>JAQMCW010000023.1:16057863-16074444 GCA_030068335.1 Chrysichthys cranchii
CCACTGTGTATTCATCCGCTGATGAAATACAGTGCATACTGTTTTATTTCGATTTAAATGTTCTTTTAATGTTTAACTTTTTTTTTTCAATTACATTTTATATTTTATATTCCAGAATCGCACGAAAGCCAAAAAATTCCGTGAATCAAAATTTGAAAATCCGCGATGCATTGAACCCGCAATGGGTGAACCGCAATATTGCAGGGGTTCACTGTATATTATTATTATTATTATTATTATTATTATTTTTTTATTTATTTATTTTTTTTCTTCTTCTATTTATTTATTTTATTTATTTTTTTTATTTTTTATTTTTTTAAATAGAACTTTTAATGAATGATTATCTCCTGTGTGATGAAGGACAAAGTGGGCTGTTTTTACACTTTAGCATAAAGTCGGTCCCCTCTGCACAAGTGCTTTGTGTCCTGATCCACACCCTCAGGGGTCTGTGGGGAAGAGGCGCGTTCTCTGGCATGCTTTTTATCATGAAATATTTAAAGCACAGGCGAGCTCTGGGTACACGACCTATTTCGGTTTCCTGGAATTATTTACATAACATCAAAAATGAATTTAAGTTATGTCCGCGCGCTTTGAATGCGCTCCGCAGGCGATCGACATGGCCACAGTGACATCCTCTGCGGTGCAGCCCGGTCCTCCTGTGTATACGTCCTGATTTGGCTGGTGAACCTCAGGAAATCGGACTAATCTCCGACTTGTGCCACAGTGCTCCCGCGCACTTCCTAAAATGCTAATCCCCAGCGTAGCTGTGCCTGTGTGTGAGAGGGTTACAGGCCTGCAGGATCCCTGCTGTGTTGCAACAGTGCATTTTTCTACATTACCAGCCGTTTCACATTTCTAAAAGTACAACCGGTCTTTATGCTCCTCCATTTTGAGCTCTGACCGCAGACTATTCTAAGCTTAGATGCCGTGAAGGCTGTGATATAATGCCTTCCGTTCCTGGAACAGATATCGCAGGCTACCGCCGCTCATTGGCGTTAGCCTGGCGCTTTCGGTGCACAAACGGAAAATCTTTTAGCAGCGCTGCAGATTGTGGATAAGCCGCACATAATGAGATCACAAATCACCACCTGGTGCTTTCGCCTGCGGCCTGCATACCTCCTTTATGCTATTATTTTGTGATCTCCTACCTGCCCCGGGAACATAAGTGTTCCTTGGCTTCCGAGCTCCAAACCAGTTTAGACACCCCCGTCTCCCGCGCATTTTATTTCTCCAGTCCTGGAGGTTAACGGCTACTCTCCGGCCTTTAAAATCAATTAGGTGTAAACGTCTTCATTGTTTTTATCGTCTTATTGTTTGCTCTTGTTTTGTTTTTTTTTTTTTTTTTTTTTTTTTTTTTTTTTTTTAATAAAAAACACTTTCATCTTCTCACCCTGTTTCCGCTTTCTGTTTTGTTTCGTTTTTCCCTAGCCGTCGCTTTTTGCCTTCCCGTGCGAAAGACCGGCCCCCACCAAATACCACAGCCTTCTGACCCCCTTAGAGGCCAAATCCTCTTAATGGAAGACACGCATTTTGGTTCCATCACCGGGAGGATTGCAGAGTGACTCACAGATACGCAGCAATTTACCCTGAACTGTTATCTTTTAAAAACAGAGGTCCAATTACCTCTCCAAATTAGGTACAGTCATCGTAATCTGATGTCTAGTCTGGGCAACATGTGTAATGTGTTGATGTGTGCAAAGTTTCAAAAGTGTAACTATAGAAATAGACTGAAAACCTTGAGGGTGTTACCCATTTCAGCGGTTCTCACACTACCCTGGGGGGTCCTGGGCATGTTTAAGAAACAGCCCAAAGCAGATCCAGGCTCGCTTTTAATTTTCTGAAAAGGCCATTGTGGCATTGTAGTCTGCTGGCTTTTACCCCCTTGCCCGCTTGAGACTCTTTCATGGCCTGCCCCCTCCAACCACTGAGAGGTTAATGAGCTGACACTTAAGAAGAGTTTCCTGTCATAGAGGGGGGAGTAAAAAGGCCAGGCCTGATACTGGACAAAGTATGCCACAGGCACTTGGCCCATAGCAGAAATCTGGATTAAATTAAACTTTGAACTGGCAGCTAATTTATACATCAGTGTCCCTCGAGTAGAGAACCTGAGGGTTGTGCGTTGGAGCATAAAGCCATGGCCTACTGCTGTCTAAGACCTCACCTGTCTTCATCTGGGTAGGCTGGAGGAAGTAACGCTGGTGAATAACGCGAAGGTCTTTTTTGTGAGAACAGGTTATCTCCTGGTGTTTGTCAGCGACACACGGCGTCTGTCTGGATGCAGGGTCTGCAGTCAGGGCGTTCTTCTTTCTGCATGCTGTCGAGGCTCTGTTAGGTCTGACTTTGTGATAAACTGTTTCCTAAGGCCACTGTCTGTATCCCTGGGGCATATCAAAAGTCCCAGCTGACACATTTGATCCAGACGATTATTATACAGTAATCCCCTGTCTTTCGCAGGGGATACATTCCAAAACTTTCCACATAAGCCAAAAATCTGCGATGCACAGATACCATCCCTAAATGTTTTTATTTATTTATTTATTTATCTATTTATTTTAAGTTTAAGCCTTAAATGATCCTCCCACACTCTTTGAACACGTTATAGACACAATTAAACACAAAGAAAACATTTGTAAGCATATAGATCTTGTAAGAATTCATCAGAACATTACGTTTGTAGCGAGTACTGTAATGTGCTGTAGCCTATACAGGTGCTCCCCGAGTTACATTGGACCCGACTTATGATTTTTCGAAGTTATGATGACTGTTGTGATCCACTAAAAATCGCAAAATATTTAGAAAATATTTAAAATTCGCAGGAAGGCCAGCATACATGGACGTTCAGACGACGCCCAGAAGTACGTGGCACGCCCCCGGAAGTACACAAATGATGCCCGGATCACTTGCTTCGCGTGATGCTTCACTCTCTCCTGCAACTCACTGCATTACCACAGGTTTTTTGTGATTTATTAACGGAGCAGCTTCAGCGGCGGCTGTCTGTCGCCAGAGCTCAGTATTTTTGTAGCGGGGTGTCGCGGCTGGATGGAGCTCAGAGACACAGTGCTGCTGCCTCCACCAGGTGCAGACGTCTCTGACAAACTCTCTCTTTTGACAGAAATGTCTTCAGTGACTGTGTGGTCTTCTACAGGAAAAGACTCCTGGGTAGGCTAAGCTAGGCTAAAATAGGCTAAGATAGGCTGAGATACCCAAGCTAGGCTAAGTGGTTCAACACAGTGGTTCGACATACAATATTTTCGACTTACGATGGGTGTGGTGGAACGCATCTCCATCGTAACTTGAGGACTACCTGTACTTATATTTTAGGTTCTGTATGTATGGATTACACTAGCCTAGCCTGCACTTTTTTCTATGTGGATCTTCTATCCATTTTTCTAAATGGAATGGATGGATGCTGAAAACAAAAATTCATTCAAGGCAGAAACATGGGAGCTCCAGCACTGCCGATACTTTGGCGAATGCTGGTTGCTTCTCCCCGGCCGTACGCATCGTAGCCAGCAGCCAATCACACCCAAGGGTAAATGAACAGGGCATTCCGATTGGACAGACTCGTTCCTCCAGCCATATTTTTCTTTCAGTATCCCCGCACCGCATTTCCGTAAACAACACAGTGTGCTCTTTGTCTCTTGTGTAAATGACCTACACTGTACTGTGTTTTATCTATTAATATTCTACTCCATTTTAATTCATGTTTATATTTTAGAATACTGGTAAAATGATGGGGTTTTAATTATTTCCCACTTCCCCTTTCTGTAGCTTTGCAGTCGAAATACATAACCAGCTGCGTTGCCTGCTGGCCCATGTGGCGTTCAGGGTGATTACATATGCTTTAAGGATGAGCTTCCTGCTGACTTCTTCCTCATGTGCCACCTGTGTTTAGAGAGCACGGGAGGAAATTCCAGACACTCTGCAGTCTGAAAGAGTTCATTCATCCTCACAAGCAGCATGAGCAAAGCTGGGGGTCCCCAGAGCACCTTGAGGAATGTGTCGATGTTTGTTAGGATACGCGTGCTCCCGTTTGGACACCTCCCCCCGAAGCCCGACGGATCAATTTGCTAGAAATAATAACGGCTCTCGTGTACATTTCAGAACCAATATCGGAGTCGGTGACAATTGTTGGCACTTGTTTGGATGTTAAGACATTCCCCTACACGTATTAAACGTCAGGATTCCTCTCTGCGCTACACAGTAATTGGCGTGAAAAGCTCCTGTTAAAAGCTGCTATTCTTCAGAAGGTTGGCAGGAAAATTCACCCGGGTGCTTTCTCCTTCATCCAACAAGATCTGGCATGTACACTAGACACAAGCCTTTCGACGGGGAACGTCGTATAAACACCGACAGCATGCTTCGGCGTAAGCTGTACCAGATACAAGCCAGCGCGACTGTCCAAGTGTATTTGGGAGCGGATGCTTTCGTTACTGAATTTTATACTTTCAGCACATGACAGGCTTTTGCAACACAACCACGCGAACGGTTTTTAATACAATAGAACCTCTGGTCACGAACACGTCCACGGTAACCTCCTCCCCGCCCATCTTCCTCCTCACTTCCTTAACGCCAGAAGTTTACAGCATTTTTTCCTGTTGTGTTTCTCTGCATTTTCACTCTAAGCTTCATTCTGGGTCCCAAGAAAGTGGAAATGGTAGTGAGAGTAAGAAGCCTAAGCGTATGACAGTTGAAATAAAGAGAGAAATAATCACAAAACATGAGAACCGCCAACATATCCCTCCTCCACTGTCCACCTACGCCAACAATTACGTATCGACCGCAAAGGGAACCTTCATTAAAATCATCTGTTTTTCATTTAGGTTTATTTTTCTATAATTGCGGTTATTTTAATTTTATTCTATGTTTTATTGCCACACATAAACCCATAATACACTTAAACATGTTTTGAGGCTGAAACACATTCACTGTATTTACATTCATTTCAATGGGAAAAATTGATTCGGGTCGCGAACAAATCGGGCCACGAACAGAGTCTTGGAATGAATTAAGTTTGTGAGCCGAGGTCCCACTGTATGTGCACCTCTATGCATGTTACCTACTCACGGCTCTCCTGAGAGCGTATTCGCTCCCCTCTCAACTTATATTTCCAGTCCAGGCAAAGTTGGTGATGGCTTAAGTCTGAAAGCTACGCCATAAACCCAGAACGCTGCTGCACGCTCTGCTGTGGCAAGACATGCGTTTTGTGGAATGGTCCTTCTACCAAAAAAAAAACAAAATCAACAAATCTAAACTGGGTGTCTGGTTCGTCCTTTGTTATACGATGTGAAATTTTAAAGGAGGCTGTTATGATTTGGACAATAAATTAGCCTTGGCAGAAGCTAATTTCAGCTCGATCTTGTTAATTGCGCTCCAGGTCTTTAATTTTTACACTGTTAAAGATGATTATTTATTGCCACGAGCCGAAACACCGACACATCGTTTTCACGACCTGTGAAAGAGAAGCCGTGTCTGAGTATGATCTTACATTTACATGCTTTCATAGGAGCTCAGGTCTGACTCTGTGTAGGGATCGAAGATCTTCCAGCAACAGATTTGTCACAAAATTCTTGGGATGTTGTGGACCAGGAATCCAAGGTGACAAGAAGCTATGCTTTCTCTTTTGTTGCATGCGAGATGTGACGCTTTTGTGGGATGTATGAACTGACGGGGGGGGAATCAAAGACGAGATGAAATAACGTGGCTTACTGTGCATCATGAGTCTTGTCAAATTCATTCCAGGCGAACACAATCACACAGTTATGTGGCTGCCTTTTTTTTCTTTTATTTCCCCTGGTTGTGTGATATATTTTTGTTTGTAGTCCTGGAAAGCACGCTTCGAATCTTGCATTAGTTATGTACAGAACCAAACGCAGCACAAGCGAGCACAGCGTCATTGAAAAATGAATCGGAGGCGGAGGTGTGTAGCCACCCCGAAGTTGATTATTTTCCTATGATGGTGTATCCTGAGGTGTTTTCAGAGATTTTCGCCAAAACACAAGCAAATTATTATTTTTTTATTAATTCAAAAATGTACATTTTATTCATTTATAGTTGTGAAACTAGTAACCAGTCGTTCTCTTTCTTTCTGGATGTGAGACGAAAAAATGCAGTTTTTCCTGTTGTTGAGGAACCTGCAAATTCCTCAAGTCCTGTAGTTTTTTCTTTTGTTCTACACTTCTGCGTAAACAGAAAGCTTCACTAGATCACCAATTGTGTACTTAAAAAAAAAACAAACAAAAAAAAGTTTATGGAACTTGATTAAAGCTTTAAATCAAGAGTTCAACAGAGCTGTGATGTATAGATTGGTAGATGTATGAAGAAAACGTAATAAATGGTGATTTTTGTGTTAACTGGACACCGTTAAAAAAAAAAAAAAAAGCTACGTCTGGCGTCCGTATTACTCGGCGTTTTCAGGCCGCTGAAACGGAGCATTTTGGAAACACCTTCTCTCCCGTTTTTTAGTTTGAAAACCTTTTCGAGTGGCCAGCCAGAAACGTCGAGTTTTTTAGAAACCGTGACGCAGACGCCCGTGCTCGCTTCCTGATTGGTTCTCATCAGTCATTGTGTATCCTTCCCGATCTGTCACACTCCTATCACATGACCATTTTCCTGAAGAAAACAAACATCAGCCTTGAACACCAGAGGTGAGTGCAGCATGGAGAACGAATTACAAGCGTTGCTGACCTTGTTGTCTTTACTTGAAACTGTTGTACAGTTGAATTCTGCATTGTGTTATGCTGCCACTGCTAACGTGCCCAGGAGGCAAGCGATTATTCGAGCGATTTGCAACCAAGTCTAGAGTAGGTAAACTACTTCCTGTTTCTAGCAGCACACACACGCCGAATGGACGTGTACGGTCATGGGATGCTTGCAAAAATGCTCTTCCAGATGGAGCCCTTTTTTATAGTGGTTATATTTAGCCATCGCTTTGCGCTTGAGACTATCGTTATGAATGTTTCAAAACCTACAAACTGGTATTGTTTTCCCAAGCATTTCGCTTTCATTTATATTTCCATGTAGTTCATCTCCTGCTTGGGTCAGTTTTCATTATGAACACAGTATATTTATAGTACAGGGTACTGAGGAACCGTTTTCCTGTTTATGAAAAGAAATACTCATTCAGGATAAAACGAATTTTCTTTCTTTTCTTTTCTTTTCCCGGCCGTTGTTGTACGCCAAGCACGTTTCCATCGTTGACTCGAGCCCTTTAGGATCCGAAGTTTCCGAGAGCGATTTTCTGAAACCGTATCTACGCGTTTCTCCAAGTCGACTTTTGCGTCTGCTCTTCAGGCTCCTGCCTTAACCGGAGGGGACAGATCTTGTGCAATGCACTAAATCTTTTAAGTATTTTTATTCAAATCTTCACTCGGAGGGTGAAGCCCATTTCCCAACATATAACGTTTCTCAGCGCACAAAGAATTCTTGACTTTTCTGTGTGTATCAAAAGCTATTTAACTGGGTCGAGAAATCACAGGGTGGCTCTAAGCCACTTTGGAGCCGCAGGGAGCCATGGAGATACGAGAGCAAAGCCCCGTCACAGCAGTCCTCTGGGTTCCATTAAAAATATCCTTGAAAGCGCTGTGAGCTAAGTTGTCCCTGTCAATGGCTTTAATAGGGCTAGTGAACGTGTGTGCTTATGTTGTGTGTACACTGTAAAGCGTGTGTTAATTGGGCGTCGTTATGCACTAATGGTTCAAGACTCTTCATTTGTCAATTTTAAGTGACACACCTGTAGGATAAGTGATTAGCGTTGGACACAAGAAGGATTTAATATGTTCCTCTGTGATCATCTTTATCAATTAAAAAAAAAAACAAACCCAAAAAACAAAACGCACCAAAAAACCACAACTACTCCACGACGCAGTCTTCATTAGATCTTGGAAACAGCTGGCCATGTCCTGTTTTAGTTTGCTAACCAGATGACAAGCTCTTCATTGTTTACTTCAGCTTCGCTGCTCAACTTTTCCTATTAAAAATTTCCTTGCATAAAAGCCAAACTCTGAAGTTCCTTGTAGGCATGTGAATATATTTCTGAATGTTTTGTTGTAAAAAGTTTTGGGTTGTTTTCTGGAGCCATTTGCCCCTAGAGTTTAGCACTTTTTGTGAAGTGTGAAAGCTGTTTTTCGAGGACTGGGGCACTGTAATCAGCTCCCTTTAGTGGGATGAAAGCTTTACTGAGAACATTGCTAAAAAATAAATAAATAAGCACAACTCTCGCTGGCCTTGTATGGGAGCGGTTCCTCGTTTTTAGATATTTCTGCACAGTGACGTACCATGCATCAAAATATACCTAGTGTTCTATATTACCTGAGAGATGGTACCAAAAAATAATGATTAAGAGAATTTAATAAAAGAAATGATGAACGTAGTGTCTATCGTGCAGACCTGTATGCACTGAAGAGACGTATGGAATCGCGCGAAGAATTCACAACTCGGGAAGAAATGATCTATGTGAAAGCAGACCTGCCAATATAAGCCTCTTCCCTGAAGGCCAGAATCAGTCCTCCATTGTCATCAAAACATGCTCAGTGTAGGCTCACTACAAGTCTGAAAGCTATTTATGTTCACCATTCTGTGTTGTGTCTCTATCGTCTGTGCTGCAGTATGAGGATGTGTGTTGTCGTGGTGCAGCAAGGCTGTTTTGGACAGCATTCTTCTTCTTTTGCTGCGAATTGCAGGTGGAAGTTCATTTCACAGCAACGCACAGGAATTTGCTCTGTTCACTGTTTGTCCATATGTTTGGAAATGCACCAGAGCAGACCCCTTCATGTCCTAAAAGAACATTAACATGATTTTCTTCAGCGAGGACTGACTTTTGAATTTCTTCATTGCTGGAGAAGACCGATGTCTCCCCTCCTTGCTTTGTCTTTTTCTCTCCAGGTTATCATGTAATTTAAAATTTGCCTTTAGGTTTTGACTTGTGTGTGTCTCAAAAGCATGAAAATTTAAAAATGCACATCTAGCACAAGACAGAATAACAGACATTGCCGAAGGCTTTGCACTGTGGGAGGGAAAATACAGTAGGAGTCAAAAGTTTAGGCACACCTTCGAAGTCAAATTTTTTAGTTCTCTTTTTATTTTTTATGTAATAAACACTTCAGGCACGTCATGTCTTCAAGTAATGATGGACTGTCATTTCTCTTTATTTACTTGAGCTCTTGACATAATATGGATCTTTGCAGTTACTATAGGACTATTTACAATACACCACAAGAAAACTGATGAAGGCAAGAAATTCCACTAATAACCTTTTGACCAGACTCGCGTGTTAACTGAAAAGCGTTCCAGGTGACCACCTCATGAAGCTGGTTAAGATAATGCCACTAATGTGCAAAACTGTCAAGGTAAACACTGCCTACTCTGAATGATCAAAAATATGAAACGGCTTCGTTTACCGCATGTTTCCATACGTGTTATTTTATAGATCTGATGTCTTCAGTATTATAGAAAAGGAAGTAAAAAGTAGAAGGTTAAAAAAATAAATAAATAAAATTAATGCGCGACCAAGCTTTTGCTGGTACTGTAGTTCTCGAAATCGTTTCATCCATGAAGTAAAGAATACTGAAAGTACTCGTACCTACTAAGGTATGAACGTTCATTCCCATTCAATCAGAGAAGTGTAAAATCCATTCTCGTGAGTGCAGGCACTCGATAAAACGTACTGCATTCTCATTCCCCCACCAATAGAGGACGGAGATATCAGGGCAAAATGCGATTCATTTGTTATTTATAAAAACCTTTCTCCATGTACCACCGCATTGTGAATTTAAAGTGCTTAATAAACAGCTATTGGTGGCAGTTCTTTAATAAAAGAAATTTTGCCACTTTTATTATTCATGGTTAAAATTCCGCGCTGAGCTGTTTTTGCCCTTCGGGCTGAATGCGCATTAGAATTCCGAATGTGTAATATCTGTAAGTGCCGTGGATTTAAAAAAAAAAAAAAAAAAAAAAAAAAAACACGGTCAGTGATCATTTAAAAACCTCTCAAAGCATAAATCACGTTGAAATGCATCCATTGTACTGTATCTGTAAAGCATTTTATAAGCCAGCCTTGAAAACCATTAAATATCCCACAAATGGGTTTCATGGTGTAATTGTTTTACATTTAGGTCACGTTAAGACCAAATACTGCTTATGGATTTGAATATGTCGCAGGAAATGCACATCTGGATTAGACAGGGCAGACAGTGAACTGGATTAATACTGTATATCCGGGTGTTTGCGTTTCATGCCATGGTGCCAAATCCTGGGGTTCATGGGTGTTATTGATTGATCTGCTGGGAGAGATATTCTCAGGCTTATTGTACACTTGGGGCATATTGCTGTTTAGACTGGAAACCATGAAATTGAAAGTCTTCCTTTGAGGAAGTAATACTGGAAAGAGGAAGTCATAGCAGCAGTACGTGTTGTCTGATCATGTGCCAACAGTCGGAGTTAAAAAAAAATAAACCCTTTTCCCCCCGTTGGTGCCTCAAAGTAAAGCGAGGCGAAGTTGTTTGATTGAAATTTTCCAGTGGATGGATTTGGACTTTAAGAAGCGCTTTGTATATATGTGTTTTTGAAGGCCTTTATGGGAGTTTTAAAGTGGCAGCCGGTTTTCTAAGTCGTCCATGCAGGATTGAGCTTCTCGATTTCACCCTCTGTGATCTGAGACTTTTGTTATCACAAGCTGATTAAAGTAGATCAACACCTGGAATGCCCCGATACGTTATTACGACATAACGGCGCCCATTGCGAACAGTGCAGAGTAAGCGCCTTAACCGTTCCGTTTAATCAGTTTATTAGTTACTGTTGCCATTCCTCCAGAGCTTCTTGGCCACCTGTAGCAGCACTTGGTTGGTTTTGGATATTTTAATCTGTTAAACTAATTCTGTAGAATATAGCTTAAGCAAATTAGCTTCTGTGCAGATGATATGGCTGACTCTCACACTTGCATAAACATGGATCTGGAGGGGACAAATGTGTAGCAACTGTATGGTAGTGCTTGTCCTATCTTTTGAAAAGGGTTAAAGTTTTGGGACATCTGACTATCATACCTATACTAGCTTTGAACATCCCATTCCACATTTAGGCCCTTTTTGCTGTTTTAATAACCTCGACTCTTCTGGGAAGGCTTTCCATTAGATTTGAGTGTGTGGCTGTGGGGATTTGTGCTCATTCAAGTATAAGAGCATTAGCGAGGACAGGCAGTGATGTTAGGGCATACTCCTACTAGGTGATCCGTACGGTGCCTGAGTGTGTGTGACCCTTAAAGTACAGTTTGTTTGACCAGTTTGATCACTGCATGCCACATCCGGGCGCGGTTCGCATAGCGCAACTGGAAGAATCCTGCTAGGATGCAGTTTGTCGGGTTTGTCATCAGTATGATCGCTAATTGTCCCTATGCATGGAGCTGGATTGTAGTTTTAAATTAATTGGTGAATATTTGGGTTAATAACGGGTCTGGTTCGCACCTTATTGATGAACGTGAATTGTACTTGGCAAGTAAAGCTGCAAAGTGTCAGCTGCCACGATAAGAATACAGTCTAAAGACATTCTAGACAATTGTGTGCTTCCAACTTTGTGGCAACAGTTTGAGGAAGAACCACATTCGAGTACGCTGTTCTGATGTCCACAAACTTTTGCCCATATAGTGTGTCTCTAGAAATGCATCAACATTAGTGGATTTATTCTGTAGTTGTTCTGGCATGGCCTGTTGGTTATAAGTCTTCCACTTACTGTCAAGATTTGAACGTGCATGTAGCTTTAGCAGGTTCCCATAACTCATCGCTGAAAGGTTTAGCACGGCTGAAGCCGCGGCGCACGGTAATGGTTTACGTGTGTTTTGAAATATTATCTGCTAGATCGCTGTACATTCTGGGCCTCCCTGCTCAGTGTTTTCCCAAACTCTTGGAACCATATAAGGGCCACAGAGACCTTGCGTGAAGTCCTGCCAAGCATGATCAGAGGTTTTCATTCCACTTGTACCTTCAGGCGTCACCTCACTCTGCAGTATTCCTCAGAACTGGATATGTCCATTGATTCCAAGATTACAGATGAGCGATAAGGACTCGCTAACCACTTTGCAGAATGGCTGAGACATTTGATTGCTTTGATCTCTTGAAACCAGTTGCTTCGTAATCCCTTCTGTGGGCAGAAGAAAGGTCTCACGTGCCTGACTGGGCATGCTCCTGTGTAGATGAACAAACTTCTGATTCGTGAATTAGGCTCGTCTTGAGCCACGAATGATATAACTTCACAAACATCTTACCACACCCACGTGCTGGACCATATCCAGGCCTCTCTGGTTTGGTTTTGTCTTTGATTTGTGTTCGCTTCCTCCAGGAGCCCCCACTCCCCCCTCTCCCCTGGCCTCTCTCAAAGACTATTAATTAGTTCCTGATTATGATCCCCAGCAGGGCCATAAAATCTCAAGCTTGGAAGCATGTAGAAATCATACCACCCATTATTCATTTTTTTTTTTCTTCACGAGCTTTACTGCTGGACCCAATTTCTTTTAAACCAAAATGTTTCCTATAAACATCTTCCATTTCCTGAAAACCACTGACTTTTTTTCTAGATGACTCCTTTATGGCCTGTTTGCGTAGAGCATAGCTGACCAGTAAATCGCAGGCCGAGCATCAGAGTCCGTGTAAAATGGATATCGCCAGGTGCATTTGCGGTGCCCCTCCTCGAGGTAGACTCCTATCCATTACAGAGTATCACTCTTCCTTTTCCCATCTGCACAGTGCAGTGACAGGAAAGCTACGGTCAGCTGTTTTCCTCTTCAGAGGTGATAAAGCTGACCTAATAATTTTGCTGCTGACGGAACGGAAGAGCTTGCACCGGTGACTGAGAGATCCATATTGCTTACACTATAGATCTCGTCCTCTCTGGCTTCATAGATAAACTTGGTAGTTTAAACACGAGCTCAGCGGAGAGACGAGCTGTCTGAGCCGTCTCCCCAGAAATCTCTTTTAACTGAGTGAGGTTTTGAAATTGTATGCCGGCTGAACAAAATGAAGGCCAGAGGAATAAGAGAAACTGAAGACGCATCTGTTGAAACGTTTCCAGGAAGCGAAGTTTCCTTTTTCCATCGTCTAAAGAATGTATTTAAAGGATCTCTGGCCAAAATGTAACCATTAATGCATGGTTAGTCAAATATGCCAGTTTTGTCAAAAAAGCTTGGCTAAGAACATCTTGCTTTTCCCAGAATAAGGCAGTTCCTTCATGGCAGCTGGCCAACCACAGAGCTTTTCTTGTAGCCTGTCGATAAACACGCACCATTAACTGCTTCAAAGAGAGCTCTTAAACTTTTAAAGATGGCGTTAGGTGAACATTTTTTTCAATCGAGGGATTGTGTTTTGCAGCGTTCTTGCTGAAACTCAGCATGCACAACGGCATAGAGTTACTCATGCTCGCCTTCGAGGGTCAGATCTTGATGTCAGGAAAGTGTACACAGGATATCGCACTTTCGTGCCAGTGCAGACTTTTGAGACCTCCTAGTGCAAACTGCGTTTGGATTTATGAGGTCCCCCTCATGTCACGGAAGGGAAAAAAAATATTAAAATGCAGCCACCATGTAGCTAAAATGAGGGAATGAATTATTAAAACGTCGCCGTGATTGAACTAAAACAAGGGAATGAATAGATATCATGGGACCGAATTAGTAAAATGTAGCTGCGATATCATCTTTTTTCCCCCCCTCTCTTTCTCCCCCACTGTCTCATAAGCGGGGCTTTGCAGGTATTTATATTGAGGCTGTTTTAATTTTTTTCCCCCTTTGCTAGCCGCCTCCCTGTTTAATGTAGAAGGAATTGAGAGATGAATATTATGCATTTGCATTGTAATATCCATAGCCTGATGGATGTGATGAATGAATATTATATTGCCATTTCTGCCAGAATCTCCCTTTAAGGTGAAAGGGGAGTCCGGGTGGAAAGAATACAATCCCGAAGCCCCATCTCCCCTCCTTCCCCTCCCATCTGCTGCCTGCTTGAGTAATAACATGGCTTACAGCTAACCACACACTGCACCGAGAGACCCTTTCTAGTCTTTCAAAGGTTGCTAGGCATGAACGTGCAGTTTGACAGGCTTTTAGTGAAGTAACCTGCAGGCAACAGAAGTAATCTCTCGCTCTCTCGCTCCTCTGCATGCTCCCCGTGTCGTTTCCTCCTCTCGTCTCCCCTCCCCATCTCTCTCTGCACCCCCCCCCCCCCCACCCATTTGCTGTCACATTGTTGTTTCTCCTTTCTCCATAATCCATCCTTTGCTGCTGTGTGTGCGTCTGTGGAAAGAGGTAAGCCTCCAGCTGGCTCGCTGCTTGTTACACACAGATGTAAATAACTATTGTGGCTGCCTCCTTTATAAGGGGCCACAAAGTCATAAGGTGTCCTGTGGCAGAGGACTCGTCTCATTCTGGGGCATGTTTGACCGTCCAATGTCCAACGTGTCCGACGCAAGCTGAAAAGACCACACCCGTAAGAAATCAGACATTCTCAAGGACTGCTTGGTCATCTACCTGATAATGTTTTGTTGGATGCATGGGTGGGCATTGAGGTTTGTTAGTCTGGCTCTTTGGGAGTTTAATGGGGTGTGTGTGTGTGTGTGTATGCGTGTGTGGGAGTAGACGCACACGTGATGGGGGATGGTTTGTGCAAAGGAGTGCAGCGCTGTAGATCAAAGGGAACCAGCAGATAGGTTTATAAGGCAGCGCTTTGTTCCATGATAGGTTGTCAACTTCAGTGCGTTCCATTTCAAAGTGAACGGGCCCAAGCAGCAGTTTCTGTGCCGAGACCTGCACTGTACGTGTGAACCCTATTGTACAGGTTTCAGATCATTGGTGCAGAAGTTCTTTGAAGTCACGTCAATGGTTTTGTCCTCAACAGGACAAGTGTTGTGGGTTTTTTTTTTTTTTTTTTTAAAGGAATTTCTTTTTGGAAAACAATTCCTTTCACCTATTGTGAGTAGCGTCTTGCAGACGGACACATTTCAGACGACGAAGACAAAGCTGGTCGAGAACCTTTGTATCAACAAGGCACATGGTACAGCGCTTGTGTGGGTTTGTGTGTGGCCTACATAATTATCACCAGGGCTTTGGTGATTTGGAAGGAATTCCTCACGTGCTTCATTCATTGTTTTGATTCGCCTGTATAACATTGATTCCTGAATAGTTCGAAGGAGGAGCGTGGTGCCAGGACGAAGACATTAAGATGAAGTTGCTTTGAACAGTTTCTTTGATCATTCCAAGCTCGGCTGGCATTCTTTAAGAAGTTAGCGCTGAATGAATCCGTTTTTGTTCTCTTTATTCTGTTATTTCATTCCCTGCCTTTTTTGTTAATGTCTTCGCTTGAATTCAGATACCCACGTTCACAAACAAACCTACGTTTGCGTGCGTCTCTGTGGAATTTCTGACATGATACGAGATTATTTCATGAACAAGCACTCATGAAGAAGAACAAGAACGTAAACATTGTCCTCCTTCCACACACAACCTCAGGGATGGCTATATTTGTGTGCCCTGTGAAGCCCCATCAGTATGGAGAGGCTGACTGAATGATCAGAGACTTGGGAAGGTTGGCAGTGAACCGAGGTTGTCATGGTGTCCGAGAAGCTATCCGATGCCAACACAAAGGCACACCACCGATTCTTCCTCGAGCACCCCTGCATGTAAACAACATAGCCATGGCCTACTCTCATAAAGCACACGCATGTATGTGATCATCACACCAGTGTCCACTTTTCACCAAGTTGTGTTTGGAGTCATGCGACCCACGCGGTCAAACTTGTCGGTTTCAGGGTTGTCGTCCACTTATTCTGCAGGTTTATTGTCTTGTATCGTCAAAGCTCCAGCCAGTTCCTGAAGTTTCAATAGGACACTTGTAGCATTGGAAAGCAAACAAGTCATTCCTCCCAGGGTGGTTGCCAAGGAATAGGGGGTGGGTGGGGGCGGGGGCAGGGGCAGGGGCATGACTCCTCTAATTTGAGCGTGAACATGTGGCCCTGCTGCTGCCTGTGCCATAAACCAGTGACGCGTCCCACCAGGAAGCCTCTCCAGCCCAGGTGCAATCTGCACTGCAGCATGTAATGAAGGGAACAAAGCCTCTTATCGACAAGCAGACTTTCATAGATAAGCAGAGGCTTGGAGCAGTACGTGCTATGACTGAAATAGCACTTTTCAAGCGCCAGTAGTGATTAGGGAACGGACACCGTGTCACCATTGGAATGTCAAATCATATTGTAGGTTTTGCATATCAGTTTCTTTTGATGCCTTAGAAAGCATGTTTCAGAGCAAACCTTGTACAGGTTCAGCTACATGAAGTGCCTTTTGTGCAGATTACCTACTGATGTGACCGAAGGGTGGACGGCATCTACCTTTAACTGCTTCCCCATTAATGATTATGGTTACAAATAAGACAGTTTAAAGTGGCATTTCTGGTTTCTTCCTTTTAACTTTTGCCAAAGACTCTCTAAACAGATGAGAATTTGACACTGGGGCATCATCGCATGTTTCTTTTATGCTTCTTTGCCCATTTGTCTTTAAACATTGATTTTTTTTGGTCAGTTGGATTAGGCCAGAGAAGGTAATGAGCTGCTTCC
>JAQMCW010000023.1:16077044-16087147 GCA_030068335.1 Chrysichthys cranchii
AGTGGACCCAGTTAATCCGTTCCGAGACGCTGTTCATGACCCGATTTGTTCGCGACCTGAATCAATTTTTCCCAGTGAAATTGTGTTTACATTCATGTGTTTCAGCCCTCAAAACCATGTTTTTAAAGTGTATTATGCATTTGTGTGGCAATAAAACATAGAATAAAATTAAAACAACCTTAATTATAGAAAAATAAAACAAATTAAAATAAACATGATTTTAATACGAGTTACTTTTGCGGTGGATACGTAGTTGCTGGTGGAGGGATATCGTGGCGGTTCTCATGTTTTGCGATTATTTCTTTATTTCAACTGTTATACGCTTAGGCTTCTTACTCTCACTACCATTTCCGCTTTCTTGGGACCGGGTGCTTGACCGGACCTGAATATTTGTGCCACGAAGCGTGGGTTGGCTTCCCGTACATCAGTCAAGGATTTGTTCGTCGGCCGGTGCAAAATCTGCTGGGAATTTAGTTCGTACGTCGATTTGTTCTCCATCCAATGTGTTCGCGAGCCGAGGGTCCACTGTAAGATCCTTTGACAACTCGACAGAAAAGGATCAGGTGGGGTGTGTGTGTGGTTGGTTTCCCCTTCCCCTCATCTTCTCACCACGGATGTAAAGAGTGATTGTATGAGTAGCTGTAGAATTTGTTAGCTTGACGCAATCTGGCCATTTTCCTCTCACCTCTCTTATCAACAGGACCTGTAGCTGCTTTTATTTTTTGAATTGTGCTGCTGCCACCCGATTGACCGATTTAGAAAACTGCATGAACATGAAGGTGTACAGGTGTTCCTAATAATGCAAAGTAACGCCTGAAGGATCATATTTTATGATAGTGTTTCTAGCTAAAAAAACAAACCCCATACCATATCTAGCACGTGACCGAAATGGAGAGATGGTCCCCGTACGTGTTTCCGTCTTACTGAACTGTGTGCCATACAGAGCTCATGTAAAAGGTCACATTAACATGGGAACATATTGGGAGCAGCGTGCGTAGGTGCTTCTGCTGCACATAACACCTTTCAGAGGTATTAACGTATTGCAGGGTAATACCCTGGATTTGTAATCAAAAAAGAAAATGAAAAAAAAAAAAACCATGCTGGGCTGAATTAAACCAACCAGCAGGCTGCACGTGAATTATTCATTAGAAAAAGAATGTATGCGCCGAAGCTTTTATTGAACTACTTATAAAATGTCTGTTGTATTAGAACGTGACTGCTCTAAGGCATTTCTGGGAGTTATTCTCACAGCGGATGATCTGTAACCGAATCTATGGTTTAGAAGTACGTTCCTGTCGCAGTGGACTGTGAAAACCCTCCATTGTGATTTGCTGCTTTTGTGCCATGTTCTAACGCCAGTTCCTCTTCTGTGTTTTCAGCCCCCGGTTCCTGTCACTCCGGATGTGCGCAGAAATCCAGTCGCCGGCACCACCAGCTCTCCTCGCTCCCCCATGGAGCCCTACGAAGTTCACTCAGAAAACCTCTTCCAGAGGACGGAGGTTCTGGCAGGTATGCCCCGGGGCCACTTTATTTCGGGTTTCCGCGTTGAAGCTCGTTTGATCCGCGGTGTACACTTTAAGATGTTCACAGTAAGACTGCTCTTACTTTGTCTTGACTGACTAATGTCTGTGGGTGAAATCGAGCAAATTAAGAAGGCAAATCTGTGTTTTGTGCTGTTTTCGTAGGTAAGGTTAGTGCAAGAAGTCTTCCTGCTGCATGCAGTCCTACACTAAAAGGGTTTACCTTTTGAGACCTTTGTGTTGTATGGTTCTGTCTGGGTGAAGAGATGATTTAAGAGAAGGTTTTACATTCCAGCTAGCAAATGTCTTTGGAATCGAAGTCTAGGTTTACAGCTCTACCAAGCCTAGGATTTAAGGTGACTTCAAATTTACATGAGCATAATTAGAAGATGGTGAGAATCAGATTTTTGAACACTAGCTAAAGACGTAAAGGTCCTATTGTGATGTACTGTTTGTTTTTATTAACAACGTTCGATCTGCACGTTTCTTATTAAGCAGTCTGTTAATTACTAATAATGACGCACTCGGCAGGAGAAGGGATCCTGAGCCAGTTAAGACTTCATGATTGTCGTATGTTTTGTTTTTCTGAACATATTCTCTGAAATCAACGCAAGAAGAGCTTTCAGGTTTTCTAATCTTCTTCATTGGAAAACATTCAACTATGTTGAAATACATAGAACCTACAGGGCGAGTATGGTGTAGCTAGCTGACTGTGAAGCTCAGTTTATTGAGCACGTTGCATGTAACTAGCTGATGGCTGAAATATTTAATGCTAAAGTTATGGGACATTAGTTCAGTATTAGCTTTCCAGTTTCGCTGAAGAGGTTTTAATGTCCTAGCGAGCTTGTACATTGTAAAGCCAGTAAGTGCAGTAGGAGACTCGCCTATTATCCACACTTATTTTTGATCCCTCTCATGGAGCATATGTTGAACAATGAAGAGAGATCACGGGCCGAGAGAAAAGGCTCCGCAGCAAGCGTCTTTTTTTTTTTTTTTTTTTTTTTTCCTTCTTCTTTCTTTTTTTTTTTTTCTTTTCTTAGTGGCTCAGGAAAAAAGACACTGACCGTACCAAAAATCTCTGATCTTTTCAGAAAGTGTCATCACTGTGGCTGCTTTTCAGGCAACCAATCATGTGGTGGTTTGTGCTGATGTGTTTTCCAGATGTTCTAGGAAACGAAACTGACACAAGGGTTTGATTGGTGATGCGCTCGCATATGAAACCTTTGCTTTTTCGGCCAAGGGAATATGCTGAAGCGTTCCCCAGCACCGTGTCAGCCCTTATCTGCCAGGAAAATGAAAAATAAAGAAAGAGAGAAAACATCATGTGTGTACGCGCACTCTCAGAATATAAGCAGAACATGGTGTGTTTATCCTGGATGATGACTGGCTGGCATATAGATAATGCTTATGTAGTTAAGTAATTTCCGAATACATTTCCAGCTAGAACTTTACATCTCAGGCTGTTTGATCCCTTTTACACCGCCTCCTATGCCTTTCCACCACCCCTACCCCAGAACCCAAAATAGAAAGGGGGGGGGGGGGGGGGGGGGAAAGCATACCGCACTGGCTTCAAATAACTGAGCAATTTCATGAAGTTTACATCCAGAGGGGAAATATGAAAAGCGAGTTACCTCTGCTCTGTCTGGGTAACACGCTGCACCAGCGAGCCTTTGCTGTGTGGGTGGACAGACGGCTTCCTACATCCTGCCACCTTTCTTTTGTTCTTTTCCCTCAAAGGCGGCTGAAGGGCTCTTTTTATTTAATTAGGCAATTAAGTGAGGCTTAACGGAGGAAGAGCATAGCCTGCATTTTATGAACTTCAGAATTTAGAAAGCCCGCGCTCCGACGTACCCGATGAAGGTAGGCGATTGTCACGGACACTCGTGTCGGGGAGACACACACGGAGCTGCCTTTAACCTCTCCTTTATTTCTTGCCTTGCAGCTGTCATTGCAGGCGGAGTTATTGGCTTTCTCTTTGCCATCTTCCTCATCCTCCTCTTGGTGTACCGCATGAGAAAGAAGGATGAAGGCAGCTACGATCTCGGTGAGAGGAAACCCTCCGGAGCAGTGTATCAGAAGGCTCCTACCAAGGAGTTTTACGCATAGACTCCCCCTCCCCTCCCCCCCTCCCCAACTGTCTCGTAAGCTAAACTTCTTCGACGACAGCAACAACGGTCCCATATCGCTGACGACGACAAACACGTTCAAGTAAAGATCAAATCCAAGACAGCATCCGAGGAACATAAACATAATGAAAGCTTTTGCGTAGAGTATTGTAATTCAGGCCTTTCTTTCTTTTCTTTCTTTTTTTTTTTTTTTTTATTAAAAAAAAAGCAAACAAACAATTATGGTAAATCTGTGTATTTAAACTTTTATTGTGTATTATTTGAAAAGGCTGAAAAGACAAAAAAAACCGCATACACGTGATCTGTAAAGGTGAGGATTTTCATGTCTTCTGTCAAAGGAGCTGTTTTTAGTCGCTGACTACTTTTTAACTGTAGCAGTATGTATTTGTAAAGAAAAAAAAAAGTCGATTTGAATAGAATTGTTCTGTATCGGTCCTGTTTTCTTTCTCAGCATTATTTTGTCCTAGCATGTCTAATGTTGATGTTAAAGGTGTATTTCATTAACTTATCTTTTTCTCTGGTGTTTAAAAATGCCTTTCTTTACTTTTCATGGAGCTCTTTTGTCTCTGGATTAACATTTATCCTTCAGTGTAAATGTTCTCCCTGGTTTTGTGTTGTTGCTGTTAGGTTTTTTTTTTTTTTTTAGCCCTCATATCCTACTGCTTAATTTTCAATGGATTTTTTTTTTTTTTTTTTTAAATGTGTTTTTCTTTCTTTCTTTTTTTTTTTGGTGTCGCTCTAGCTTCGTATGTACTATCTCTTGTGGTTCGGTCAGTAGCTGGACGTAAAGTTGATAGGCGACAGAACATGTGTAGAGCAAAATCAACCCAGGTATAGCTTTATTATTTAACTTCATTTGATCCCATTTGGTACATGTCAGAGTTCGAGTCAAAGAAGAAGAAAAAAAAAAAGCCCCCTTGTTTTTCCTCCTCGTGCCACTGCGCTGTGGTTGGACGCCTATTTCAGTTTCGTTTATTATGACTCCCACCTGCAACGCCTGGATCACTGTGAATTTGCCTTGGAATCCATTCCACCGAGAACCGGTTGATTTTGGCCTCGACATCAGTCATGTCTGTGAGTTTATATTACTGATTAGAAGGAAGTGACATACTGGTGTTACAGAAAATTCTATTTAAACACGACCGGTGCATTTGCGCATAAGCTGACGTCCTTTGGCTTTCACATAGGCTGAATGGTTGAGTCTGTTCCCCATGATTTGTTTGTTCCTCTCTCTTGGGTGTGATCCCCTTGGCTTTTGAGCCTGGCTCGACAGTCCCCCAGACACGCAGACGGCTTTTGGCCACTGTTTTGATGCTTCTGATAAAGGCATGCATTTTGTCTCTTGAGTAATCCACGCCAAACTATTTTTTTGATTTAATCAGGTCCCTTTTGTGTCCGCTATATTTAGAAGTCTAGAACTGTTCTATTAATGGTCCGATGCTCATCTAAAATGATAATGAGTCCAGGAAGTTCCTGCTCGGCGTTTTTATTTTTTTTCCCCCCCTCCACTCTGGAAGTCTGTATGAATGCGGCAGGTCGTGAAGTCATACTGAGAAGGAAAGCTGACTGAAGAGGCCCCTGTTTCCGAACACGTCACACGCTGCATACTGAACTCCCCACATTCACGGGTTTAGGTTCGTCTTGCCGACCGCATGTAGTGCGACAAACCCCCCGACATGATCCACCTTAGCTGGACATGAACATAGAAAGTTAGTGCAAAAAATAAGGAAAAAAAAAGGATTCTTATATTGTGGTATTCTATTCCTTTGGCCACCTTTTGAGTTTTCACATTTTATTGACTTTTTCCATTTTGTTTTATTATTATTTTTTTTTTTTATCCTTTAGCCTTTTTAAAGACGAGTCCAAATGCTTATTCACATATAAAAACTATATAGAATGAAAATATATAAATGTATATTCACGAAATGTTTTAAACCTTCAAAGTGCCTATCATTTGGAAATGTGCTTGTGTGTGTGTATCGGCTGAAGGCGGCGTGTCCATCAGAGTGGCCAGAGCAACTGGGAGCGTGTAAGCACAGCTGACTGTAACGGTAACCTTTTTTAGTCTTACAAAAAATAATGCAGACAGTATTGTAAGTTGAAACAACACTACTGAATAAACATTGTGGCCTAATGTTGATCCTGAGTGTTTATTGAGGTGTTTCCTCAATCAGAGGAAATTATCTACAGCCTGGGAAAACCCTTCACGTGGTCAAATTCTGAGGATTTCTGCTATAAATAGTTGTGAAAACTGCAGACATTTTTGAATCGAAATTGAAGTTAAAGATTCTGAACCCACCCCCCCCCCCCCCCGAAAGTAAAAGGGGAGAAAATTGCATTTAAACATCCCATTCTGACTGTGGTGCAGGCTCATCACTGACATTTTGACAGCTGGTATCTGATCATACACTGTGAACGGATGTTGATGTAAAAAAAAAAAAAAAACCTTCTTCAAAGCATGACATTTAGTGTCTAAAGAAATCGTTATCTAGCAAAATTTTAGATATCGGTAGGCAGACCATCATTTTATACCCCTAGTATTCTTAAACTGGTTCATTATCCAGGCAATCAAACCATGGCACGAAGAGTACAAGTAAATAAAAGGTTTCCAAAATCATTTTGGAAATGATTGTGGTGAAATATATTTAGAAGTATATGATGGGTAAAAATAATTTTTTATTTATTTTTTTTGTTTCCCACAATTGAGCCACAGTGACATTTGATGGGTTTTCCCGTACTGCCAAAAATGAGTGGACCGTGTGGGTGGGGAGATTTTGGGGAGTGCTTTTGGTGAGTGTTATCTTCCATTATAAAACACTCACTCACTGGGAAATGCTAGACAGGTTTAGATACTTACATGTACAGTGGCTTTAGGTTACCCTAGATCATTTGAGTTACTGCGTCAAGTTAAAATTCACTGAAAACTTGTTCTTTCCTTGGTCAAAAGTATGTAGATGCCTAAACCATCCCATATGTGGTTCTTCCCCAAATTGTTGACACAAGTTTGGAAGCACACAATTGTATAGAATGTCTTTGTATGGCATAGCATTACAATTTCCCTTCCCTGGATCTAAGAGGCTCAAACCTGCTCCACCATGACGGTGCCCCTGTGCACAATTCAAGCTCCTTGAAGATGTGGTTTGTCAAGGTTGGATTGGAAGATCTCGCGTGTCCTGCACAGAGCCCTGACCCCAACCCCACTGACCACCTTTGGGATGAACTGAAACCAAACATCAGTGCCTGACTTCACTGGTGCTCTGATCTCTGAATGAGCACAAATCCCCCACAGCTTTGCTCCAAAATCTAGTGGAAAGCCTTCGCAGAAGAATAGTGTGTATCATAATGGGGAATGGGGAATAAATGTTCAAAAGCACATGGGTGTGATAAGAGTCCGCAAACGGTTGGCTATATAGTGTAATTACACTGAATTACTGGATTATAGTTAATCACACAGCATGAAGTTTATGTAATATCTAAAACCCAAGCAAATGATTAAAGTCCACAGAAGCTTATTATGAAATATTAAATGGTGAAGTTTTGACTTGACAAGAAATTAATTGTGGTCAAGTTGAAATTCCTGATGATAGCTTTTTTTTTTTCAAGCTAGACCTTGTGTTTAGCTCCTTTGCCATGAGTGCCCATACGACCCCTTTTCCTCCCCTTCCTTTTTTTTTTTGTTCTCAAACCTATTTTGTTTTCAGTTTTTGCTCAGAGGGTCAGGCCAGACTTTAACCATGGCAGATGTCCAGACATGCGCCTCTTTCTATAGTGCCTGATGCGTGTCATCTGCTGCATCTGCCCCACTCTCTTCCAAAGACTACCACGGGCCGACCATGGCGAGTGTCCTCCATATGCACGTCCATCCATTCACACTGTCATACACACGTCACGTCCCACCGTTTGTGTTTGTGTGCTTGTGTGTCAAAGTGCACCCTGGATTTATAACCCACTGAATAGGTTCCCTGTGTTTGTGTTTGGACTAGGGTAGGGGTCTGTTTCAGAGTGTGCCTTTAATTTATAACCCACTCAGTAGGGGCACATGAGGAGGGAGGATTGGGCATGGATGGCTGAATATGGGAGACAAAGGGGAATTGGGTCTCCTCTTTCAGGTGACGGAGCTAATTCAGTAATGAGGCCAGCGGTTGTTGCTAAACCATGCAGAAATTTCAAACATGTAGCGTCCAAAGTAAATATACTGTCAGGTTTCATAAGAAGCACTGTCTGGAAAGTAAAGGCAGGATCAGCGCACACTCATGTGTCTATGCTGAACCACATATAACCGTATGTACACACGATGCTGTTGATAATATAATTGTTTTATGCCTTATAAAGTTAAATAAATTAAAAAAAAAAAAAAAGATAAATAAAAAACTTTCTTCCAGATACATCCCAGACATCAGAAGATCTCGGAATTGTGGTATATACAAAAAATATTACTGTATTCTTCTGGACAACGTATACCCTCACCGGTCACTTTAATAGGGACATCTGGATGCCTGCTCATACAGGTGAGATTTTTCCAGCCTTCTGCTGTCCAGTTTTGGTGAACCTATGCCGACTGAGGCACGTCTAAGATGCTTTTCTGCTATCATAATATTTTTGAGCTATCATAACCTTCCTGTCAGCTCTGCCCACAGAACTGCTGCAAACTGGGTGTTTTATTTATTTATTTTATTTTGTTTTGATTTTTAAATCCCAGATAATTAGCGGTTTTTGAAATACTCCCACCAGCCCATCTGCCACCGACGAAAAAGTCAGCGAGATCACTTATTTCTTTAAATATTTTTTCCCACTCCATTCTGATGTTTGACGTGATCATTAATAGCATGAATGAACAGTAGTACAGGTGTTCTTTTTAAAGTGGCTGGTGAGTTGTAAATAAGTCAGTTTTCAAACCGGTTGTACTGACGACGGCACCGCACGGCACACTCCTTGTCCTTAGCGTAGCCAACCGTTTTGTTGTTTTCTACATGATGCAAAAATAACCAAGTGCCTCCCAAGATTACTGTTAAAAATATCACAAACACTATTACTGTGCCTTTGATTTAATCCTCACAATTTGTAATGCATACTTTAGAAGTAGACTACTTTTGATACATCTTGCATGTGATTTGTCAGAGTTTATAACGGGGCTGCTTTGTGATTTACTTGGATGATTTTTTAATACTCTGTTCTTTGATGCGAGTCATTATTTATAGAGCGTAGCCCTAGGACAGTGTATGTTACTGTGCAGGAAGAGGCACTGACACATGGCCTGACTTCAAAGCCATAGAAAATTGCTAGATTTTCTCCCCACAATAATTTATGACACGCATATAAAGCGAGTGCTTTGTGTGATTTAAAGGACATGACTTGAAGACGACGGCGATTGGAAATCGAAGGTAATGAAGGAGGAGTGGCTGGTATAAATCCTAGACATCAGCAGGAGCATCCTTGGATTAGGTGTACACTACACAAGGTGGGACACCTATACAGGAAGGATAAATGTAAATCTGGAAGGGGATGTCAAACAGATCTACGTTTAAAACTGACCGGGTGGACGGCTTCCTGCCAAATTCACTGTAAACCAAGTCTAAATGCCACGTTATATCTCCAAGCTCCATCTTATTGATTGCAGTCTGATGTTTTTCTGCAGGCAAGCAGCCCAAATCTACATGACTGCACAAAGATGTCCGCCATCTTCCTTTGTTCCTACTGGAAATTGCGAAACCTGGTCATCTTCAGACTATCTCACTATTTACACATTTTTGCACTGGGTCAGCATAAATGTTACTTGCAATGGCAGACACTCTGAGAGCACTCTGACTATCGGCGACCTTGTGCAAGATATGACCCTTGTACAACTCTTTCTCTAACTGTCTGGGTTTGCATGGCACCAGGACTTGAAGTAGTGTCTTGTTACTCTGTATTGTACAACTCAGAGCAGTTGAATAATAATAGGTATAAACAGAGACAGCCTTGGTACCAGAGATAGCCTTGTTTTGAGATTATGTTCTTTATCTTTAAATGCACATATTGTACATTTTGTGAAGGTCATCAGCAGTTTAATCTTTGAAGCTTAAAAAAAAGTATAATAGCTTTTATTGATATCAGCCATATCAAAACAACTGTTTTTATTTTGTATTTTTTACAATGCCATACATTTTAAATTCCAGTCAAATACTAATGACCTCTTTCAAGTGACCAGTTATTATTATTATTATTATTATTATTATTATTATTATTATTATTATTATTATTATTATTATTATCATCCATAAATTTGTAAGTATTTGACAAATACAAGCTATTAATTTGCTTTGTGGGGCAGCATAATTGCTTCCTCATTAACATTAACATTTATATACTTAGTACTGGACCGAGAAGATCCTGGATTTGATCCTGTGTCTGCGTGGGTTTCCTCCGGGTACTCCGGTTTCCTCCCACAGTCCAAAGACATGCACAGAGGGGATTAGGC
>JAQMCW010000023.1:16173833-16184305 GCA_030068335.1 Chrysichthys cranchii
TGTGTGTGTGTGTGTGTGTGTGTGTGTGTAATATATAAAATTATGTATGCTGAACACTTCTTGTTTACCACATAATTCCATGTATTTTCATAATTTTGATGACTTCAGTATTTTTCAACAACAAAAACTATGACTATGTGATGAGTAGGTGTGCCCAAACCTTTTGGTACTCATACAGATTTTTGGTACTCTATATATGAATGATTTGTTAATGGACTACCAATCGATCCAATCCATTATTTTATTATTACTGGGTAATTAACATGTATTCTTTAGTAACTAGTATGTGTTATTATTACAGTAGTAATACAGCAGTATTATTTGATCCTTCTGGGTCCCTGCATCGTTACCTATGAGTTACTGAACAGTATTGAAAAGTGTCATAAAACTTTGTATCCAGAAGTTCAATAAAGCAATCCTAAAATTGAATTCTGTGGGCTTTCACATCGAGGTGAACAGAGATCACGGTCGTATCCTTTCCCATGTGTGACAACTTGGCATTACTCCCTGTACCCAGTCAACAGTTCAGTACGCTTAAACAGCTAAGACCAAGACTATTTAAGACAGCAGACTTGTTAGTTAGTCATAGTGGTGGGACGGTAACTGGGTCAAGCACCATGTGCTGGTGCTTGTCATCATTTTTGAGAAATCGTTTTTTTTTTGCTGACTGACTGTGCCATGCCTTGCTCCCAGCGTTCCCGGGAAAGGCTGAGGGTCCAATCCGACCAGGACAAAAGTGCTCGCTGAAGATGGATGAATGAATGAATGAATGACTCTGTCATCACACAGATTAGTGCAATTTTTTTTAATAGTTCTTTATATGCTGCACACCTTAATGAAAATCCTCACAAGCCTTTCTCAATTGTTTAACTCGGACAGCTCTTCTGAGTCTGCCTAACCCAGATGATGACAGGCTCTGGTTCCCCCTGAAGACAGATGATGGCCACTTTATAGCCTTTAAAATCATAAAGCAAATCCCGAGCCTTAGGGCTACAAGGTGTTGATCTGTCATGTGTTGTATATCCTGCAGTAAAGCTAATGGTTCTAATTTTCTTAAGTGTTTAAAGGGCCTCACAGAAAAGTGTCACACTCATCTGACCTTAATGTGCATGAGCAATAAAAGACACATTTCCAACACTGACGCAAACGGAGACCTGCTGCTTTTTAGTCCTCGAGCACAGAATACGCTGGGGCTCAATTTTTCCTCATCTTTCCTCCTCTATTATGTTGTTAGTGCCCATAAATGTGTGTAGGAACAAGACCTTCTTGTCAGCCCAAGAGATCGAGATCGCTGCTTTCAGTACAGGACACGTGTGATATATATGTTTCCTTTCAAACTGATGTTCTGCAGTGCATGTAAATTTGAGGGTTTGCCCTTTGACCTGAAACAGAGGGGATTCTTTTGGCTGGTCACTGAAGGCATCACAGAAATATGTACGCCTGATAAACGACTGCGTGCACTCGAACGCTGTTTGTCCCAGGATTAGGTTTATTTGAGACCCCCAGTGTATCATCAGCAGAAGCTCAGCAAGGTTGACGGGTGGTCACTTTTTAAACCGGCAGACGACTTTAGAGCTCGAAAGCCGGGCTATAAAGTAGAACAGTAATGGATACAGATTGATTTAGTGCTCGTTTGCACCATACAGTACTTATGTACGCAGGAATTAGAAGAATGCATATGGGAACTTTTTTGCTTCTCCCTCTCATGTGTGCTTGTCAAAGGTTTGCGGTCCTTTGCGATGCTCCAGAGCCCTTAAACAAATTAGAGATGCATTTTGAAATTTTTCAGCTTGGTCCTGTAAGGAGACCTTGTACCAGTGCCACAGCTAACACTGTGAGCTCCAAAGTTCAAGAGAGGCCATCCAGAAGGCAAAGGGGTTCCTTTAACTGGTCCTGAACATAACAGGCCCATCAAGAAACCCTTTAAGAATCATTTTCTAAGCGAGTCCGAGTCCAAGCGTCATTAGTTTCTTATGTCGAGAATATGTTAGGGTGGTAAAGAAAGAAAGTCAAATGGTTCCTTCTAAACTAAACAGAAAATTCCCCCATGTTTTAAATGAGCGCCTCCACAGTTCACATGAGCTATGAGCAGAGTGGGCTCAAGTGCTCCTATGAACTTAGCGGAGGTTAAGCAAACAGTTAAACCCTGATGGTTTTGCTGTATACACAAACTTCAATTTAAAATCTTTTTTTTCTGCATTAAGTCTCCTTTCTTGCTGGATTTTTTTTTAATTAATCGAAAGGTCAGCGATGGAGCTACTGGCTTCTTTTGTTGCCTCCTTGTCTTGCTGCTAACAGCCAGAGAAAACAGACAAATCAGATACTCCCTGGCAAAAACATTCTGCAGCTGACATGGTTACATGAAAACCTTGGCTTGTCTCTTAGGGTCGATACGTTGCTGGAAAAGGAACGAAAGCGAACCAATCAAATCAATGAAAAGGATCAGAAGAATGTGCAAGGGAAATTGCTGTGTTGACGACCTGTCAAAATACAGCAAATTGGTGACAATGATTTAGTGAAAACACTCACAGATTGACCACAACTTTTCACCCCAGAATTGGTCAGCTGAATTCCTTTCGCATTAAAGGATAACATCAACAAGTCGAAATTCACTGGTACCGTCTTCCAGGGAGAAAACAAAGAGTGCAGACAAAAGAAAAAAAAGAAGAAGAAAGAAGAAAAAAGGGAAGTTAAACTAAACCTAATAGGAATTTATTGAAACATGTGACCTGTCAATATTTATTAGATTTTAATTCTGCTTAACTCTTCTGTGTGACTCCAACAGATGACTTCAGCTAACCCCTGCTATGGACTTTATGTCCTGTTATACCAGTCCTCTGTGTTGTTGTGAAGTGTATAATATTGTGGACACAATATCTACTATCTCATGGCAACTCTGTATTTATTTAGTGACTGGATGGTTGACGTCATGGTGTCTGGAGCGCCGTAACTTAAGGCACTCTGGTTCTGATTTCGCACAAAGATTATTTATTTATTTATTTATTTATTATAAAGAAATACAAATACAGTACACCCCCTTCGTTTTTTTAATAAGGGACCTAAAAACATACGGGTGAACAATCTCAAAATTGACCCCCCCCCCTATTTGAGAAAAAAAAAAAAACAATCACAGAGAAAGGAAAATGCTCATTAATTCACTGTAATGCTACTTAAAAGAGGTTCTGAATTGCCGGTAAGCGTGGGCGTCCAAGCAGTAAATAAACACGAGACTGACGAATTCGTTTGTCAGTGTGTTTGGGAAGCTGATTTTCACACTGCTCACCAGATGCGACGATTTTTATTTTATTTTATTTTTTTTTGGAAGAGAAATATTTACCTTTGCAGCACTTGATGACATCACACATGCTAGAAGGTTTAAGTATGCATTCATCATCATATTATTTATTTATTTTTTTAATCTGCACAGGTGCTTATGGTTCATGTTACTCTTTCTTGATGATGATGATTATTTCTTTTGCTGTAATTTGTTTAACCGGTGCTTTACAAAAATCAATTACAGCAAAAAGCAAAGCTGAGGGGTGACATTAGTGCTTGTACGTGCGCGCACTACTCGTGAGTTAAATATCTCAGCCTGTAGCCTACGTCTATTACGTGGCAAAGACTTTTATAAATATACATTGCATCTAAATTAGGTGATTTTGCCTCAAAGGTTACAAGGGCTAGGTATTTGGATTCATTTTTCAACATACGAGCATGCATTAGAAGCAAAATGTTTTAGAAGCCAAATGATTTCAGGTCAATGGCTGAGTTTCCATTATTATCAGGAGTATTTTAAATGGGTTGATTTCAATGCAGATTTGTTTTTTGGTGATTTTTTGAATTGACATGGGCTCCGGGCTCGAGGTCACATCATTGTGCGCTGGATAAATTGAGGTGTTTTTGGTCACCTAGACCTCTATACCATTAACCATGAAAACCCTGCTCTGGAATTTCTGTTTGAAAATGTATAAAATGTCTAAGAGGAGAAATGCTCTTGGTTTGTCAATCCAAGAGGAGAGACGGACAGTGCCTTGCTCGGAAACCTTATCAGATTCTCTGTTTGCAAATCTCCGATCAGGAGTCAACGGCAGGGAGAGGCATTCGTGTGTTAGTATTAGCCACCTCGATTTATCACCCAGCAGTAAAATACTGCGTAAATGCCCTGCATATCATCACGACACACAGTGTTCCACTAAAATGACATGTAATTTATCCTGCTTAAACCAGAGACGAGCATGATCGTCAGATGTAACCAGAGCCTACAGAGTACAGACTTCAACTTATAACCTTCGCATGGATTCTCATGAAAGTTTTGTGATATTTGGTAGGTAGAATTTAGACTCTCGTTGGACGTATATCGTTTTAGGATAAATCTTGTGCACGCACAATACCGGTATATAAAGTCCTGATTTACTGACCCCCTTCTAGACAACCTGTAAAAATATGGCATGAATAAACTTTTAAACAACAGTGGAAGCTTTTCACTCAGGCAGTCGTCGAAACGAATTACCTTCCCTCGAACAAAAATCATTCTCATGAATGATTCTCGTTCTCTTAAGAGCGTTTCGTCCCACAAAACCACATATGGCAATATTATTAGAAGCCCTAATGAATATTTAAAATAACAAATAATTTAAAAAAAAAACGTCTCCGTGATGAAATTTGTCAGGAATTGTATGCGTGAGCTTGTGCACAGCCAAGAGGTTGGTGAGAAAGGAAAAGAAGGCAAAGAAGATCCCAAAGATCAGTTTCAAAATTTCACTTTCAGAGTTTCAGCTGAGACACCACTTCCAAAAGAACAAGCTCTCTGGAAGGTTTGAAAGAAGAAAAAAAAAAACCTTCCTGGTAGCAGACCTTCACCACATGACGCTGGAACTACGCTTACAATCATGTTGGAGTCATGTTGTTGGGACCAAAATCAAATATTATGCTTTTGGTATTTTGGTAAATATTATGCTATTGGTATTAAAGATACTTAATACTTGTTTTCATGTCTGGTGCTCAAGAAGTTCTTAGGGAGTTCATGAATAGCTTCTTGAATTCTGCCAAGATAAATTTAGATATTGCAGATAAAACCTGGTTGCCTCTGTCAGGAGGGTGAGACTTGGCCATAGTTGGAAGATAATGCAAATGGTTTGTTGCTTTAACTTAAAGTGACTTACCTGGCTGCCGCGCAATGAGGTAATCAAGCTATCTTACTATAGGAGTTTTTAATGAACTCAGACTTTTAAGTTAAAATAACAAAACATTTTTACCTCATGCATCCAGAAACTGAAAATTGCTGCAAGAGCACAAAATCCGTATTCTACAATGGCTATTGTTACACAACTTGGCTGTAGTTTTCAAGCTTTGTTCGCAGGCAGTGTGCAACGCCATGTGCATACAATCACTCTTCTGCAGGAAAGTATGCGCAAAAATATTCAACTAAAGTAAACCTGCAAGGCGTCTTGATATTTTTACATTTAAAATACATCACTCGCTGCACGTGAGTCATTTTAGCTATTAATATTTTTGATTCTTTTCATAAAGGATGATTTACTGATATATGCAACGCCTCCAGTTTCTTGTATTAAATGACACGCTTTGATGTCCCACTAATCGCTTTTCGATTTCCAGTCAAGTCTTGAAGCAGAATGACTTTATACAGTGTTATTTAGTGTTAATGTTATTTTCCAGCGGTACGGGACAGCACATTGGAGCATTGGGTAGAGTTTGCTGTCTCTCGACTCCCAAGTTCCTGAGCTACTGATTTTCACATGCTCTCCCTGTGTTTGTGTGGAGTTCCTCCAGTTTCTCCAAAATCATCTCACCTCGCAAAACGTACCCGAAAGTGGATCGTTTACTTTAAATTGCCTCTAGGTGTAACTGGGAGTGAGTTTGTGCTAGGTTGGCATCAAATCCAGAACGTACTACCTCTTCGTGCCCATATGCTCCTAACCCTGCGTAACCCTGAACAGGATGAAGCAACTGCTGAAAATGAATAAATGCACGAATGTATACATTACTGTATTTGGCTACACCATTGGAAAGGACATGGATATAACCAAGCCAAGCAGAAAATCTTAGTATTTACGACTATCTTTTTTTGTCTGGGCAACAAGTCAAATGAACTTCCTTTCCCAGCTCTGAGTCTGATCTACAGTAGGTTCAGGAAGAGTGTATCAGTTGGGGGTTTTTTATTGCATGAGTACTATCTGTAGTCTAGAAATATGTAAGCGATCTAACGTTGCGCTGCACTCGCTAACCGCTTGTGTGTATTCTCAGTGGGCAATATTCTGCATTTGGTATCTTTTTAAGCCCAATCATTTTTTGATAGCTTTTTTTAAGGCTACAGTTCGCTTCAGCATGATGATATGCATGATGCTGTCTTGTGGAAGATGACATGGAGCATTATAGACACTGCAAATCCCTCTTGAAAAATGGAAGCATATTTTAAGCATTTACGAATCGGTATACAAATAGGACAGCCAAGGGGAAATTACTTAAGTACTTAAGTAAAAAATATAGCTGGAAATTTTAGGCACATCATCTAAGCCATGACACGAACTGATTCCTACCATGATTTAAAAAAAAAAAAAAAAAAAAGTCTCGGGCAGTTATTTTTTATGTCCTAATTTGTGTCAACCAGTGTTTCATACAAAGTTGCGTCAAGTGCTGAATATTAAATTGCAGCATTTGTAATGATCTGGCTGGTTGATACGTTTCAGTCTCAGGCAGTTGTGGTTGCATATCACACTACAGGATCTGAGTGCTCAGAGAGGATTATGGTTGTAATCAGGGAGCAGCAGAATACTCTTTAGCCACAAACAGATTGAAGGAAAGCTGGCTTTATGATGCTATTAAACTACAACAGACTTTGTGGGTCTAAATAGAACCAGTCCTTCTGGTCTTGCTTCAGTATTCAGTTTGTCTTCTCTCTCATATGCAGAGTGCAAGATTCATTATTTGTATTCCACTAGATGGGACGTATTGTTTATTTTAGAGCATATGTCCTGAATATGCATATCCTGCTTTGGAACATCTCATATCCCACACAATACACAATCGAATGGGGTGTACTGCGGGAATTAAGTTTGTGATGCTAATGTGTAACTTTAAAATCCAACATATAAATATTAATCATAAAGATGCCCTTGTCAGTGCATGGCTTAGGGTGGTAATGTCAGATAAGCTATAATGGGGATCAGATAAGCTATGTTGCCAGATCCTTTGTAAACACTCTTCTGAAGGGAAGCTTCTCCCACAGCCTGGTGATTTAAGCAATGTGAAGTAACAACCTATAACAGTGATGATCTAATAGATTACAAATGCCAAGAAGGCTGCAATATGATAAATATGATCTTGTATATCAACTCAGAAAAACAGACCAAAAAAAAAAAACCCCACATGAAAAAAAGTATTATGGCAGTACAGACTAAGAGATATTTCAAACTGACACACAGTTCCAGGTACTGGATTGGGCTTCCGATACTGGAAAAATAAGCTGTATACATATGCAGTCATGGCAATATTGGGCTTTCAATGATTTCTTTGAGCTGTTCATTTTCTGGGGTAGAATGATTGATTGTACAACACGTGTCTTTAATAGAATTTTAAAAGAATTTGGTGCTCAAGTCTTAAATGATTTTGGGTTTTTGAAATCAACTCAGGGTCAAAATTATACATACAGGGTTAAACAATATCCATAGGTCACCCATACATCCCTAGCACATTCATAGCATATCCAGATCACACCTTATATTTGGTTAAATGTCCCTCAGCAACTTTCACCTTGACTAGATGCTTTTGGTAGCCATCGACAACATTTTGCCAAAATTCTGGTTGGATATCTGACCGTTCTTATCGGCAGAATTGCTAGAATTTGAATAAATTGGTGTGTGTTTGCACAGGTTTTGAGCATCGACCACATATTTCCAACAGGATTGAGGTCAGGACTTGTTTTAGGCTTAAAGTTAGCCTGCTTTATCCATTCCACAACCACCCTTTGAAGTATATTTGCCTTCGTTGCCCTATTACAACACCTAGTCATGTGCAAGTTTCATCAGTCTGTCTGATGATTTAAGCTTACACTGAGGAATCCTGAGGTTCTTTCTTATTCCATCCAAAACAGTCCCAGAGCATGATGCTACCATCACTACCATGCTTTAAAAGCTGATACAGTGTAACTCTGGTCATTGTGACCAGACACCTCAGTCTTTGAGTCATTTGGCCATTAAACCTTCCTCCAGAAGGCTTTTCTTTGTCCATGTAGTCAGCTGCAAACTTTACTCAAGCTTGAAGGTGTCGATTTTGGAGCAGGAGCTTCTTCCTTGGACGGCAGCCTCTCAATCCATGGTGATGTAAAACTTGTTTGACGGTATACAGTGTTCTAGCAGGAATGTGTCTTGATGGCTCCTGGGTTGTTCCTGGCCATGTGAATGAATTTCCTCTGAGCAGAGTGATGATTTGATCTTCTTCCAGAAAAGGAAAAGTTGCTAAACCTCCCATGTAACCTCCCATGTAACCTGTACTTGTCAAAGAAACCCTTTTTATGTTGTGCACAGAGAAGCTCCCAGATGTAGTCTATCAGGATCACTAACAGGAAGTTAAGAGGCCTTGGCCTTGGCAAGCTGAAAGACATTAAGATTCTCAGCACCACTGAATGGTGCTAAGTGGGTGTATGTATATTTCTGACCATGCGTGTATAATTTTCACCCTGTTTTGAGTTCAGAAAACTCAAAATAAATGAAAACTTTTGCAACAAATATATATTTTTTCCCTATTAATGATGTCTGTGGTACAATCCTCCTTCCCCCAAAAAAGAACAATTCAAAGAAATCACGAAAAGGACAGTATTGCCATGGCGTTCATGGCCATGTTGAGTGTATGTAAACTTCTGACCTCAACTTTTTGTCACGCTGGAAATTTACCCAAGGCATGGGCATCTCTCTTAGATGTTATGAGTCTCTTTAAATGTTCTAGCAGATCATCATCCGAAAGTCCCTGGAGTACAATAATCAGCATATAATCACACCCACACCATCCGTTTTCAAACTTATGATACTTTGCTTTCATCGAGTTTGCTTTGACTTTGCCTGACATGCTATGTGCTAAAAAAAAAAAAAAAAAAAACCTGTAGGCTTTTATGTGGTGAAGAAAAACGTAAATACATTTTAAATATACAAAAATATTTTTGTTATGAATAAATACATAATGTATGCTTTTTACGGTATGAAAAACAGATGGAGTTAGACAGTTAGTACATTTCTTAGATTTTTAAATTAGAAATTGACATTTTTACAGTTATATATTCAAATATTGTAGCATGTCATGTCTGGGCTTTTTGAAACTATACAAATGGAGAAAGATACTAAATTAAGTCTCAAACAAAAATACAAGGCTAAACCTCGAACAGGCAGGTGTTCATGCACCTTTTTTTTTAATAAACTTGACCTGAACTTTGAGCGAATGGTTTGCTTTGACAGAGGCCAGACATCGTTGTGTTAGTTTGCCTGAGGAGGCAGCCCCGGGGCAAAGTTTTGGGTGGTTTTGGCTTGTGTCACTCTCTCAGCTTGCTGCTGCTTCATGACATCACCCGTCGAAGCATGTGCCACGCTAGGCTGGTTGAAAGAATTAATCATGTCCTCTGTCACAAAGAATTAGTCCATGGTGCTAGGGGGCAGACTAAACATTTCATTTCTGTTCTCAGTTTTGATTTCCTTTTCTCTTAGAGATGCCTTATCAGTTTTCCTGCCTTCCCTCAGACATCTTCATATACGCTGCAACCCAGAATCAAATAAAATGCATAGAAGTAGCACTGATCTTCCATTTCCCAGAAAACACGTAGAACATTAAAAAGTGCTTATTGACCATATGAAAACTGATAATAGGCCAGAGAGAAATATATTCATGAGTGTGCAGCAAGACCAGAAGACTATCAGAAAGATGCATTTGAATTATTGGGAATTATTAGTAATGCGATTGGGTAAAAGTCTTAAGTACCATTCAGACAGAATAAGACTAAGATATACAGAGATGTCTGTACAGTATACGTTTTTATTTGATAAGTCTGTAGCAAGTAATGTTGCTGTAGGACATCTGTAGTAATTATAATTGATTGCCGGATCAATTACAGAGTTGGAAGCATCTTTACAATGTCCACATTTTCATCACAATGATTTTTGGGTCCTACCTACAATTCAATAATACAAACTGATTGTTCTAATCAGTATTTCTTTGGCCACACAAGATACAACTGATCAGTAGTAGGTTACAATATATGCCCATAACACAAATATGTAGGCTGTACCTGTGCTAGAAACACACAAAGTTACCTAGCAAGGCATAAAGGAGTTGAACGGCAAGCTGAAGTTTCTATTCTTGTCTACCGTTTCCATTGGAATGCAGATGATATCTTATGCTGTAGGTTTTTTTGGTGGTGGTGGTGGTGGAGGGGGGGGGGGGGGGGCGCTCTTTTTAATCATGATTCAGAT
>JAQMCW010000023.1:16189554-16206015 GCA_030068335.1 Chrysichthys cranchii
TGTGTGTGTGTGTGCGTGTGTGTGTGTGTGTGTGGTGGAGTGCACGGGAAGCCACAGCAGGCCATGAACTGGAGGCAGGGCTACCACAAAAGCCCAGGGTCAGAGAGCTTGTAAAATGATCCTTATACTTTGAGAACATCCTCTGTGCTGGGGTCCTTCCCTGCCTCGCTCTCCCTTTCACTCTCTCCTTCTCTCTGTGTGTCTCTCTCACAGACACACACACACACACACACATGCACACACAAACACACGCACACACATTCCTTTCCAGTCACTCTGAGGGGCAGGCACAGAGCATGCTAGAAGCCTAAAGCAAAGAATCCTGCACAGTCGTTTGGTCACAGACAGGACTGAGTTAGCAGAACATGAGAGAGAGTGAGAGAGACAGAGCGACAGAGAGAGAGAGGGAGCACACCAGGGGAGGTCTGACGGCACAGTTCATACTCTGCATGCTGCATCTCTTTAAGGACGCCTGACTTCAGAGCCTCAACCACACAGTACCCATGTAATAGCTGTCAATGAGAACCACGTGCACAAAACTTCTCAAGTCACTGCTTTATTTTTCAAGAGGAGAACACTGGACAAACGTACTGCACTTGACAATTGTGAGGATACAACCAGACCAGCAATGTTCTCCACAGGTTCTTTCCCAAGGAGGTCCCATATGGACATTGCATATCTTGAACCACTGGAGACGCTTACAGGCTTCTGATTCAGGACTAGTTAAAGTAGCAAGATATATCTAGAGGAATCCTCTAAAAGATCTCTGTATCCCTGAGCTTTTCCCTGGTGCTGACATGCTCTGGTGGACACTTGCGTATCGCTCCCTGTGTTTAGCAGCTCTGCTGGTGGTGGCCTGTTGTATTGGGGGAGAGCAGAAGAGAGCAGGAGCAGATGAAGGATCACGGAGCTCCTCTGGGAGGGCCAGCAGTTCGGGCGGCAGCAGCAGCAGCAGCAGCGCAGGAGGTTCGTCCAACCGCAGGTACCACCGGCTCCAGCACGGCCAATGTACCTACACCTTCATCCTCCCAGAAGGCGACGGTAATGCAGGTGCATCCTGCCGCGAGACGAAAGCAGGCACTCAGTACAATGCTAACTCGCTTCAGAGAGATGCTCCTCCACCTGAAGCCGACTACTCGAACCAGAAGATTCAACAGTTGGAGCACATCATGGAGAACTACACACAGTGGTTACAGAAGGTAAAGGTTTCTCAACACCTGATCTCAGATTAAACTGTACACTGAGTTGACCTTGTTCGTAATAAATTAGCCCTTCAGTGTAGACTATTTTCCCAAACCAAATAAATACATAGATGCAGATGCATAGTTCCCAAAACTATTTTGAGAAAGTAAAGTAAAATACTTGATTGTGCAAACTCGGCTTCCCAGAAAAGTAAGATTCAACCCGAGCAATTGCACAACGTCATGTCACATTGTTTCAGAAGTAGCGTAACCAGTGCCTTTTTTGCATTATGTCCATTTAGGTCTTACAAGTGACAGCTCCTTTGCTTTGAACTTAGTAGCCTTAGGCAAAGTCTCACTGGCAAGAGAACAAATGGAGTGCCATGGTATGACAAGCATTGTAATCAATTATTTTTAAATAGCAGTAGTGTTGTGATTCAGACTGTCAGACTCCTGATTTATACGTATACTACTGTGCGTGCATCCGCTCCATGTGGCTCACACTGCGCCGCACTGGTGATTCGCTTCACTAGTGCCTGATTTCACAGATGTCTAGGTGGACTCCACACGTTGCAAGTCTGCCGGTTAGTCAGTCACCCAGGAAACTATTTGTATACTGTCTGTCTAATGACAGGAGGTGAAGGAGAACCTCAGGAGGACTCAGAGAAAAGAGTTACAATGAACCTACACTTATCTAAATGACCGGTTTGCACATTGGCAATTTTTAGATGATGCAGATTTCAAGAATAAAGAAGAAACACACACACAAAACCATGCATATAAATGTTCAAAATCTGTTTCATTAAAAAAGCGTGACAATTATATTTATTTATGACTTTGAGCCAATTATATGATTTATATGGCATTTTATTAAACACACTTTAAACGTATTTGTGAATGGCTCCAAGTACAAAAATAGCTCTAGTTTTGTTCTAGTTTTCTATTTTGTTCTAGTTTTTTGTCAATCCACCAGTTGAGGGATAAGTATTTCTTTAGTTTAATAAGACAATGTCTTGTTAAAACTTACTTATTTATTTATTTATTTATTTATTTATTTGCTTGCTTGCCTGCCTGCCTGCCTTTTTTATTTTTCTGTCTTATTGTTTAGATTTAAAAACATGTGTTTCAAAATGTCTCCTTTTGCATTGTTTTCAACAGACAAGTTAAAAATGATCCCTAAATGACTCGGTGCGTCAGTCTGAGTTATAAACCTGCTGCTGCCGTCAAACAGACATGCACATGATAAGCTGTCGTGTTTGGAGATAATAAGATGAATTGCTTTTGACGTTATCAGTTATCACTATCCTTCTCTGAAGCCATACGTTCAACGGTAAACTCCCCATTTTAGTAGTTGAGTGATAGTGCATCTATATGTTGTGTATATATTAAGAAGACTGTGTAAACACTGGAACGTAGGAGCTGCAGTAGATGTTCACGGTGAAGCCATCAGTGCCTGTGTAATGCAGGCATCCTGATGCTCTTGTTTTAATCTTCGTGTTTAAAGCTGTGCAGGAGCAGAAGTTGAGTGCGCTGTGCACGACATGATGATTAACGACGATTTCATCTGAAATCTTTTAAATCCCTTAGTCTCGTTCAAAGTTTCATTTTCACTGCATCGTGTTCATTTCCACTTTCTGCTGTTAAGGACCTTTGGAATTATTACTCCATGGCGTTCTCGGTATAAAATCGCATTTTATGTTGTATTTCATTTCATGCTGTGGTCGTCTTCTTCTTCTTCTTATTATTATTATTATTGTCGTTATTATTATTCTAAAGGAAATGCATGTCATCATTTATTTCATTCGGCCTTATCTCTGAAACATATAAGCAGTGTTTCAAGCACATTTTTCAGGTAGATTTAAGGCGTCCATTAGTCCTTATCAGACTAAGTGACTATGGATTGGATTCTACACTAATAAGAGACTTTACTTCAGATGTAGGAGGGTGAGAGCTTCAGCCAGCAGTAGTAATGCTTTAGAACCTCTTTACTGATAGCATGAAACACAAACAGCTTTACCATTTTTCATTCTACACACCTCTGGCTTAAAACACATACAGACATGGGGTATGTCCACATCCAACCATAGTTCATGTCTTTATCTGCAAATGCAGCTTCTGTTACTTTCCTGCTTATTCCTATACCTAAACTGTTATTTAACAAATAAAATAAAATCAAGCCCAAAAGGAATTATTTTGGCTCCATGGAAAGCGTCTTTCCACTGAAACCCCGTTGGCATTGTTTGTCGAGTGTTATGCTGAGCTACACAAGGGACACTGTGTTACACACTCGTTTGCATCTTTGTTTCCGCAAGCGTAACTTCATAGTCTTAAAACGATCGTTTAATGAGAACAGTTGCACAACTACAGTACATGTTGCGTTAGAGTAAGCTGAGCCCCACTCCTGCTAATTCAACCTAATTATACAAGTGGAACATGAGGATGCAGTTAACATATTTCCGTCAACATACTTAATCACACAAGATTAAGTGTCCCAAGCCAGTCTATCTATCTTAATCATGTACGCCCTAACTGTTTGTGGATGGCCGAGGTGGTTCTAATCCCTCTCCATCTCTAGTCTGATGAAAGGTAGCAGATAGTGGCTTGTCTGTGGGTGGATGTGGAAAGGAGGTATGAATAGGGCTGACCATCAGAACTGAGCACATCACTTACTCAGAGGAATTCTGTAGGCTGGGGGTAAAAGAAGCTCCCGATAACACGGCCCAGTCAAATGTGTTTGTTCAAGGATTACTGTAGGACAAGGAATGACCTGAGATTTAAGAAGAACTGTTGTGGATTAGATCATCTTCTGCCATGTGGTCCAGGAAATGAGCCACTCTTAGACACGGTGCAGTGTTCCCTGTAACCTCCCAGACTCTTATAGTCTCTCTGCGTCTGCCAGATCCGAAGGTACGCCGTGGGCTTTGTCGTCGAATTGGATCGTTCTTAAAAAAAAAAATGGAGAGAACACACAGTATAAGCCTGCGGAAAGTTTGGCCTTTGAGGCAAACGAGTCCAGTTGAAGTTTATCTAAGCTAAAAGTATTCAGTGAGACACTGAAGCTTGGCTCTAGCTCCAGTTCGGCAAGAGTAAAGGCCACGAGGACATGTGGAAGTCCTTGGGGGAGTTTAAATGATAGATCTTTTCCAATCTGTCTTCAGAGAAAACATTTTAGAAATGCCTCTTTCTAAAGAGAAAGCCTCGCGCTCTGAGCTCTTGATTTAAAATCAGAAATTTGAACCCTGACCATGTAAAATTCACACTGTTCTGCTTCTCCCTAGACACAGGCAATGGCTGCTAGTGCAAAGACAAGAGGTTAATCCTAAAGCGAGACAAATGCCGTCTCCTGGTTCTCCTTCACCGAGTACTTTTCGCTCTTTTCTCGATTCACCGAAGGCCACACAGCATGGCTAAAAAGTCAAAGCTGGACCAAGCTATTTTAGGGGTGACTTCCTTTGTATCAAAGTTTGTTTTTGCTGATAGTGCTGGCCAAAAGCAACAAACTGAGCAAGGCAGAGCTGTCAGACACTCATGAGACTGAAGTGCTCTTCCTTCCTGTTTTTTAAAGGAACCAGGATAGTGGCACATTCATCACAGAAGCAGTGAAATGTGATTGTGCTTCACATTCAATCCCCACCGAAGGTGAAAGTAAAACAGAGCCCTCTACTTAGCGTGTCAGGGGAATATCTTAAAAAAATACATCTATAGCTCTGTCAAGCTCCTTGTAAATGTATGTGAAAAATCAAAGCCGGGGTCAGACGTGTTCATGTTTTTCCGAAAAAAAAAAAAATGGGGGCATTTAGTACACGCTTGCGAGATGGTAAGCAGACCGATCACTTTATTTTTCAAAGTGCATATCATTATAGTCTTTGGTGATTGATTGATTGATTTATTTATTTATTTATTTATTTTTAAATATTGCTGAAATAGGGTCAAGCAAGGATGTCATGCCCTACTCTGTAATTTGACTAGGGTTAATCTCGCTTTCATTTTCCAGTCTCTCTTGCATGAGGCACAGGCCTTCTTGCACTTAAATATCCCCTATCACTTAAATGAATTACTCACTAGTGCGCACTCTCTTAATGGCACTAACATTGCAGAAGTTACCTTGAACTTATCTCTTCTATCACGTGTCTGTTGAATAGACTGAAAATGTTCCTGAAATGTGTTTGGCTTTCGTGCTTCCTCAGAGTATATTAATTTCAAATGTTTTCTTCTTGGTGTCAAGACATGTGTTGAAAACAAAGGGATAAGATGACAGTAAGGGTTTTCTCATAAACAAGAGTATTACTACTAGGGACGGTGTAATTCTCAGTGACAGATAGACGACAGCACCGTAAACAGCTCTTTCGGCTTACTCTGAACAGACTGGGAATGAAGGATATTGATTTAGACACTTAAACGCTCAGGAACTGGACTTGAACAGGATTTCTTCACTTGATTGCATAGCCTTTAGCCTATTTGGGCTGAAGACGAACATTATGTAAGATTAACACCCCTATGTATCTCGCACATATTTTATTTTAATGTGGCTCATTAAACTGTTCCTAGAGTCCTGTAGCCTTCAGTGCTTTCATGAATCATATAATAGCAGGTATCTTTTCATCTAATCTCAATACAGAGTCTGGGCAGATACTTCAAAACAGGGATCGGGCAACTAGCCAACAACGTTCTCCTGTACTGGGAAAAAGTTCATCACCATGTTCCAGGAGGTGTCCAAATGGCGATCGGAGGATCAGATTTGACCTTTATTTGACCCCCGTAGGCATCAAGCGTAGCTTAAACGTTTGAGCTCCCAGGTGAATTCCTTAGTCTGTTCCCCCCACATCCGATCGAAACCCTTCTAAGGCGTTTGTGCGTTCTTCTTCTAAACGTCTTTCCTCTCCTTTATCAGAAGTGGCACCATCTGTCACATATATTTACGCCCTGCATATAAAAGGACTCGATGGGAATAGAGTCAGCTCTAGTGTTTTGCTCTGAAGCTGCGTCCCAGTGCGATCAGGCTCATGCAGATGTTCGGCTCGGAGAGTCCGTCTTCATCTGCCTACACTCGAATCCGGGCCAGAGGTTTCCACACGACGTTGTTTTACCATATCTATGATTCCGCTCCTTCAGCTTTTCCACAAGTGTAAATCAAAACCTCACATTTAAGATGAAAGGGAGTGACCGAAGCCTTCCGGCCAGAGAGCAAAGTCTCTAAAGAAAGACAGGCCGATAAATAATGAACAGAAATGCAACCCTGCCAGTGGAAAGACATATGATGAGTTAAGAAAGTAGGAGGACAACATCAGAATGAGCACATAAGTGTAAATGAGTGTCTCCTGTATGTGCATGTGTTGTTTCAGTGCTCTGGGAGTAGTTTTGCTTTATGTTATTTACTGATTTTCTTGATGTAGTCCACGATGCTTGAAAACCACGAATATTACATTATCATCACTATTAAAAAGATATACCGTCAAACTGAGCTTTGGGGAAAGAAAAAACGGGGCCTAAAATGCAGGGTGATGAGTTGTACGGAAAGACAAAAGTCACTTTGGTCGGTCAAGAGGAGAAGATTCACTGTGACCTAGTCGTAGTTCTTGGAGGCCCAATTGATTAGACTCGAAAACAACATTTAAAAAAACCCTCCAAATTACTTGGTACACAGTATTAAAAATAAGCATGCTTGAATTCCTGGGAGGGACATCTTTATGAAGCTGTAGTCTTTATCCTTTCCTAATAATGTCTCTGGTGATGAAGAATATCATGTTTGTGCTTTCAAACAAAAAAAAAAAGTTCTTTGGCTAACATTTGGGCTATGAGCTTTGGTGTTCTCTTCTCACACATTAAGACGTGTCTGGCAAGCATTTTCGTTTTTGCTTGATGAAGTGTACACGTGTGAGGGAACCGTGTGTGGTGCTAGAGCTATATAACAGTTTTGTGCTGCACTGTATTGTACTTTGCTCGCTATAGAAACTTGGCTTCATGTTCCAGATTCTGGAAAAGTTCTTAAGCATCTCTTCATGCAAATTAATATGCCTAGTAAATACAGTTTCAATAGCCAGACCGTAATGCATAACGCACCCAGTGCTTGATGACACTGAGGTGCTTTGCACCACCTAGAAATAGCATTTAAATAAATGTGTCCCATGAAATGTTTTTCCTTTCTCAGACTATTGAACAAACGGAGCGTTTAAGAAAAGTGGGCTGTTCTAGCGACAGCCTACTGAAACTTCTTATCGTCCAGGCAGCTGGGATTGTAATATACATGTCCGGCTCACTGCTGTTTTATCCACCCCATGCTCTTGAGCAACAAAGATGATATTACTGGGATCAAATGATCAATTCAGGAGCTCTGTACAGTTCTGGTTAAGTTCTTTTGGTTTTATTTGGTTTTTACTGACAAAGGAAGTGTCCGTGTTTATATATTGCTTTTCTTTTTACATTTCATTTAAACTCTCTTGGAGCTGTAGCTTAGCAGCTTGAAGACTATAAACTGAAAGTTCTCCTTAAACCTGTCCTTCATAGTGCATCTGAATCCTAACCAACGTTGTATTTGCCTTGCCTGGGCACTTGTCCAACCTTCTCACATTCCACATGGCACTAGGGGTACAGCGGGCGGCACCAACTGGAGATAATTGCTGATGGAAAAGTGGCTCTCACACCTACTCCTATTCAGCACAAAGAGCATGTTTCGGGGGTAATGGTTGGTGACAAAGGTCAACCCACATTACGCTATCAGCAGGGGAGAGTAACTGCAGCTTCAAACAGACCGCAACTGTTGGTAATTTGGGCTGAATTGCCACTGTGAAGGGAGTGCTTTATAATAATGGTCGGGGTCATATTCTTCGCAGTAGAGGTAAGTGGTGACCTCCGTTCCAATCAAGTATAAAACGTTTGCTCTGAACTCGTTTTTAAGTGATCCTTAGAGACCGACAGATGAGTCGAAGTGAAACGCTAGTGTTCATTAAGACCTTGCTTTAAGAGTTAATCGTGATGAGCTTGATGCATTAAAAGGAAAGCAGGTGTCAGCCTTCATAGCGCTGCCTTTATGCCTTGGCGTGCATTCCTCCTGATAATACAGACGGAACATGAGGATTTTGGAGGTAATGCATTTCCCATACACCCGGACAGTGAGGAGTGTGTCCGTGAATGGATCTCTGCGAAGTGTCTGCAAGGACGACTTCATGTCAAAATGGTGCAGATGTATTTTGACAGTCATGTATAGCACAAGCAAGGGCATGGTGTTATTTAAAGATGTGTTTCTCTTTGGCAGTTCCTATGGAGGATTTGTGGCCTGCAATTGTGTTTGCTGTAACATTTATTGCTCAACTCTTCATTCCGTACTTCTTCAAGGTCTTTGGGGGTTTTTTCCTGTCCTGCTCTCATCCCCTCATTTGCCCTCTGTTTCCAGTTTTTCCCCCAGTGCATTATATCTTCCATCAAAAGCATGTGGGTTTTAATCAAACTTATGAAACAATCCATAGATGTACTCTTTGTTATGGCAGCATAATTCCAAACGAGGTTCTGAAATTCGGCTTTTCCCCCTGTTGACATAAGTGGATACTGCAGTCATGGAGCCGGTTACTGCTGGGCTGCTTTAGCTCTTTTGATCTCCCATCTATTTGTCACTGTGTGTATAGACACTTCCACCACACTTTCAAACTGCAAAAGCAAAAATAAACACCGCGTACAAGGACACGGCAATGGCGACACCAGCGTCAGAGAGTCCCTACTGGGAAACCAAATGTTCCTGGAAAAGAAATTAAACCATTTTGTATAAGCTCACACTTCTGTAGTCACTTCATAGGAGCTGTATGGTCTATTACAAGGCCCAGGTCAATAGGTAAATAATTAGAAACCGAAGTTCTCTTTGGTGAACATGAAATCGTAGCTTCTTTCTGGTAAAAAAAAAAAAAGAAAATATTTACAATGGATTACATAATGTCCTCTCACTGCGAAGGATTTGTTTTAATTTGGCAGAACCAAACTAGAAAAATTCATATTTTCCTTTACTCTATAAAATGTAAATTGTGGATTTCATTTCCCAGCAAATTATCCCCTACAAGTTTTTATGTGGTGTTTTTTTCCCCATAGTGGAACTTGGTCATGTAAGCAATCCAAGAACATCCAGGGCTAGTGCCATATACAATCTTTTTTTTTTTTTTTTTTTTCCCCTTCCACTAGTGTTCCAAATCCAAAATTAAATGTGACTGTGTAGATTTATAAGTGACAGTCACATTAAGAATTTCAATAGGAAATATTTGCTGGAAAGATCTGGCGCTTTGAAGCTTTAAATATTTACTTTTAGGCAGTCTCATATCATCTGCGCTGGCTCGTCTTGCTTTTTTTGCGCAATCTGTTTTGCCAGTACTTTGTGTCTGGCTCTGCTACCACCTCGAGAACATGTACGTCATAAATTGTGACGAAGAGCTACTGGAATCTGCCACTATGCTTTGTAGAGCTTGGCTGTAGCTGCGTCATTAATAATTGAACATAAACATCTGTTGATGTAGTCCAGTTTAAGAAAGAACCGGCCTCCAGAAAAAGCAATGGGATGACCAAAAGAACTATCGGAACCTAGTGTGCTATCTGAACAAATTTTATTTGGTGGATTATGAGTTGGACAATATAGCTGGACATCTGTAGGAAATGAAGTCCTGCAATACCGCAAAGTCCCAGTAATGCATGTCTGTTCATCCTGAGACTGATCTTAGCCCATGACGCTGACCCTTTACTGCTTTGCATAGATTTTACAGTTTATATTACAAACAGTTACATAAGCAGTTTCTAAACGATTTCGTTCTATGTCCTATTCTGCTTTCTGGTTTAATGAACAACCCTGTCAGCATGGTCCACTACTTCAGAGGGCCTTTTCCAGATCCAGGGAAAGAGTAATGTATGCTTCCTTCTCACTCACTCACTGTTTGCGATGAGGCACACATAGCCAAAGCCTGATGTAAGAGACTGTTGATGTGATCGTACATTGTTTGGGAGAAAATAAAAAGCAAATGGTCCACAGGGGAACTGATGAGTTGTTTCTGGTTGAAATGTCAGTACAGTACATCGGTATAGTACATTACGCTATTGCTCCGAGTTTGAAAGTTGAATGATTTGGTAGACTGTGCTATGTCACCATGATGCATTTTGTACTGTGGTATACAGTAATTACAGGAGAATTTACTATTTTGAAATGAAAAATTAAAAAAAAAAGTTTCTTTTGGCACCAGGAGCCTATCTGTGGCCTGTCTTTAGCTGGGAGCCAAGGGCTTCTGTTTGGGTGGGATGACATACTTTTCTCCCCTGTCAATTTTAGTGACACGAGACAATTGTGATCTGTGAGCTAGCTCATGTACGCAGAAGACGACAGATAATGTTTTCCTTAGAGTGTGTTATGCTGCGCTGTGACACAACATGAGGAGCAGTGCTAAAAGACGTGGTCATCTGGCCGGTAGGGGGAAATCGGAGGTAGACATATAGCAATACATCATGCCTCGTATCATGATGGACTAATCATGAACCATGATTAATATCTTGCTTTTTCTTAGTTGTAGTTGCATTGTTGACATAGACAGCAGGGGACGCAATAACATACAATAGACGGAATATAAGTAACATCACCGTAGGCCGAAATTACACCGTTCTAATGCAGTGAAAACCCGTATATGGTGAAAACATAGGAAAAGCAAACCTAACATGGGAAAGAGCTTTTGTGCGATTTGCTTTACAAACAGATTCAACAAGAAATCAGAGGTATCTTTTTACAGATTGCCGAGAGCTAAAGAAAAGAGAAGCGAGAAATAAACTGTGGCGGTTTTGTGTTCAAGGCTGTGACTACAGCCTTCCCAAACGTTCATAATTATTACGAAAAAGCTCGTTGTTAACTTTTTTTCATTTTTAATAAAAGGAATATTTCGGTTTATAGCCTATTTTACCCCAACCTTTACCAATGCTTGTAAATAATTGAAAATGAATAATATTTAAAATTCAAAAATTGTAAATAGTATATCTGAGGTCGAATCAAAAAGTAAAGGCTATTTTTAAATTAAGTGATGACCTGGAGAGCAAAAGACAAAGCATGGGGTGGAGACATTTGTCTTCTCCAGCAACCCGGTTTTGTGAATCGAATTAAATCATAAACTGAGTGAATGCCTAACTGGCTGGGTTTATATATATATATATACACACACACACACACACACACACACACACACACACACACACACACACACACTTTATATACTGTGCATGATTATGCATAATCGCAAGATCTCAAATAATAGGGCCTGGGATGTTGTAGAAATCCAGAGAGCTAGAATCACTGATGTTCCTTGGGATCTTGATGGGATTTTGGTCTGGCAAGAATGCAATATGTTCCCCAAAGCAGTCAAGCCATTAGCTTGATTTGTTCCGGTTTACATATCCAAAATGTCCACGTTTTCAAGGTCCTTTGAGTGAAAATGTCGACAAAGAGGTAGGCTGGTGAGGAGGAGAGGCGGGCTTCCAGTTGGTTTTGTTTGTTGTTTTACCTCCACATTGCCTCGGATGCATGCTAGCATTTCCTGTCCCACACGTCTAGACATACTGCAGTTAATCACGCTAATTCAAAGAACTACAGCCTGTCATGCTCAAACATAAGGGGGCTTAAAAGAGTGTTTGAAACTGGAGGATTTAAGCAAATATACAGTCATACAATCTGGTCTGCAAAATATTTGTCCACTGTCAGTGTGATTTTACATGATAGGCAGCATCCAGCTTGACTCAGGATGTAAACACTTTTGTGTATTGGATGTTAAACGTGTTTGGGTTGTGCATAAGTGATGCTTTGTGTGTCAAAGAATTTAGCGTGTATTTCTTTAACATTTGACACGTTCCAAATTGATATTGCTTGCAGGAGTTCCAATGAAACATCTTCATACAGATATATTAGCCATCCAAATCCCTGTCTAGACAAGCTCTAAAACTCCACATAGACAATATTGATAAGAATAACAAGCAGAAGTGCTCCTCACACTACCAAAAGAAAAAAGAAAAGTAAACATTTCCTTTGGATTCAGTTCTCCTATTTCTGAGAAAAAGGCTATTGAGTCAAAGTAAACATTTATTCGTGTTCTTTTAATGTTTTAAATAAGTTCCCTTTATATAAAAAAAATAAATAAAAAAAAACAGGAAATAAAAAAATAAATTGCGATTTTATTTTCTGTTGAGCAATTCTGGCCCATCTTATATTCCTTGAAGAATTTCTAAAGCAGTTTGATATAAATAGTGAAAGCTGGTAATGTTCTTTTGCTGGGAATGAATGAAATCTTTTTATAATAAATAGCACAACTTAAAGGGAGCTGGTTCACTGATGATCATCCCTTAACTATTAAACGTACTTTAGACCTCTAAAGTTTAGCACGGCATACAATCCTATCTAGTACTTGAAGCTTATTTTACAAAACTAAAGTAATCCAGTTTAATTCCAATATCTTGATGTAGATATTTAAAGACTGAATATTGCATATCTCTAAAAGCTGGTTTGTTACGAGTCTGCCATTAGTCACGTGAGTCATGTGAGTAACAAGTCTGGCTTTTGTATTCTCTCCTACAGAATTTGTCCTGTATAACCTCATCATATAAACTTTAAAAACGACGATGTTTAGAGATTAGATAGGTCACGTTGAATTTCAAATTTATACTTTTAACGCCCATGGCTATGTTTCAGTCCTGTCATAATTTGTTTCTCCTTGATTAAAAATGATCTAAAGTGCCATTTAATTTATCGTAGCACTAAGATTGTGACAAATTGCTAAGCTGTTTAATGTTAAGCTGTTTTTAAAGACAAGAAGTTGTTTTTGGATTCGTGGATTGTTGGAACACATTAGAATGAGAAGCAGTGTAGAACTCTTGTGGTTTGCAGTAAAGAAATATTACACTAATTCCATAAGTAGCATGTTATATATTAATAATGAATTAGTAATCATATTTGTATCATTTAATTGATCTAATTTATCTGTATTTTAAAACATACCCATTTTTGAAGATGTCAGTGTTATTTTGAGTAATAGTTAATTGTTTCAATAGTTCATGGGCATTTTGGACCTGAGAAAAATAAAAAGCATGATGGTGACCTCCATATCAGCCTACTGAACGTACGGGGGGAATGGGGGGGTACTGAGAGCGGTGACACATAATCAACTTGTTCCGGGCATGTCTGGACTGAAGACTTGCCCACCCTGATACCGCTTCAGTCAGAAGTTTACAGACAGTCATTATGGACATTGACATGATGGCAATATTTGGCTTTCAGTGATTTCTCTGAACTGTTCTTTTTCTGTGGAAGAATAAATGTACAACATACATCATTAATAAATAAATAAATGGTTGGCAAATTTAAATTTATTTTAGGTTTTCTGAAATCAGCAGAGGGTCGAAAATATACATACAGCACACTTACTGCTTGGTTAAATGCTCCTCAGTAAGTTTGACCTTGACCAGAACCTTTTGATAGCTTCTGTCAGAATTCTGCTTGGATATTCGACCACTCTTCTTGGTACAGTTGGTAGAGTTCAAATACCTTTGTGTGTTTCCTGGCACAGATCCGATCTTTAAGCACAGGCTGCATATTTTTGATAGGGTTGAGGACAGGACTTGTTTTGAGCTTAAAGATAGCCTGCTTTATCCAGTCCACAACAGGCTTTGATGTGTGTTTGCTTGAGACACTCAGTTGTTTCCAAGTTTCTACCATCTAGCTGATGATTTGAGGTTACGTTGAAGAATTCTTCAAAACGGTCCCAGAGCATGATGCTACCGCCACCATGCTTTACAGTTGGTACAGTGTTCCTCTGTACCTTTGGTCATTGTGACCATATGATTCAATCTTTGTGTCATCTGACCATAAAACTTTCCTCCAGAAGGCTTTTTTTTGTCCATGTAGTCAGCTGCAAACTTTAGTTGAGCCTGAAGGTGTCGATTTTGGAGCAGGGGCTTTCTTGGATGTCAGTTTCTCAATTCAGACTTGTGCCTTGATGGTTCCTGGATTGTTCTTGACCATCCGAAGCAATTTCCTCTCAGCTGAGGGTGACTGTTCGGATCTTCCAGAGCTTGACAAGGTTGCTACAGTTCTCATTAATTGGACTTGTCAAACAAACCCTTTTTATGTTGTGCACAGGAAAGCTACAGCTGTTGTCAATCCTGATCAATAACACGAAGTTAAGATGGCTTGGCAAGTTATAAGACATTTTGGAATGCTCAGCACCAGTGATTTAATAATCTTAATGGGTGTAATGTATATTTTTGACCCCTGTGGTGATTCAGAAAACCCAGAGGAAATCAAAAAGTTTTTCAAATTTTAATTAAAGATGCATGTTGTACAATCACTGTTCCACAGGGGAAAAAAACTTTCAAAGAAATAATTGAGAGCCCAATATTGCCTGCCTATCTATCTATCTATCTATCTATCTATCTATCTATCTATCTATCTATCTATCTATCTATCTATCATTTTTTTCACAGGTTTCAGTTCCCAAGGACTAGGAACATCTGGCCATTGCATTTTTGCAAACCGCAGGCCACACAGAATCGTTGAGCAGTCAAAGAAGTGTTTAGATTTAATTTGGCCTGGAATGCTAACTAGGTCAGATATTGACATTAATGCTTACCTAAGCTTGTCATGCATGCAAATGAGAGGTCTTTCAATTAAACACTGTTCCACTTTTTTCCAGCTTTTTTTTTTCCCAGGCTTGCTTTCAGTCTCCTAGCCCAGGGCTGTTAAATTACATTTCTTGCTCTACTTTTGATTTTAAAAGTAAACAGACCTGGGCTCTGAATTGAATGTTTGTTCCTGCATCTTAACCATTGTCAAAATGTTACACGATGGAATCACGGACAAGCTAAAACTGCATCGTGACTCGCATCTGTTTAAATGTTTGCAGTTGTGTGAGATGGTTGGGTTGGTTTTTGTTTTGCATATAGAAATTACCCTGGTGCAAGAGAGCTGGAAAAGTCATAAAATTCAATTAACTTGGTGGTGGTGTTCACGTTTTGCTGGCTATATCTGGCAGTTGGTTTGAGGATTCTGTGGTTAGCTTGAGCTCTTGAATCACGGTCTAGTTATATACCTCCAATGAGTTATAGCAACTGCAATCACACACCAGAAACCACATGTTGAACCATCTAGTAGCAAATGAAGATACATACATGGTCCTACATCATCGTATGTGCATTTGTATATATCCTAATATTCTGACCAATATTTTAACTAACAAAAAGGAAAGATATTGAGACCGGCAAATGGATGTATGGGCTTCGTGAACTGCTTAGAGTTTGGGGGAATGCCTGGGAGCTGACCCGTGGGATCCAGGTCGTAAAGGTTAACTTCAGGCCCAGCTTAAGTGTTACTCCACTAATCGTCATCTACACAATGTCAGTCACAGGCTCCAGACAAGTTTTATAAGGCCTCAAAAAACAGCTTTCTGGGATCTCACAAAACAAGTGCTGACTAAAAAGCAGCCTGCCCAGCATGAACACCCAGCATGAGTTATGTCCAACCTGGGCCAGGCATACACTCACGTGATAAACATGTTTTAAAGGCTGACATAAGTGTACCTGTTAATCTAAGGCTTGTTAGAGATAATGGTTGTTTTCACACTGTAGCTTAATCACCAGAATGCTATATATTTTTAACACAATGTCGTAATTCCTAACAGCCATTAGCATGTATTCAAAGGATCGTGCTGTGCGAGAGAGGCCACCGTCCCACTGTCCCATCTCGCAGCACAGCGGGTGAGATAAGACAGGACATGATACGTAGCTCTCCCTGGAAGTACTCAGTTCTGCTCCAACTGTAGAGCTGTATGCTTAAAGAGCATTTCTCCTCCTAATAACAAACTCTTTTTAACAGGCATATATACAGGAGGGTTTACATCCAGATAATGAATATATACAGAAGGGCCCAAAAATATATACACACTTCAAGAGTGGTTATCTATGCCCATTTATTGAAGCAAGATGGTGCACCATCACACTACCACCGAGACGTGAGCGTGAAACATGACTTACTGCTACACTTTGATGTCTTTAAGTCTCGTCTATATATAATAAAGAAGATTTAGATAGAAGGATAAGATAGATGAGTGTGTATGGATGTACAGTGCATTCAAAGTATTCAGACCCCTTTCAATATTTCACCATTTGAAATGTTGCAGCCTTATGCTCAAATCAATCAAATTAATTTTTTTCCTCAAGAATCTACACTCAGTACCCCATAATGACAGCACAAACATGGAATTATAGAATTCTTTGCAAATTTATTAAAAAAGAA
>JAQMCW010000023.1:16206166-16219451 GCA_030068335.1 Chrysichthys cranchii
CACACACACACACACACACAAAGGATGCCCCTTTCACCTTCTCATGTTTGTACATGTTACAAATAAACACAATCAATTTTCAAGTCAAGTTCTAAACCCTTGCGGTTTAAAGCCTTGCCGGTGATATCGATCTAGACAGAGGTGCCCTGCGGTCAGATCTTAAAGCGCTGATAGGGCTGACCTTGACTCATTTGGCATGAACCCCAGTTGGTGGGCAGCAGCGAGACGTAAGCCAAGCCTCCCAGGTGCAGTTTAGTCGTGTCTGACAGGGTCCTCTGCTTATGCTTAATCATGCCAAATTCCTGCAACTGTGAGAAGAAACCCAGTGTTGCACGATGCGGTCAGAGGGTGCTCCCCTTTGTGTTGACTTTGGAGGTGGAGTTTTCCACATCGGTTAAAGGCTTGCTTAAGGTTTTTAGCTTTTTCTTCTCAACACTACGGTTTACTAGACATCACGAAAATTTTTACACGCTATTAAGTTTAATCGCTTTTGTACGTTTGCCACTGTAAGCATTTTACATTGCTCGGTGGCCAGTTATTATGAAAAATATGAGCTAAAGTTGTGTCTCTTTCACCAACACATCTATTGTCTCTGGATGCTCAGTCTTGTTTGTGGTCGAAAGTGGAAAACGATCGGATACCCAGACCCACACCCACACCAAGCGGTTTTACTGTTTCCTCGATTGTATTTTTATTTGAAGCTTATGTTTGTCTAATCTTGTTTCTCCTTGGTACTTTCCGTTAGGGACACCCACCCGTTTGAGCCATGACTCAGCCCCATTTCCCTGGAGAAGCCCAGAAAAGGATGTCTAAGCTAATGTTTCAGCAGATGAGTGTTAGCAATAACACACTCTCAAGGTGACATGTAGTACTCACAGCTTTGTCCAACAGTCTGTTTAACAAGAAACATATCTCAAAAAGCTAATAGCTGTAACCTTATAAACTGTATAAACGTCTGTTAAACAGGATGACAAAACTTTCTAATCTGCAGCAGCACACTTTGACGGTGGCCATATTTTACCCAATTAAATGCACAGCTTTTTTTTTTTTTTTTTACTTATTTCTCACACCAATGTATATTCACTTGCTGAACGTGTGTAGTAGTAGATGACAATTTCCCCCCAGTTTGTTTCCTAATAGAACATAAAGAATTAAAAGCTTTACTTTGCATCTGAGCTTTTATTCCCCAGCTGTGCCCTGCATACTCTTTATAACTTGCACATGTTTTAATTCTTGTATTCATTTAAGTCACTATGGCTAAGCTTCATTTCCTTCCCAGTGAGAATTGGACAGGGTTTCCTTTCTGGGCTGATTGAAAACATAAAAACATTTCAGTATGCACTGGGAGATAATCTTAGCAGATAATGTATTGCCTCTCAAGTTTGTCCATCTAGTGAATATTAGTTAACTAACATGGTACAGCAGTAGTCAAAAAAAAAAAAAGCAGCAATTTTGAAAAAATAAATAAAACACCACTACACAATCATGTTGTCAGTATGGTGGTCAAGCAAATAGTATTAAAAAGAAAGACTCAATATTCACTCAGATGGGTCATGGACATGTATACATACATGCAAGGGATGATTTGCACACTGAAGTACTGTAAGCTCCCAATGAGAAATGTATTAACAAGTGACATTTTGAGTTTCTTAACACGCCTGAGGAAGAGTCAAGAGACTCAAAATATCATTTGTTAATAAGTTTCTTAACTGGAGTTCATTTTGGGGGTGGATCGTCCCTTGCAGCAAATTGCATTGATATGTCTCCATTCCAGGGTCTTTAGCTTGATCCTCAGCTGCTTCGAGTTTCACCCCATGTATTTCTTCCAGCTTCCTCTCGCTCCTCCAAAGCACGCTGGTAGGTTAGTTGGCTATGCAAACTTGCTTCTAGGCGTGAATTTTTACATGTAGAGTGCCCTGCAATGGACTAGCACACCATTCAGGATGTGTCCCTGCCTCATGTCCAGTGTTCCCGTGATAGTCTCCTGATACACCATGATCCTTACCAGGGTAAAGGGGTTACTGATGATGGCTAAATGAATGTTTGAATGTACCCCTTACTTAATAACAAATTGGTTTGTTATTCATATTTTTAATGTACTATTACTAGATGTTAATGTACTATTACTAGATGTTAATGTGTTTCGTACTCATGCTTGGCCCACCTGTTAAAATCAAATTTGCTGGTTGTCATCACCATTTTTCCATTCAGAGTAATTTCACAGTAAACAATCTCACGAGAACATGTGTGTCTATCCACTGGTCCCTTTAATAAAGACACTAATTATTTTTCAACACTTCAGTTTGGAATGATCCGACAAATGGCTGCCCTGAGCATTCTCCCTTTATTCCCCTGCGTAGCCTTTAAATATTTCATCTGGACCACACTGAAGAGCTCACACGTATTTCCCGGTTTTGCCAAGACCTACATATGTTCCCTTGCCTGCCTAATCCACTTGTCTGGCTTCTCTGTTGGATTTTCTTTTCTGTTCCAGTGTATCCATCCATCTACTACTTTTGCCTGTATATGTGTATGTAAATAACTTGCTGCACAGTGTTTCTTGTACTAGCGTGTTATACCAGCAAGATGGAAACCATGACCGCATTCAGTACAGACCGAGTTATCAAAACTCATGCAAATTATAGGACAAGGACAAACTCAGAATTGGGTCCAAGCTAATGTAAGGGTACGAGCCGCTTAGATAAAGGACGTGTGTGTGTGTGTGTGTGTGTGTGTGTGTGTGTGTGTGTGTGTGTGTGTGTGTGTCGGAGTGGGGCTAATCCACATAAGTAGTCTTTGTGTTCGTAAACCTTGTTCTGGTCTTGTCATCTCTCAAGCCAGAAGATTAGGATGAAAGAAAGCTTTAAAGATAAGTTCCCCAAGTTCTCTTCTATCACAACATCTTCATCTCTTCCTTCCTTAACAAATTACCCTACATCTGCTTCCACCTACATCTTCAGGTATTTGCTGGGCTGAGTTTAGTATTAGGGTGAATCATTCTTTTCATAGCAGAAATAAGAACGTCACTATACTGAAGATAAGGAGCTTCTTTGAAACGATGCCTGCTTGGAAGAAACCATGATTAAAGAGAGACTGGGTAGTTGGAAGTGGAAAATTACTGCCCACCAGTCCTTCAAATGCAATTGTAATAGCCATTGGGTTAGTTCAGTTGTTTGAGATATGGACATTTATTGGAAAGTGACTGACTATATGAGTCCATCATGCTATGTTTTCCCATAGCAATCAGAACATCCACTGCTTCCTGGTGTCCTACAGACCAGCTGCTGTTACGTCTGTGTCCTTGTGCTCAGTTGGTGTCCTTTTTCATTTTATTAGTCACTTGAAGTTTGTAAAACACTCTTGTCCAGGTGTAAAAGTGGTTTGAGCCTCTATAGTTGGTTTTGAGGGAGTTTTTATACAGGCGTTCTGATCCTAAGTTGCTTTTCTAGCTACTGGTATATTTTTCATTTGATATGACTACTGTGTTAATAATATCTGACCCTGTCCTTTCCTGCACTAAGTAAAGGTTGGCAGTTACACTGATCTAGTAGAGCAGTTATTCACAAATGTTAATTATTAATTTGCAGTCAGATCAGTTGTGCATGCAGTGTGTAGGTGTATTTTGGGTGATTTACAAATGAATAAATCAGTGTATTCCTTGAATAGGATTTTGCATTAAATGCATGAATTGTTCTCAATAACTCCCTAGAGATTCACAGAAATATAAACTGAGCTGAATCAAGTTTTGCAGATGTATTGGGAAACTGTGACCGGTATAAACAGGTGGTGTTAACAAAATGAACACCTTTAAATACATGTTAATTAGATATAGTGAATGGAGGTTCTGTTTCAATACTGATGCCATCTGATGTGCAGCTGTGCTGTGAATATCTAATATGAAACACATTTACTGCAGAAACAATACTTAATCATTTTGATAACCATTCTGATCGTGTGTATAGAATAATATAGATAAGCTTACTCATTACTAAGCGAACAATATAATTTTGTCCTCAATGGCAGAAAATGAGCTTCTGCAAATTTAATACCTGCCCTTTGGTTGTGTTAACTCGTGCATTCAAATACCAATCATATTTTTCTATTTGAATTGGCATGTGCCTGTATTTTGCCACAAATTAGATATTTATTAAAGAACGAATGCAAAAGAATATAATGTACTATTTTGCTTGATTTGAAAGATATAATGCTCCATAGAACCGATTAGTATGTTTTTTTTTAAGGTGTTTACCTAGAGGTTGACACATGCAAACCATTAGCAATTTAATTATTTAAGAAAAGAAATTCACTTTAAAGTTCCACTGTGTAGGATTTTGAGGGTATCTAATAGTAGAAATGGTGTATATACAGTAGTCCATAATATACTTATGGAATTCATTAGTGTGTTCATGTTAGTGTATGGTTACCTGTAACTATGAATGTTGTCTTTTTGCAAGCTTAGAATGAGGCTTTTATACCTGCATATGGCAGGGGTCCACCTCTACAAAGCCGCCATGTTGCTGCGCTGTAGTGGCACAGGACGGACAAACCTCTAGAAAGGTTTTACGTTTTTACAAGGGGCAATGTAATTCCAGAAGGAAGAAAAAAAGATGAAGAAAAAGAAGACAAGAAATAAGAAAGAAGATAAATCAGTGTTTGTTGGTGCTGGCTCTTTTCGAGAAATTTGAGAACCCAAATTAAAAAAAAAAAAAAACTACTTTATTATTTTAACCATACATTTTAGAACTGTATGTTCTAATACAGACTTGGAAAGGGGGGGGGTACGGGGGGCATTCAGGTGGTTAAATTCAGAGGCATTCAGGTGGTTGACCTTTAATGCTTTAGCCATTTTTATGTTTAGTGCTTTACATTTTGCTTAATTAGCAACTTTTCGTGACCACAGATTGAAAACTACATCAAAGAGAGCATGAAGACAGAGATGGCCCAGTTACAGCAAAGCGCTGTCCACAATCGTACGGCAGCCATGCTGGAAATGGGAACCAACCTCCTCTCCCAGACAGCCGAGCAGACCCGCAAGCTGACTGATGTTGAGACTCAGGTATCTTCCCCCCATGACGCTTTCCACACAACACTTACTCAGCTATTCTTCTCATTATTAACTCCGCATGATCAGCACTAAAAAGCCAAACAAAATACACAAATCACATGACATATCTGTTCTCCCTGTAGCCATGGTTTGTACTAGCGTTCCCACCGCTATTGATGTTTTATGCGAATTTGAATGAGACACACAGGAATATGGTCATGACTTGAGTCTGCTGTTTTTGTAAAACGAAGAGTTTTCTTGAGGGAACCAATGTTCCTAAACGCTACTGCGCAGCCAAGGAACAGCAGTAGCTCAATTTTTCCTGTTTATGACCTCTCTACAGGTGTTGCTTATTTAATGCTGGCCTACTTTGTGGTTATGTGTGCTATATCATTACTGTCTGGCTGTATTGCTTCACTCTGACTTGAAATTAGGTTTTGAATCAGACATCCAGGCTGGAGATTCAGCTGCTGGAGAACTCGCTGTCCACGAATAAACTGGAGAAGCAGCTCATGGTGCAGACCAATGAGATCAGTAAACTCCACGATAAGAATGGGTAAGCACATGCACCAATCTCAAACCAATTCGAGAACCCTTGCAGTTTTAGACTGGTTGTAGAAACCAGTGTTTCCATAGGCGTGACTGTTATGTCTGTATTTTGTGTACATTCAGTGATACAAATTTGTACAATTTGAATTAGAATTGACGTTTTTGTACATTTGTGATCCACATTGGGAAACAGTGTCCTGGAATGTTTAAATGTTTAAATCTGATTGGGGGGGGGGCGACAGATGCAAACTTCACATCCAAAATACACAAATTGCAAAATACAACATTCGATTCTCACCAACTCAATCAGATCTGCTGCAGTTACATGGTCTCATGCTGTGCAATTCAGTGCAACCTGCCAATGGACGAAAGACGTCTCCTGCCTTTAAAAACACTTTTGAAGACGTATTTTCATAGATGGACTGTTGCGCATTTAATTTATTTGATATTTTAATATATGCTGTTTGCATAGTAAACTATACCGTCATTTGCTAATTGGTCTGATGGGACTTGTCTCTCATCAGAAGTATGTAAGCCTGATTACCAATTAATACCAGCTGTATTTGGGGGGAAGAAAAGAAGAAGAAATGCATCCATTCCATGATTCCTTATCAGTATCACAAAGAGCAAACAAGAAAACAGCTGCATTTGCATTTTTTTTGGTTCTCCACGTTGATGTTATGGTACTAATATTATCCAGGCAGTCATCATGCAGAATTTGATATCCATGAGTTATTTTCTGTTGAACATGCACAGTGCAATGCGTATCATATACCCAACCCTAACCCTAACCCAATAAAACCTTAAGACAACTGGATTCTGCCTGGCCTTATCCAAATCCCTGAATGTTTTTGATGAAATTTGCATTGCTTCTGCCCGTGTTTCAGTCATGGATCCTGAGAAACTCTGTATAAATATTTATACACATATTACAGCCATGCTAAATCAATTTAATCTGCACTGGTGTGTGAATTATAAGGCAGAACAATTGCAACAGAGTGCACAGCTGGACTATGTCCTAAAACGCTTCCTACTCTTTCCTCGCTGTCTGGGACACCTCTTTTGGTGTCTCTCTCCTTCTACTGTCTCTACTGTCTACTTCTCTTCACTGTCTCTCTATGTCCCAGATTTCTGGAGTTGAAGATGCAGGAAATGGAGACCAGGCACAGGCACGAGCTGGAGGTGCTGAGGGAGGAAAAGGGCAAGCTGCAGGCTCTTGTGCTCAGGCAGAGCGGTGTGATTCTTGAGCTGGAGGCCCAGTTGGGCAAAGCCTCGGGCAACAGCACAGTGCTGCAGAAGCAACAGCAGGACCTGATGGACACTGTGCACAGCCTTCTCAACCTCTGCTCCAAGGACGGAGGTACAGATACGCTGCATTGATCAACATTGAGTTTTTGATCTTCCGAAATGTTAAGGTGAAATGTACAAATGCACACACTTGTGCATTCTCAGTTTGGTCTTTGTTTCAGCTTTGGTTTGGAAAATTGTTCCAAGAGTAATGTAGCCTTCTATTTGTTTATCGTAGCTTAAAAATGAAGAGCATGTGAAGGCTATATTTCCACGAATGACTAGTTTCTTCATGTACAATGCAGTATTGTCTGCCAGTTGTCATTGTTGGGTGGGATTGGTCAGAATAGTGCTTACAAAGATTGTTTGGTGAAAAAGAGCAACAATTACATTTCCGCCCATTCAATTTTTTTCTTGCCTTTCACTTCAGTCAAGTACGTGGAGCAACAGAAAAAAGTTAATCCTCTGGATAGGAGTGCAAATCGTAGCATCGCCTCAGCCATCCATGCCTGGGAGTCCAAACGACTAAAATTGGCCATGATGTTTGGGTGTGACGAGTGGCGTACCTTTTCCCATGTCAATCACAGGAACGCTAGCCAATCGTGTTTGAGCTCATCTATGTTGAAGAGAGCAGTTAGGGCTTTTCTTTGAGCGTGTTTAGCTGCCCTAAAGATACATGTAGCGTGAGCAGTAGTACTAAAGATACATGTCTCAGAGGTATGTACCAGCCTTGGGTGATCGCTGTAGTGTGATATTGCAGAGCCAGCTAGGGATTGGAAAATGGGAAATGACCAAACTGGGAGGAAATTTTAATTAAAGCGTGCAGTAGTAGCAGTGCCAAGCTCTTAAATACTGCTGATTCATGCATATGGCACCTGGTTAGCATGTGCCTATAAATTGTATTGAATTCATACAAGAAAATATGAATATTTGCAAAGTCCCAGAAGATGAATTAAAATTAAATACACCCATCAAAGCAGGTGGTTGTAATCAGCCACTGATACTTACTAAGGAGAGGGATATTGCAACAGTGTTTATGTATTCAGTATTATCCAAATACACAGAGAAACCATGGATTTCACTTAGCCAAGCCGATTGCCAAAACTTTGAAGTAGATAAAAATGACTGTGCACCTCTACACTGTTGAACAAATAATCACAGTTACAATACCCTCTGAACAGAAGTCAGAAATTCCTCTACAGCTGTGTATTATTCCGTACTCAAATCAACATAACGTACTTTAAATTTGATAATGCACCTGCAGGTCTTTTGGCAAGTGATAGACAGCTGTAATGCATCCACCACAAATACAAGGCTCTGTCAAAGCACCATCTTTACTTTCAGTGGTTGCTCTTTTTTGATTAGCCTCCGTGTTTGCCGACAGAAAAGTACCATTATTGAAAAATACACAACAGGCGGCTTGATTTCTCACAAGAGAACAGGGGAATGTAACACCTTTTCCACATATCAGAATGACAGCCTGAAAGAGTGACATGTAGAACAGATAAAGTAAATGATCTGCACTAGTTCGGTATGACAATAAATAGCACTGTAATATCTACAGTAGGTTAGCAGCTCTACCATGGTAGCTTTCATCCCTAGTCATTGCTAATAATTTTAAACATGTTGAGCATTATTTGTGACTCATGCTGGCAAAATGAGTCGGAATGAGGACATTTTCAAAAGTGAGTTATTGTTACGTCCACATTGTCCATCTAAACACCTTCAAAATGAGGCATGGTTTGTTGAAATCAGACAAAAAATGACCGCCTAGCAACTAGCCACATTCGTTTACGTCTAATGGGGTTTAGAAACTCGCTTTCCATCGGTTCATAAAAGCATCATCGGGAATTCCATGTGTATTATCAGGAAGTAGAGGAACTACGCTTCACAACGATACCAAACATGGGTAGGTGGATTCCCTCGTCTCGCCGCGAGCGAGCGGTGAAAAACACGGATTTATCAAGGAATATTAAGACAAAGGACTAATTAATGAAGACATACAGTACAAATGAACGTAATGAACAAAACCTTAAAATAAAAGTAGTTTGGGATGTTTTTCTTGCTGTTTTATCAAGGGGTTCAATACATTAGGGCTTTATGGACTCATTTTTGAGAAAATCTCATTTCAGCTGAAACCATGTTTTGCCTCTTAGCTCATAATTAGCCTATGTGCATTCCGACTCATCTTGCCAGCACAGCTTGTGTTTATGAGAATTCACAACTGTCAATATCCATAAACTGTAACAGTATAGTTTGTATTTACAGAAAGTATAAGATTAGCATTAATAAAGAACTGTTGAAGAAAAACCCTGCCACTCTGTGATTGAAGTTTATTTATTTTTTTCCACTGGTGGGGTTAAGGTCTTAATTTGGAGCATCAGAAACCCGAGCCTCTATTATTTTCGTTCTGCCTAAAACCATGAACAAAGTGTAAATATGAAAACTCTGAATGTTTAGATAAATATCTGTCTTTTATTTATTTATATATAATAACTATTTTCAGCCTGTGCTCACTGGAACATCAGACTCGTGTTATCTGAAAGATATGCAACCTAATGAGGTATTCTGCTCTTGTAGCCCATCCACCTCAAGGTTCAAAGTTTTGTGCATTCTGAGATGCCTTTCTACTCACCACAGTTGTAAAAAGTTGTTATTTGAGTTACTGCAGCTGCCCTGTAGCCTAACTCAATCCAATCTGGCCATTCTCCCTGATCTCTTTCAACAGTCTGCTTGCACCCAAAGAAACACACTTTCTGGATGTTGGTTTTTTGTGTTAACTTTAAAGACTGTTGTTTATGAAAATCCCAAGAGATGAACAATTTATGAAATATTCAAACCAGCCTGTAACTAACAACAACACTATGGTCAAAGCCACAGGCACAGGTGTGTGTAATAAAGTGGTTGGTGAGCCTGTGTGTGTGTGTGTGTGTGTGTGTGTGTGTGTGTGTGTGTGTGTGTGTGTGTGTGTGTGTGCCTAAACCTATAACAGATCAATTTTAGCTGATTAGATTACAAGCAGATATGTTTAGATTATAAATTAAGTTTAACTCAGATTGATCAAAGTCAGCTTAAAAAGTCACTGTTATAGGTATAGGGTAACTACCGATCATGGGATGTTTTGTTCACCAAATTTAGATGCAGTTCTCCAAAAAAAATCACAAGCCTGTAAAAAATTAGTGGCTTTCTCACCACATCTCATGCAACTGGTTATCTCATTGGTTGCACTTGGAAAGGTGGGGTCAAAGTTGAATTAGATTAAACTTTAAAGCAGAACATTTTGGTACTGCGCAGGGCTCCATGTAATGCTCCATTTCTACATGGTATATCATTTAAAACAAGAAGATAAACAAAAGTACACAACCCCCATTTTTAACAAAAAGTGCAAAAAACTGACTCCTTTGAAAGACATCCCCTCCTTGTCCGCAGGTTTTGCTCCAGACAGGATTGTGTTGTAACGGATGGAGCTTATCACGCTTCAGCATGCTGCCTGTGCTTTAACAGTTGACCGAAATGCCAGACAGGCCCCTTTCCATTACAGACTGAGCCTCCATAATGTCTCCCTCAGTGACTTCATATACGTCAGTTCATATACCATCATAGTCACCTTACATAGGTAATGCTTATACCTACCAGTTAGCTATGGAAAAGAAGAACATGTACAGAGATGGTAAAGATACAGACATTAAATTTGGTATAAAACTATTCATTGTGCCTAGGCTCTCGATTATCAGAATAGTCCTAATTCTCCTGAAGAAAATTATTGGAAATTATGGGGAAATTCTCCTGAATTTGGAGGCCTACCACATTCCATAATGAAGCCTTGAGTTTAGTCAAATTCTACAAATTCCCCCTTTCCATCGCCCCAGTGGTCTAAGGCTAGCGATCTCTCCCTGACTGTCAGAGCTGGTCTTACGGCAACACCCGCTTATCCAGCATACACGTTACTACGTTTTTTCCTCTCCTGGAACTGAGGCTTGCCCTTTTGACCTGGCTTCTGCCCCAGATCTCAGCGGTCACACAAAATTTACCCTGGATGTCTGTGCTGGGACTGGCTAAAGTACAGAGAAATTTCAGACGTCTGGGCACAAGTTCCACTTCCTGCTGGAAGGGCACAGTGAGCAAAGCTACTTCCTGTTGCTCTTTCTGTCATTAAGACATTGAGCTGACACCCAAATGACTTGGACGTCTTAACCAGACGTCGGCATACTTTCTGACTCCAAATGAGACCATAAATATTACAAAAGAGGCAGTGAGAATTTGGGACTTTGTACAAAGTCTTTTTTTTTTTTTTTTATGAGATATTGTTTACTGACACTGCAATCTAGTTGACATTGTTTATTATTCTGGATATGTTTAATTAGTGTAGTTAGGTTTGAAATATTTTCGTCGTGGTAGTAATATCAGGAATCATGTCTGAGTTGTCCTTAAAAGTAACTGATGTACCTGAGTCATAGAGTAAAAGGAGGGGGGGAAGTCTGGTTGAATTTGGCCTGTTGCTGTTTTGTAATCGCTCATTTGCTTTTTTTATGTAGCAGTAGTGTGTAGCTTTGAGTCCATTACAGAGGTCAACATCCTCACCCCTGGTTGAATTATTCAAGCCTTAATGAGTCCAACGGGACCATCCGGAGACTCTAGAGGTGAAAGGGAACGTTCCAAGGTTCACAGTAGCATGGCACCTCTACTGCAATTTAAAACTGGGTCAGGGGTTCCTCAGTAGGGAGAGCACACATCTATTTCCTAACCAAGCCAGTCATTAGAAATGTTTGGCATATACTATCGCATTGTGGGGTCTGCCTTGAACAGTCTTTGTGTCCAGACTTGAAAATGGCCGAGTTTGAAAAAGTTAAATAAGTAGTGTATTATTGAAGGCAGAGGAGCATAAATTAAAAAATCTAGTGATGAAAATACTTGTCAGGTGTCAGCTGTGAGAAATGTGTCTATTTTTAGCCGCCCATAACAGCTTAAACATTTGTTTCCTTCCCTATGGAAGTTTGATCTATGATTGCCAGAATGTGATGAGCTCATCTACGTAGCACACTTATCACTTCTAAACATATTAGGAACTCTGGGAGCTGAATCGTGTTTTAATGGCAACTGAGCAGTTCTGGGCGGCCGATATGAATCCTTCACTGCTTCACGTGATTTTCTTTTTCTGTGCAGTGTTATCGCGCCTAATGAATAGCATCAGTCATCTTTGATTACCACAACGTCGGTGCTGCAAAGCACTGTTGTTTCAGTCACTGGGTTTAGTTTTCTAGAAATATATTGCACCTCGGCATGGCACCGGTCATGGATTTTCAAATAAATGTGTCTGAAATTTGGCATACTATTACTGAGATACTTTGAGCCTTATGTAACGTTCTGCTTTGCCAAATGAATTGGCTACGGTTAGTCATTACTTCTGCTCGCTTTTTTAGATATGTGTCAGTTCAGTTACTGGTATGTTTTCATTGCTCATCTGATATTAATACAGCCGCTCAAATCTCAAAGCCATTGGAGTGTCTGGGATTTATGCTTTATATTGACCATAAACAAGATTTGCTCTTGTTCGGGGTGATTTTAGTTTCAGTTTACTTTGGGCATCTTAATTCTTCTATAGAAGAGTTTCAGAGTTGGGGAAAGTTTGCTTGTCTAAGGTCCTGATTTATTAAGGTAGTTTTTGCCTGTTTCTACTTTTCGGAAATTCTCCCCACTGAACAGAGGTCTCTACTGAACGAGCAAGAATTTATATGTAAATAGAGAATAGTCTGTTAATGTGTATCTTAGTGCCAGGAAACAAGCTGTTTGCTAGTTCCTCATGTTTAATCGCTTAGTGCTAAGTGCATCTTCATTATCCTTGGGAATCCCTACTACAAACATGATACCATTTTGTGAATAATAGCATTTGGTTTAAAAATATCCTTAGTTTCGGAATAATTGTGTATTTATATGAGAACAGTCTTTTGGGATGTAGTCGTGGTAACATGGAGTACACTTGAGCAATCAGCTATGACAATAAGTCTAAATCCAGATGTTGGTGCAGAATGAAAATGTCTTTGACTTCTGGTGGTACTGTGACAGATGCGCACATTGATCAATAACATATGTCAAAAATGTCTTCACAGGGCCTAGTAAGAATGTTGGAACGTTGACCTTGCACATCCCTCATCTGAGATATCACCATTCACTGAATAGATACAGTACTGTATATACTTGCATCCTGGTTTTGCATAAGTGTTTTCTCATAACCGTATTATTTGAAATGTTAGATCTTGCACTTATAATTCCAGTCGCTGTGGGCAATGAATACATGTTCAGTTGTGTTAAAGTAGTATTAACCCATTACCTGCCAAATTTTTCTTCTGAAAATGTTCATGTATTTCTATTAATTTACATCCAAATAGTAACAAAAACATCTACTTT
>JAQMCW010000023.1:16237804-16250608 GCA_030068335.1 Chrysichthys cranchii
ATTTTTCTATAATTAAGGTGATTTTAATTTTATTCTATGTTTTATTGCCACACATAAACCCATAATACACTTTAAAACCATGTTTTGAGGCTGAAACACATTAACTGTATTGACATTAATTACAATGGGAAAAATTGATTCGGGTCGCGAACAAATCAGGTCACGAACAGAGTCTCGGAACGAATTAAGTTCGTGAGCCGAGGGTCCACTGTAACCTGTATGTAGTTCACACACGCAGCATTGCCTAACATGGGGATTTTAAATAGTGCTTAGAGCACCACATTTAACCATGAGCAACTCTAATTTATCGATCTAAGTACACGGTCTTAATCACATGCCTAAGTGTGTCCAAATCCACTTTTACTCGTTTAATGGTTAAAAAAAAAAAAAATGGTCACAATGCCAGGCGCATGATTCAGATGGGTTGTACTTAGCCTCTTAATTAATCACGGGTTTGTCTTGGGCATAACATGCAATAAACTAATCAGCGCAGCAATGCACCAGCTATGCGCTTGACCACACATCATTTCAAGACCAACACTCCACAGGTGCTCAGATGGGTGCTGTTAATTTAACAACATGGGTGCTGAATGGGAAAATGACAACTGGGTCAGTCTCAAACTAAACTCAAAGATGCTTGCATCACGCTTGGTGCTGCTTTGTGCCAGGTGTAAGATTGCCTTCAAGCTACAAAAAATCAGGTATTGAAAACGCAGCGTGAAAAAGCAGACAGCTTGCTTTTTCGCTGTCAAATATAATACAGTGTAGCATCAAAACAAGAGACAACTTACAAATGAAAACAAACGAATAAATCTGATAATACATGATTGAGAAGACAGCAAGCATTAATATAAATATCTAATAGGGGTCTAAACTTTTGCTAACATACCGTATGTTTTCACGTCCTCTCCTGACTGATGACCCTGACTCATCATTTTCACGCACACACCCAAAGACACCAGAACGTTATCAGCCTTGCCAGAATATCCACCTCCCGAACCTCAGCAAACACAAGCATTTGAAGACATGGCCATTACCGAACACAGTGAGGTGGACCTTGATTCTGACCCGGACCACATTTCCCAGGAGCACATGGACATCGACAATATGGCCGACCTAATAGTTTGCCCCAGTTTGTATTCTCTCTATGCCTAGCATTACTCCTCTCGTGTTTGCTTTCCTGGTTTTGACCAGTGCAGTGTTTACTCGATTTATAACTTTTTATTTACCTTTGACATCGTGTTTGTGCCTTTGGTTACCATTTGCCTGTCCCCCACTACGATTCTAGCCCGTCGATTCGGTACATCTATGATTCTGTGGATTTTAGCAAAACTCCATATATGTCTCCGTACATGCCTGTTCATGACACTTATAAAATAACTACTGATCCAGCACATTCTATGATCTTGCATTTAATTTTTTTTATATGGCTTCCAACAGAAAATTGTGACCACAACTTAATGTAGCTGTGAGATCCTAAACATTGAAATGTGTGCGTGATGTAAGCTATATCACAGTCATAACTCACCAGTGCCAAAACACCCAATTATTCCACGAAATGCTACCGTTTTTCACGAAAACCTCACTGTAAATTAGCGTTGTACGAAATTTTATTTATGAAAATTTGGGTTTTCAAGATGTGTGGGGCGTGCAAAAAAAAACTTTTTCATGGACGTTAAAGGGATGTCACTATTTATTACTTGGATAGACATAAATGTCAAAGTAGAAGGAAAACCTAAAATGCATGTGCTTGTTCAAAGAAAAATGCAGCTAAAATATTGCACGTCCGCATACCGGTATATTACACATTTGTTGAATCGCGGTGACCCTGTGGACAAGTAAAGTAAGTAAAAATACGTGTACTAAAGTGCAGTGCGAATGTAAACATAACTATCGGTGCAGTATTATTCTGCGTGACGGTCAGTATTGTGGTGCTGATAGACATTCAGGTCCCATACTTTCAGTGTCGATGTTTATGCATAATTCGTCTTCATACAGCTCTGGGGTAGAAGCTGCTTTCTTGCAACAAATTGTTCACAGACTCCTGTAACTCTCCCGCCAGTGTTTTATGGCAAAATCCGCCCTCTTATTGTTTAAATCGGAGATCTCATTTCAATATACCTACAAAGCAGCTTTAGCAGAATCCTGATCTATACAGAACTACATGGTGCATGACTTTACTACTACTTTGGAGAGCATTAATCGCCGTGGCTCTTCTTTGCCGGCCGGTGCAAAAGCTACCCGCACCTCTCGATTAATCTAAATGAGATGAAGTGTTGTGGTTGCTTTGCGTCTATGTATAATATGATACTCCTGTGTATTCTCCTACATTCGCTCCGATGGAAAAAACAAAAAACAAAAAACAGAAAAAACAGCGTCCGTGCCGACAGGATGTAATGTAAACTCAATCTGGGACAGCTGAAGGCAGCCAAGCATACGATGTAGGGAAACAATGATTGAACATACTCATGAATTCCTGTCATTTGCATGTGGTGGACAATTGCACAATGCATTGTTACATGCTGGGCTGTATTTTATATTACAAGCAGCTGCTTTTATGGCGAGTGTTTTCCTATTTCTCCTTAAACCAAATAAAAAAAAATAAAATAAAAAAAACCAAGGACAATACACCACGTTGCACACGCTTGCAATTAATCTGTGCAAATGTCACGTGTCCGGCGATCAAGCAAACGTAACGAGCCACAAGACCTTTATGTTACTAGACACGTCAGATGGCACGTCCCCCAGGGTTCTGTTGGGAAAGGTAGAGAACATTTGAGCCTATTTTCAGTTTGCATTAGATCTAGCTTTTCAGACTGAGACTTGGCCCCAGGGAGCTCTATGTTATTTCAGCGTGGCTGACGAGGAGTTTGTTTAAAGGCTCGTGAAGAATGGGGAGAGAGGGGTGGAAGACTATAAGCTGCACAGATGTTCTTGTCTTTGGTGAGAGCTGTTAAAACAGCAGCGAGACTTTAGAGTAACTTCTAACGACTTGGACGTAAAGGAAGGAAGTCGCTTTTTCTGGTCTACTTATCACAATTAAGCAGAAGCTGCGGCACCTTGATTGGAGATGAACCGGTGTGTATGTTTCTGTTTGGTCAACCGCGTGTGCGCTGCGTAGTGTGCTGGATTGAGCTTCTTATCAGAGCGGAGCAGTCACCACAGCCTAAACTGTTAGAAAATGAAATGGTGTGCATTTTCTCCGTCCGGTTTTCTGTGTGTATGGCCAGGCTGCGTGTCGGAAGTTTCTGTATGAGAATCCTGTTCATAATCGGTCCAAGGATGTAGAGGAGTTCATATGTTATCAGAGGGATTGTTTCAATTTTGTAGACAGTACGTCGTCTGGTAAAATGGTGGACTGTTGGCGGGTGCGTTCTTCATAATTGAATGCTTAAGTGTTTTCTGACATGCAATCAACAAGGATGTGGACAGGGATCTCCGGGGATTTTGGCAGAGGATGCTTAGGGAAATCTCCAAACAAACAGCCCATTTGTATTCTTCTACACTGCACGCTATAACGTCATGTCGTGATCGTTGTTTGAAGTGGAAGGCTTTCCAGTGATCAGGTAACCTGTGACCAGGAATCTTGCTGGATCGATTAAGTGTTAGGAATGAAAAAAGGCAAACGAAAACAGAAATCCCACTTGGCGGTTGCAGTGACAACCACATAACCGCAAGTTTGGCTCCTCGACCCCTTGCATTGCATCACCACCTTCTTAGCAGATCACAACAGGCCTGCGACACCACCACAACGCAATCAAGTTTTCCCACTCCATGTCCAAGCCTCATCTGAAGTGAGATTTATAACACTCATTCGTTCTTGTCCATTCCTATTAAAAGGGGTGGATTTCAGGACACGATCCTGTGAGGCTGAGCATATTTCATTCGGTGTTCCTTATTCCTTGTTGGCTTGGTCCCGCAATGTTTTTTCTTGACCCTGAGTATTCATATTTGGGGGGAAAAAAGGCCCCTCGCGAAAGGATAATAAGAGGGAAGGGAAGTCATACCCAAGACGCAGCTTTTAATGAGGGAGGTCAAGGAGGTTAGAGGAACAAAAGCAACAAATGGTATCACGCTAACATGAGAAGCTTGCATGAAATATGTTATTAGTCTCCGTGGATAAATGAATGAAAATGCAAAACAACTGAGAAGTACTTTCGAATATGAGGGGACAACGAATTTGGCAGGAAGCACGAGAACATTTTTCAGTCTTCAACCAAACATATAAATCGTAAGTATAACACACAACTGACCAGTACTGACACCAGCACATTTGATGCCTAAACAAAATTTGCCACTTGCATGTCCATTTCATGGCCTGTCATCTCCTGTCACATTCTGTATGAAGGGCAAACACTGACTGCAGGAAGGTCAACACGTGCATTTACAGCATTTAGCAGATGCTGTTAACTTGAGTGAATGGATTGATGTCCCTGTCAAAGAAAAATACATTTTCATGCTAGTACCAATAGTCTACACAGACATCTCAAAAGTATATAGCCACCATCCTTTTCATCATTTTCTAGAAACTTCGAATTCTAGCTGCTCGGCCATAGTAGCCAAGTTGATGGAGATCCCTCATAGAAGTACTCCGACTCACTTGGAGTCACTCTGCAACATCACGGCCTTGTAACGGGGATTATTATTAACAGTCCATTTGACAGCCTGAAGACGCCTGTCAGAGGGTCCAGGTCGACCTGAGCAGGACGCTGTTGATTCCTTTCCTTTGGTTTTTGAATTGTACAATCACTCTGTTGACTGGAACAAGAGGAATCCCAAGGTTTTGTGCAATCACCAATCATACGCTGGCTAAGTCCACCCTCAGACTGACCCACAATACAAACTCTTTGAAAATCACACAACTCTCTTGCTTCAGGTGTTCGCCGCATGGCTAGTTGCTCTAAACAATTAATATTCTGTAATCTGAAATGAAAAATAATCTCATATTAACAAGTTTGAAGCACCAGGTGGTGTTCGCATAGATAAAACATAATGAGGGGGATCTATTTACTTTTGAGACGTCTATGAAAGTTAATGCAAGAGTTAGCAAAGGAAACAGGACGAGATGTTTGCTAGTTTGTTTGCTAGCTTTTTACATACATTTTAGATTCTGTAAAATGGTGCCTTGTACCTGATCTTATTCTAATTCACCACTAATGTCGGAATCGGTCTACGTAATCCTTTTTGTCTTTCACGATGGTCACCATGTCAGATCTGGCAATCACAGTGGCATAAATTCTTGCCGTGTCTTGGGTAGGAGACTGGCCACACTTACTTAAGTTTAACCCCGACCATTCATGTCCTTGCGTGGCATCAGAGAGGAGGGTCAAGAAATTGTCATTCATAGCCCCAGAAGGAACATTAAGGTACGCGGCGTAGGAGTTTTCAAACTACTGGAGAAAATGCAAAAATAAATTCGGACATGCGAGACGTGCTTTTTTTTTTTTTTGTCAAGGTGTTGTGGGACGCCCTAGACACCACATCGCTGTTCTTTGATTATGACACACTACAAGTCCTGTTCGTCGTTCCTGATGGTCATATTTGGGCCTAGTGCTGGAAATTTCTCAGCTGCAACAACATTGTTTCCAAATCGGGTAGAATTTGTGTAGATTCCAGCACAATCCCTTCATTTGACCCACAACAAGCTCAATAGCTGGCACAAGGAACAGGAAAAAGTTATTTAAATCCAAGTAGTTAGTGATATTTAGTAATATTTAGGTCTCCTTCATCTCCTTCACCATTTCCTTTTGTTTGCTTCCCGTGGCACTTCTGTAACTTGTGCAACATTTCTGTCTTTTTCCAACCAAAAAGTGGCCCTCTGTGGTCACGTTCAGATATCAGATATCAGAATTCACTATGTTTTCACACACAAAAAAAAGCACAACAACGAAAAACAAAAGGCAGCAGAGTGTACCGGTTACTGAAAGAAATGGCCTTGCTTTATTATTTACTTACAGATACATACCACTTAATCATCCTCCCAATGTTTTGGCTCATCTATCAGCTTTATAGTGCTGTGTGGTCTTAATGAACATATTTGGATATTCTCTCACATGTACTCCTTTGCCTTCTTCTTCACATCCCTCAGCACCGCTGTTCCAAGCCCCTGATTTACATCTTCCACATGTGCTGCTCAGACTGCTCAGCCCCTGGATATACTGGCCTCACTTTATGTGTGTGTTCACTGTCCCGCAAACAGACGCGAGCTGTTAAACAGCGCTCACCTCGACCACTGACACACTGTAGCACGTGATGAACAGATATGGGACAGTTTGCACAGTCGGGCACTGCAAGCTAAGATCAGCCTCATACGTGGCTCATACTTGATAACACCTGTAATCGTCTTTGATTAGCCTTGTTGTGTGTTTAGTAATACCCAGTTGTGACATTTTTTTTTGTATGAGTTAAATTACTTAAGAATCCTTTAAAGGAAGAACTTCATTTACTTTATATATCACATTATGCGTGTGTTTGCTTCCTTTTGGGCAAGTGCACTTTCCAAATCTTGTTAGGCAGCGCAGGACGTTTTCACTTAAACTAAAAGGAGTTCAAGTGATCCACAAGCCAAAAAACATGCATGTGCACCAAAAGACATTCAGTACTCTGGGTGACGTACCTTTTTAAGTGCAATTTGAACTCATTTGTATACATTGTTATATGAGCATTACATTCATTACTCCCAAAAATCCGTGACTACATTCAATATCGGATTTTTTTTTTAAAATATAAAATCGGAAATAAACACAAGGATTTAGATTGCTGAAACATTTAAAACAAAGAAACTCAATGGATAATATATTGAATACTTAATATTCAGAGTGCTGCACTAGTTGAATATTAATAAATATGTAACGGCTTTGTACAAAAGGTCAGGTATTCATGTCTCGTGTCTAAGCTCTTCTTCTGAAGCGCGTGTTCGAGTGAAACTTTGACGGATTAGCTCGAAAATAGATCCTGAGGTTTTGCCTAAAGTTGTGGCGTTCATGCCAGATCGAGTGCACACTCGAGTAAAAAAGGGGGTGAAGCAAATACTAAGAAACTCTGACATTTTTCTAAACATTCTGTAAAGATGCTACTTGTCACTTAAGTCGTGGCCAGTAATGTAATTTGTAATGAGAATGGTTGTGTTAAATTAGAAACGAATGGAAAGTAGAAGCATTTTCACTAGCGCACTCGGACTTTTGATCCCACCGTACACACATACAGAGGAGTACACAAAGAAAAAGCATCCATTTAAACGTGTATTGTAATTACCTGATGATGCAGAGCTCATAACTTCTTGTTTTTGTTTTCTTCTTTGTTAACCATTATTATTTTAATATGGTATATGGTTATTATGTTATGGTTTAAACGCAATTCTAGGAGTTAAGAAAAGAATAACATTTCTGGACTATGCATTTTATTGTTTATTGCAGCAGTTTATTGTAATTCATATAAAGCACAAACATTTGTGTGTCTGTGTGTGTGTGTGTGTGTGTGTTCCTCGTACAAGTGTTGCTGCTCTGTCATAACTGTACCACCGGTCACGCTCTTACTTTCTCACAGTCTTGAAGATCATAATGTCAGATTTAACCCTTTATTGGGTGAAGAACCATATTTGGTGACTTCAACGGACATCCAAAATGCCCCCCCACCCCCATGCCTCTCCGTGAGATCGTAGAACCACATGGATTTCTCCCATCCTAAATAAGTCTTCTTTTAAGTTCATATATGTTTTTCTTAGATTTACAGATTTTTGTTTTACATATATAAAGTTTTTGGAAAATATTTACACTATACTGACCATATATGGTAACTCTACTGATCTTGATTTTCTACATAAAAAATATCTACCAATAACACTCTAGGATTGAAATTAACCCTATAAAGCAGTTAGCAAGAGGGAGCGAATCCCACTGTATTTTCACTTTTCAAAAAAAAAACAAGGAGAAGTGATGGGTATGTACAGTATACCTGTAATGAAGTCATTACATGGGTGCATTTAGAGGAAAGATGTGCCAGGTTGCAATTGTGCCAGCTCTCCTCCTTCCCTCCAATTTATTTTTATGAAACATACACATTTCAATATGAAGAATTTTATAATGGGCCCGTGTGTCCAATGTCTCGGATCCGGCATTTCACTAAACACTTCATTTTTGCCACTACCTGAGTTTCCTCTCTCCTGTTTTCAGATTGTCCTTAAAGAGCCACAGCGGGACAGCAGGCAGGCAGAGCAGTCTGGTGATCCATGGAGCGGACTTCAGCACCAAAGACACGGACAATGACAACTGCATGTGCAAGTGTGCCTTGATGTTGACTGGAGGTAAGAGACAGGAATCTTGTGCTCTTGTGATTATATCTCCAAAGTTAAAAGTCAAAGGCCAATGTGGGAAAGAACAAAACAAGGACAAAACGAGTCCTATTAAACGCACTCAAGGGCTCTTAAGTGGTGCAACACAAAAGCGTTTGCCTTCACCTAGAGATTGCTAGTTTGAGCCCTGATGATACCACAACCATCGCGGATAGCTGTCTACTGGGTGGGAATTGGCCGTGATTAAATTATGGAGAAAACTGAGGGGGGAAACATCAATCAAGCATATTTTGTAGCATTTGAGATGGTATTTCAGTTATTAACACTGTGTCTTACTCTACACTCATGCATTAGTCCCCTCAAGGTGCTCATTATGGTTTCCTACATCACTATATTCCGGACCAAGACACAGATTTCCCGTCTCCTGCATTCGTCTAGGCTATGCATGGAAAATCACTTAAATAGTACATGGCCAAAGTCAATGTTGCTAGTTGGCTTTAGACTTCTTGTTATCCCTATATGGTCCACTTAGCCTGGCCAGGAGCTTGCTACTTCCAGAAAGCATACTGTCACTGTGTTCAGGGTTTTTGGTTTTTTTTTTCAAACTCGACTCTCAAACACTGGCTCGAGGAAGTGTGGACAACTGATAGTTGTGGCCAGCTCAGTGAGCAGTATGCACTCATAATTTTCATTTTATTAGCCACACTTGCACATATGTCCAATGCAACTGTCCAATCAGTCAAGCATGCAGCAGTGTAATGTGTAAAATGCAGATACGGATCTAGAACATCAGGTACTGTCCACATCAAACATCAGAACGGTGACAAACGTGATCTTGGTGACTTTGAACTGTTTGTTGGGATCGGTGTTGGTGTCAAATGGGCTGCTTTAGGCATTTCTGAAACCGCTGACCGCCTGGAATTTTCACACACAATCTCTGGAGTTTTCATAGAATGGTATAAAACACTGAAAAACACCCAGAGAGGGCAGAGGAATAAGGCCAGACTGGGTCAAACTCCGAAACTTTCTAGCCCTTACAGTTCTCTTGTCTTTTTACATTTATATATTGATTGGACAATGTGTGACCAAATGATTGGACAGTCTTGATAAGGAATTTTGAGGGAAAACAAATGAATCAAGAGGAAATAATCCACCTTTTCATATCCATCACAACCATGAGGATATTTCAGTCGCTTCTGAGAATGTGCTCTGGTTGTGCCAGTGAAGCTTATTGGAAAATATCCACCCAAATGAATTAAATCTTGGTGGAGTTTCATCCCTGCAATCATTCATTCATTCCATTCATTTTCTATGCCATTTATCCACTACGGGTCACTGGTGGCCTGCAGTCCATCCCAGCTGACATCAGGCAAGATCCGGGGTACGCCCTGGTCCAGTCGTAGTCTATAGGAGGACTAACACAGATAGCCATTCACACTCACATTAACACTTATGGACAATTTAGAGTAGCCTGTTGACCTAATCTGGATATCTTCAGGCTGTCGGAGGAAACCCGAGCACCTGGAGGACACCCACATAGACACAGGGAGAATATGCAGATTCGGCCCAGAGAGGCCCCCAGGCGAAGCCAGAGGTTTTTTTTTTTTTGTTATGAGGCAACAGTTTTAACCACTGCACCACCATGCTGCCCCAATGGCGCTCTAGTCTAGGTTAAAAAGAAATAATCCCCCAGCATCGCTTCTTGACATCATTCTATTATTTCTTACCTCTACTGGTGGTGCTGTTGCACTTGTTTCAGCAAAGCTCCAAAACTATTCGCCTAAGACATTTGTTAAGAGGAAATAATCTGAGGTGAATAGCAAAACTGAAACCTCACCCTGATGTCTTTTAATGTTTGAAAGACAGAGGCCAGAGGCTTAGCCCTGCTCGCACATTTATACCAGGAACACCTAAATAGTATGGCTGCGAGTTTCAGACTATGATAGAACTAAGTTAAACCTAATTACTTATTGTTAAAGCTATTGTGTGTTCTAAGACAAAAAGCATGTTGCAGTATATTTAACCTCCACGCTGCATGTAGACCTCAGCACAGTGGATATTCCCAGTCCCACAGTGCAGTCCTCTCAACTAACAGCCAAAGGACCACCACTTGCTGGCAAAGCAGGTGTGTAATGCTTTGAATGTGGAGTAATGAGGTCTTTGTGGACCTCCACATGCTGTGAAGGGTCAGTCAACATGAGCCAAGACCCAAGGACTTCTATGAATACATGAACTCTTTACTCTCTTCCTGTGAAGAGACTTTCTCGTCCCAAAGGAAGCACTTGGTTTTCAGATAGCTGGGATACATCATTAAGTAGAACGTGACAGCACAGGACCTGAGAGAGGTCTTGTCTTCCCAGATCCTTTTATGAGGCAGTCAAGTGCAAAATTTTCAAAATACAAGCGCAGCCAAGTACAAAAACTTTTTCATGAGCTAGCCAAGTACAAGTGCATTGACACGGCTTTGTAGCCGCACATTCGCTAACAGGATCAGGCATGTTGAGTTTATGTGTCATGAGAATTAGATCAAGTGATTCAAGAACAGACCATTGTCTATCACTATATCTATCTATCTATCTATCTATCTATCTATCTATCTATCTATCTATCTATCTATCTATGTGTATATGTATATGTTTATATGTATCTCTCTTAATCTCTCTCTCTCTCTCTATATATATATATATATATATATATTTCAAGCTCTTTTCGATTCATTTTAACAGCTGATTACAATTATGTGCAGCTTGTGGTGACTTTACTGTCCAATGCTAAATCTAGATAATTTTACATTTTTGTTTAAGAGAATTTTTGGTCCAGCTTGAGTTGTATAGGATTGTAAGGGAAGTCTGTGATGGTGAGTAAAAACATAATTAGGAATTTTCTATTTGATATGTCAGCTATTCCTTTGCACCAGCCACAAAACTACTCTGACTGATTTTCAGTCTGCCTCTTTGAGTGACCGTGATCAAAACACCATTTTAAGCATATAGTATACACAATTGTACAGACGTTTAATCATGGTATACATGTTTAACTGCATCACTAAACAAGCAGGAATTAGCAGAATTGTCTAAAATGAGATATTGACCATTTTCAGCAGCCATTCGATCATCCATCCATCCATCCATTATCTATACCGCTTATCCCGCAGGGTCATGGAGAAGCTGGAGATTATCCCAACTGTATTAAATCTTCTACTTCATTATTTGCCATAATTGCCTGTAAATGTACAAGGCCTTGTCCAATAGTAACGTAGTAATGCTGGCATATACAGTATATCCCAATTCAGGGACGAAGCATGCTGTTATTGAAAATTAAGTAACAACAGGATAGTGTGATCACCTCAAAGATGATTATTTTTCAATAAGCGCATAGCGTGAAGTGTGTTCTTCCTTGTATACCACAGCAATTTGCCAACAATTGCAAATTTTAAATTCATTAACAAATGACATACCCGTAAGAGGTTAGCTCTTTTTATCACTTATTTGGTAGCAGCTATAAACACCGCTTAATAAGACAAAAAAAATAGAACAACCTGTAGCTTGATGTGTTGCAAAGATAGCAAAGCCGCTGTCCTGAAGACTGCCCCATGTCTGGAAACAAACCGATGCTGACACTTGAGAATCCTTCCAGAAACGTTAAATAAATGTCTCCTAAGAGAAAGCGTCACCATATGAACAATTATACAGTGTTCAGTGCTGTTTAAATAACATATTTCTTCAGCGTTGTGGACTCGAGTCATGTGACTTGGACTCTATTTAGATTCCAGGCACAAGTTTGCTGACTTTCAGACGGACTTGACGTAATTGAAGAAAACTGACTTTGACATCAGTGACTTGTGACCCCACTTGGACTCGAGCCCTTGGACATGAAAAGACTTGATACAAAGATTACAAATTATACATTTAAATGTGTGCAGTAAATCAACTATTGTTTTTCTCAACAAACAATTCAGTTTCCACACATCAGCATCACTCATCGCTTCCAAGGTTAACATTCAACCAGGCAGACGGCCGCTCACCTTGCACTAGACAAGGACCTAGCTGAACGACTGCTTATTAACGGACGACAGACACACTTTGTGGTAACCATGCCCCCAAATATCTTAGCCTTCTGCTTCAAAGAACATCAAAAACGTTGTAACATGTAGAACCTGTGGTTCAAGAATATCTGATGCAAAAGCGACCGCTTAAATTTGTTTTAAGTTGTCCAAAACAAATCCCAAGGCAAAGCCAAACTGAACTGAATTAGATGAAACTTTTAGTGAAAATGCTCAATACCTCGTCTTATGTGACAATGAACTGAAATATACAGTTTATATAGTCACAACTAAGCTCCTGGGTTCGAGCCCCGGGTTCAGCGTGCCTTTCTGTGTGGAGTTTGCATGTTCTCCCCGTGTTTGCATGGGTTTCTCCTGGGTACTCCAGTTTCCTCCCACAGTCCAAAGACATGCACAGAGGGGATTAGGCTAATTGGCTACTCTGAATTGGCCGTAGGTGTGAATGTGAGTG
>JAQMCW010000023.1:16276985-16289817 GCA_030068335.1 Chrysichthys cranchii
GATGGATGGGAGGCGACCAACCAGAGCGCTGTGTTCTGTATCCTGGGCGCTGATTGGCTCAGGGACCATTCATCTCACCGTCATCACCTTCATCGTCATCAGTACTGCACAGCTAATTCATCATCTTGATCATTCAGGTTGTAGTATACATCACTAGTGAGTACCCTTGTAGATTTTATATGTTGTTAAAATGACCTAGGTTTAAGAGTATAGAAAGTGTTTAAGAGCAGAGGAAGTGTTTATAAGCGAGTGTGGGAAAGGTTCATAAGAGAGTGGGAAGGGTTTATAAAGCCTTAAAATATATAAAAATAATAGAATAAATATAAGGTCGCTACTTCGCGGATTTCACCTTTCGGGGGGGGTTTGCGGGAACGTGACCTCCAATAGGTGAGGGATGACTGTATTTCCTATTATAAGATCTAAAAATGAAATATACGATAACTAAAATTATTTCTCGACATTTTAAACTTGCGACATTTCAACCTTTACGTTCTCTTAAACTGTCTTTAAACTGGGAGATCATTTTGCTTTTATTCTCGAAAATAAATGCTTAAAATATATGTGCCAGAAACATCCGCCAATAGGTCAAGACTATTTTAATCTTGAAATTGGTAATCCACACTAGCCACTTCATCTTCCATTGGTTTGTATGGCGAGTTGCACAAACTACTTGACACCAAATCCAGCTCCTTCTGTGGGATCACTGGTTTAAAACACCACACAGGACATAATTCAAATATCCATATAGTCTCTCACTGCCTTATGAACAATATTAATCCTAAATCTATGACTTTTTATTGATTTACCTCTGCTAGCTCACTATTAGCAAGCACAAAGTGAATAGATTTTGCATGACAAAAGCAATGAATCAACATAATCAAAACATATGTAGGATAAACCACACTTTATCATAGTACTGTCTATGACGAAACAAATCCCAGCTACAGATTATTTTAAAAATCAGATTTTTTTTTTGCATTTTATTTTTATTTTTTTCATTTATGCTGACAAAACCTGACTCCCATGCTTTTGAAATAACACTGGATGAAACAGATTGTATGGGCAGTCATCTCTTTAATAGATGAACTAGATTCTGGTCAATAGAAAAATAAACTTGTATAGGGGAAAAGCAAACCTGTCTGTCTACACCGCACATTATGAACAAACTCTTTCAGTGTGTGCATTTACAAATGTCCTGGCTGCACTGCGTACATGTAAAAAGTATTTTAGTGTCTTTTGTCGGTATGAAATCCTGTCAACGCTTCCACTTTTCGCCCCTAGCTCCAACCTACCACGGTGAAAAGTCTTTGTTAACCTAATACACCTAATGCTCTGAAAATGAAAATGTTCACAGGTACATATACACACACGCGTACACACAGCACACTGCGTACCAATAACCAAAAGGTCACTCACACTCGAAGTGGTGGCTTGTCAGGGATGTACACTTATGGCTAACAGGAGCTTCCTCCTTAATCCTTACCAAGACTGCAGATGCTAAGGACCTTGGGACCTTGGGTCAGAAGTGCCTTATCTTGTGTCTTTCACGTGAACGCTTACATTTACCATGACCTGTCTGTTTTCATGGTGGCAGGATGGTGTGGTGTGGTGTGGTGGGTAGCACTGTCGCCTCTCAGCAACTAGGTCCTGGGTTTGATCCCCGGGGTCGACCTGGGCAGCTTTGTCTGCAGTTTATATGTTCTCCCCATGTCTGCTTGGGTTTCCTCCCACAGTCCAAAGACATGAATGGAGGTAGTTAGTTTTTGTTGTACATCTTTGTAACTGAAAATAGGCTAAGGTCATAGAGTTTCAGGTGGAAAAATGATTTGATCTATATTTTTTCTCTTATTAAAAATAATAGACGGGTCAGCTCAACTGTATCCAGACCCCTTTAGGGTAGACGCCAGTTGCAGAGGACCCAGGCATGCAATTTCAGAAGCACCTTAGCGATCCGCTGGCAGTTTTGGTATTTCCTGCTTCAGAAACTTGCTGTGGCACAAAACAGCCCTAAGTTCTGGGCAGCTGTGTTCGCACCAATGTGCTTCTTTCGGCGTCACACATACTGTAGCTCCTTCTTCTCCCCATTTGCAGTCTTTGAAACACAACTCTTCAGGAATAACATCCTGGCACAGTCGCATAGCTAAAGGCAATCTGTTGTTCTGTGTTTTACTCTTGTGTCAGATAGAACGAGGCGATCATATAATGCCTCCTGGGCCTGAGTGCCAAAGACCTGTCCAGGCACCAATGGCATGTGGTGCAGCATGTTTTTACAAGGCTCCGACATTTCATCCAACCAACTTGTCTCATCTTCAGCTTTAGCAGCCACAGATTTGCCCCACCCTGTTGCTGTGACTGCCTTCACTTGGATTTGTACTGTCTATAAGATTGCATCTTTTATTTCCTTAAGGGCCACCAGGAACTGTGCCAGCTTCCACTCATCAGCGTATGATATGGTTTACAAATCAGCATGTTAGTTCTTATATAAAGCTTGCTCAGCCTGCACCACTAATGAGGAGGCACGACTCCTGCCTAGTCTTTCTGCATCGGCATTCTGCATTGATCTCATGCCTAGGCTTTCTGTGCCTGTAGTTGCATCCAGTAAGCCTGCCATTTTAACGTCATAGTTTCTGAAATGTGCATTAGTGCATCAGTGAAGTCAGTACATTGTGGAGTAGCCTAGCGGCTCGCGGGAGCAGATGCACTACACGTAGGATAGGTATGTGGGTAGGGCATCGGTTTATGGCGTATTCAGTGCTGCTGCTGCGCTGTGCTCCAGCTTCACTCTCTGGTATTTAGTCTGTCTCTATAGCTGAATGTAAGGCCTGGGTAATAGGCTCCTTCAGGCTCTATCCTTCACTGCACTGTTGCATGTCTGAACCTACTTTTGCATTTGGCCCTTGACTCCTGCCAGCTCTGTGGAACAATGGAGTAAAGACACTTTGCCTCCTTTTCCACCGGATTGCTCAGCGGAGTCCCCTGAGCACTCTGGTTCCTCCCGCTTCATCACAGTATAGGAGCTTTCCCTGAAATACACGTTAGATTTGAACCGTTGACAACTTTTAATCCTTTGTGCAAGCTATAATTTTATGATCTTGCTAAGATTTTAAGATTAGTCACGCTGTATCCACAGTGCAAAGTTACCCATTTCCTGATCACTATGAAATTCTTTGTCAGTTAAGACCGTTATTGTACTCTGAGGTGAATGACACATTCTGGCCCCGGCTATTAGCTTGGTGGGTTTCAGTGGTTTGGACTTGAGGAGAAGACGTACGTTAGACACCCAGGAGTAATATTGCACTGCGTTAGACTCTGAAATTGTTAGAGATCCTGTGGGCTCTATTGTTAGATCTTTAGTTGTCAGTCAGCTGGTTATTTCCAACCCTACGATATCAGTGTGAAAGCTGAAAAATGCAATCTATCATTATGAAAATGTAAACGTGATGCATTGCGCACAGTCGGTTTTAAACAGCATATTATTCACTCTGTATTTATTACATATCCCAGCAGCTCACCCAACTAGGATTTTATTCCGATCCCTCGCCTTTTTACAATTATGTCCATCTGAACAGGTTTTCATGGCCGCACCCACACACACACACCGACTCCATAATTTTATCCATTTGCCATATGATCACCAAAAAAGAGTCCCGTGCTTAACGTTTGTGCTGAACTGCCACTTGAATTCTATATTTATTCAATTGTTGAATTATTTATTGAATCCTATAATTATGTCGACAATTGTATACATCCCAGAGCACTATCAAACTGCACTCATAGACTTTTTGTATATATTTATACTTATTTCATTTCATTTAAAATGATGCATTACTCTCAGTATAATTTACAACTCTCTCATCCGTCTGTCTGTCTGAATTTTGTGTACTCTGTCATTCAGTCAGGGACGGTGAAACTGTCCAAACCGGTGGCTTTGTGGACTCAGCAGGACGTATGTAAGTGGCTGAAGAAGCACTGCCCAAACCAGCACCAAGTCTACAGTGACGCCTTCAAACAGCACGATATTACAGGTACACGCTCTTCCTGTCAATCATGGCATAATGAGCCCAGCCAAGGACACACACATACACAAACTGCTTTAATTAACTCATGCATAATGACAGACACACATTTCCATCTGCCACAGCCTCTTGGTTGAGAGTTGATCACAGTATGTTTATCATCTCTGTAGTACTTCAGGATGTGATGTAGTTTGCTATTGATTAATGTTCAGTGTGATTCACTGTGAGTGTACGCAATAATTTGGTAGCAATGAGGAAACTGATTATGCCGTTTTAAGGTAGCACGCTTTGGCAAGCTACAGACCTGAGGACACGTCGAATGATATTTGACGTTTAATTGAACAGTGATCCGGACTTGTAAAACGACTAAAAATAGCACCTGGTACGTTGCACTCATTTTGCACTTTGCCGTAATCAGACATCAAATATTCATTGTGGAATAAATCCATGACAGCTTGGGGTTTCCTTTATATATATATATATATATAAAAAAAAAATTTGTGTAATATATAGAGAGCACTCACTAGTGAAACAGTTGCCTGTCCTTGCCTGAATCATTCTAATGTTTCTCAAAGGATCTCGATTACACTCTGTGTTAAGGGTCTGGTCAATGCACATGCCAATTAGCAGTAATTTATGCGGAAAATACGCAAGCAACTGAGTTCGACTAGCCCGCATTAATTAACAGAATCTCGTTAACAGACGCCAGGCCTCACCAATTAGTGACACAATACAATTTGCATCTCTCTTTCTCTCTCTCTCTCTCTCCCTCTCTCTCTCTCCAGTGATTGCAACGTGAAGTGCCGCTCTACACACTTCATTAGAGTAAACAAAAGATTATGTCTCAGATGTACTTAAGAGTGGGGGAAAAAACTTGCTTTGATCAAGAACACAAATACAAATGGTACACTCAAGAAGTCACTGGTGTCAAATCTGGGCCACTGTTTGAATGTTAAATATGAAGTGAGTTTCTCTTACTTTAACATGGTTAAAGCAGGGGTTCTGAAGCTTTTCACAGATTCGAACCCCTTCAAATGTACAGTAAATCTGACTGATCTCAGAATATGTGTTCTGGCCATTTATTGGCATCGGAGGGTAGTGACGGGGACGAGACCACCTCGATTGAGACTGAGTCTAGACCAAGACTAAGTGAAGACAGTCTTTGGAGAAGGTGAGACCCAGCAGAGACCAATACCTAAAAAAAAAACCTCAGTTATTAAGACCATGGATTTAATTAGACCTTTTTTTTTTTTTTTTTTAATTTTTTTATCATCTCCTGTACTATTTACTACAGTTTCACTGAAAAGTGAAATTTCTGTAGAAGAGATTAGAGCTTGTTGGCTATGGGGCAGTTTGGCGCACACTACATCTCCAGCAAAAATGGAGCATACCCTCTTCATGGTAAAAGAAAGAAAGGGAAAAAAAGAATTATAACATATATCAAATACATTTAGCCAGTAGGATTTGTCAATAGTCAATAAATTGTGAAATAATGGGCTAGTTTTATTGTTGTTTTTTATGTGTATAATGTATACATGTATAATGATTCTGAAAGTAGGAAAAAATGTACATAAAAAAGAGGAAAGTTAATCATTGTCACTGCGGTTGAAAAAAAAACAGTCTCAAGGCCCCAACCCATGCCAGTCTAGTCCGAGGCTGATTCAAGATAATGTAGAAATGCTTTTAATTCCAAGACGAGACTGAGTAAGCGAAAGGATGGTCTCAAGTTATTAATATTTGGATTAAACCCAATTGATTTAAAGTGGCCAGTCAAACAGACTAATAACCATAGGAAGTCAGTAATAAATAAACAAGTTTGAGGCTTCATGGACCCACTTGAAATCAGTTAAACTAGTATTATTGCCTTTATAATAACCTCAGGATCGCTACCGCCCCCACCTTTTTATATTAGATGTCCATTTTAAAGCATTTGGAGCTTGATGTACTGAGCATTCTGTCCACTGGTTTAATTGGGCCTTATTCTGCTCCCCTAAAAATACATGTACCGTACTTTCCGGACTACAGAGTGCATCGGAATATACGCAGCACCCACTAAATTTTAAAAGGAAAAAAATAGTTTTGCATATATTAGCCGCACCAGACGATAAGCCGCAGATATATACGTTGTGAAATGAGATATTTACACAAGAAAGTTTTTATAAATGTTTATTTACATATCTTAATGTGTGTGTCATGCTTCTTGCATCAAGTGCCAAAAACTACCAGTAATGTCTTCTTCTGTGCATTGATCTGTTGCGTCTTTCATGTTTTAGCGCCCCCTGATGGCAGTTAGCGTGGGAAAAAAGTAGCGGCTTATAGTCCAGAAATTACGGTAATCCTGTTTAGACTGTGTTATTGTTTCTCCAATTTGACTTTTTAACATGGAGGCTCATAGTCTGGTGGATGTACGATGGCCTGGTGTCCCATCCAGGGTGTATTTGTGTGCCGCCGTGTTCCATGACCGGCTCTGGATCTACTACGAGGCTAAGCCTGACTCTAAAGATGAACGGATGAGCGAACTTGGAGTCCCTCTAGAATCTTTTTCCAACTGAAAATGTTTCTTAACTTTTATTTTTATATTACCAAGTTTCTTTACCAAACTGACACCTCCTCTTTATTCCGGAGCATTTTCTGCCTATCACTAGTTGATGGTCCCAGCTGCAGTTTGAGTTCGACAGCCTTAGTGAAATGAACATTCAATTCCAACTCACCGCGAGCATATTCTGGCCTTCTATCAAGTCACGTCTCACACAGCACCTCTTCGCGTACATACAAATGGCCCTCACTGTTTCAGAAGATTCCAATTTACTCAAGATGAAATTTCACACTTTCAATTTATAAGACATACAGTGCGCTTGCTTTCAGGCAACCTGTTTCCCAGAATGCAGCATAAACATTCAGCTCACTGGATCTGTTCTTCTCTCCTCAGACTCCCCGAGTTTAATTTGAACGCTGAACTGTTATTAAAATTGCATTAATGCATATTAAGGCATAATTATATATTAGTCCCTAATCTGCAGTAATTACAAAGACAGATCAGGCGAGTCATTTTGTTAAATGAGTTAAGCACATATTTCTGATAGCGTAGGAGTAGAGAAAGCGCACTCTCTCCCTGGTAATGTGCTGATTTACTAATCGAAGCAGGGCATGGGGTTTCACTCTGTCGCCGCCACCTTTGGTTTTAAAAAACCAGTGCAACAATAGCAGAGTAACCATTTATAACACAGGAGCGAGGAGGTGAGCTCTGAAACACCACTGAAATTAGGCACTCATTCATGTCAATGCTTTAATAATCTAGTGAAGATGCACAGCTCCTGTGTTTTGCTACATTCATAACAAGCAGTTAATTTTAGTTCAAACACATGGATGTAAGAGTTGGTCAATCTGCTCTGTCTTGTAGGGAAACGTGATTGCGAGCTACTCGCTGAAGAACATTTCGTAACACGATGTGCCATTCTCCACTGCATAGATTTTATCTGAGGCTTGTGAGATGCAAGAGATACAGATTCAGCGATGCATCCCAAACCGCATGTTGCATACTGTGAGGGAGAATAAAAAAGTAAAGGCAATTTTTTAATTACACGATAACCTGGAGAGCAAAAGATAAAGCGTGGAGTGGAGACATCCATCTTCTCCAGCGAAGAAGAAATTCAAAAGTCAGTCCTCCCGCAAGAAAATGATGTTAGCACTCGTTTGGGACATGAAGGTTCCCGTTCTGGTGCATTTCCAAGCGCATAGACAAACACTGAACGGTGCAAATTACTGTGCGTCGCTGCAAAATGAACTTAAACCTGCAATTCACAGCAAAAGAAGAGGAACGCTGTCCAAAACAGTCTTGCTGCACCATGACAATGTACGTCCTCATCCAGCAGAGAAAGTAGAGACAGTGCAACGGCTCAGGTTGCGACGTCTTCCACGTCCTCCTTACAGCCCGGATCTGGTGCTGACCCATTATCACGTCTTCGGTCCACTGAAGGAGCCTTTGCGTGGTCGCAGATTCGCCTCTGATGATGAAGTAAAGGAAGCGGTGCTCACCTGGCTTCGGGAGCAGGCGATAAACAACTTCTCTGCAGGAATCCACATACTATTTAGCAATGCACAGTTAGGGATGCAGCCGCAATAAGAGGCTGTAATTATCTGCTGCTGTTATTATAGGGAAATATAAATGTAGGTGTGTTTATAGAGATGCAAGTCAGTTGGCTCACTTTGTTGACTTTTATCTCTCATATGGCTCCTTGCCATCTTTTGTATTGCACCTGCTGTGTCTGCACTTAACCTCAATTAAATCCGTCTAAGAGAGGTAGCTGAAAAAAACACAGCTGACTCATTCACGAGCAATTTATGACGACAAAGCATAAAGGATCACATAAAAATCAAATGATTTTAAAATCCCAATCCTAGACCTAGATAATATTTTCATGGTAAAACCAACAAAAAGCCCATGTTAAGTACAGTAACAACAGCAATACAACAATAAAGTGTGGTATGAAAGTTTAACTTCACACAAATCATTCATGCATTCAGTGAAAAAGACAGCATACTGTAAAAGTATGCATAAAATCACTGCTACCAGCAGAAAATACAAATTATGCTTGAGGCAGCAGAGCCCAGAAAAGCACTGGAGTTTTGCAATTAGGTCTAAATGGAAAAATTGGCTTCATGCCTCTTCAGGGCTGCCATGCAGCAGTTCTTGAAAATGGCAATATGTTCTGGTGATAGAAAATTTCAGTAAGCTCTTTCAAAACAAAATAAGTGGTAAATATTTTAGTCTTCCAGGGAGCATATTTGTCCTCTAAGAGTGCAAGAGTTTGCTTTGGCCTATTAATAAATTCATGGACTTATAATCCTCTATATCACCGTTTTGTCAGCTACTGCAATTTAGCACGGGCCGCATTGGACCAACTTGTGCACTCTGAAAAAATACAGTGGCAGAACCAATTAATGTAAAGCTGAAGGCACGGAAGAGAAAGAGAAGCGTTTTGACAGACCGCCATTGATTTTTCTTATTTCGTTTACCTGCTCAGGTCTGCTTCATAAAGTGTTGACATGGTTGGTTTAAAAAAGAAAAAAAGTTGCTCAACAACCAGAATATTTAAAGATGACAGGCCCGAGTTGAAAACAGACCGTGAGTCTAGGTCACTGGTCGAAAGTGCTAACATGATACAACAGTATGAAACAAAACAGAACCACTCTACAGTGATGTGCGTTAAATATATTGGAGTAAACTTCTCGTTCAGGCTTAAATGTTAAATGGCTGCCATTCACTCATGATAGCTGCTTATCTGGGCAACAGTTTTATGTAACTGGGCTTTAATAAAGTATATTTGAATACCCCTGCTTTAAATTGCACCATTTAGCAGCTACGTGTTCAGAAATGACATGACTGCTAACCTTTGGAAGGATCTTCGGATCTACTCCTACACTATTATAAAGTGCTCTGTTAAAAATATCATGGTACGGTGCCAAACAGTGTTGACCCCGGTGTGATGTTCTTCGGAAAATACAGCAGAATTTGTTTTTCTCCACAGAAAATGAATTTGTTTAACATTCACACATCTACCTTATGTGGCCAAAAGTTTGTGGACACCTGACCATCACAGCTGTAGGTGCTTTTTGAACGTCGTTCCAGATTTGGATCACGTTTGCTGTTATAATAAGAGCCACTCTTCTGGGAAGGCTTTTCACTAGATTTTGGGACATTACTGAGATCAGGTACTGATGTTAAGATGATGGGTAGGGTCCTGTGGTGGAGTCGGTATTCTAGTTCATCCCAAAGGTGTTCAATGGGATTGAGGTCAGAGCTCAGGGCAGGGCACTCAGGTTATTCCACTCCAACCTTATCAAACCATGTCTTGATGGAGCTCATTCAGGGTCATCGTCATGCTGGAATAAATTCGGGACTCTTATATCCAGTGAAGTGAAACTGTAATGCTACAGCATACATAGACGTTCTATTCAATTGTGTGCTTCCAACTTTGCAGCAACAGTTTGGGGAACAGTTTGGAACCACGTATGGGTGTGCCGCTCCGGTGTCTACAAACCTATCCATATATAGTGTATGACGTTTCCTTCTGTTTCAACTTTTTGGAACCTAGCATGGTCTTATTCATTCGTTTGATTAATAGGAACAGACTTAAAAGCCTTATAAAAGGAACAAGTGATATTATTGTAGTAGGTCAGATGCTTTGTGATATTTACAGTACACGGGTAGTCCTCGAGTTACGATGGAGATGCGTTCCCCCACACCCATCGCAAGTCGAAAATATCGTAAGTCGAACCACTGTGTTGAACCACTTAGCCTAGTTTAGGTAGCTCAGCCTAGCTTAGCCTAGCCAACCCAGGAGTCTTTTCCTGTAGAAGACATGCTTTTGAATTAAAATTAGCTCTTGAAGCACACAAAAAAAACCCGCGGTAATGCACTGTAATGTACACCGATACACAAGGTAACGTGAGTTGCGGGAGAGAGTGAGGCATCACGCGCGTTCTTCCAGGTGTCATCTGTGCACTTCCGGGTGTCCTCCGTGCACTTCCGGGTGTCATCCGCGTACTTCCGGGTGTCGTCCGAACGTCCTTGTAGATCATACGCTGTTACGCTGGCCTGCCAGCGATGCCTACCTGTGAATTTTAAATATTTTCTAAATATTTTACAATTTTTAGCGCATCGCACTCATCATCGTAATTTCGAAAACGCGTAAGTCGGGCCACCGTAACTCGGGGAGCACCTGTATAAACATGTTTTTCTGAAAGCCAGTGCCATTTTGGTTTGTCCATTTCTTGGTACAAGAGTTATTGGGATCAGGCTGCAGCTTTACCGCACCTCTTGGAAGGATTAGATATGTCAAAACTACATTTATCTGTCTAGTTATTGCCCTGGTGAACAGGTAGTTGCTCTGTGGTGTAGTATTGTCTGTGTCTAATTGCAGTTAAGACCGCACGGTGTCCTGCTGCAAGCTGAATATCATTGTCGGGAAGTTTGAACTCGTGTTGGTATGACATTCCAAATGCCTAGCATTGTTTGGAGGTGCTGTAGCGAGTGCTCCATTACAGCAATTGAATTTTTTTTTTTTAAATGATCAGTCATATGGAAATTATACCTCAAATTACTGCCTTAGATCCTCTTGGCTGTGATTCTGTGCCATGCCTCCTGGGTTGTCAACGTGGCAGGATCTGTTTAGGCATTTCCTGTTCAGGGAATTCCTGTTTTTCCACACACCTTGACAAGTTGCAGGTAGGACTGAAAAAAAAAAAAAAAAACTAGCACAGAGCTGCATTAACAATGGTTAAAAAAAAAAGGTCATTGCATTTCTTTAGTAGGTTTCGTGAGAGCTTTACGTTTCTGAGGTTCAGCGCCGGCTGAGTGTAGCGGGACACGTTTACGAGCAGCGTGTTACGTGCTCCTGTGAGTTTATAGCATCACTAATGAAACCTGCATAAGAACTTTTATTAATACTTTAATTTCAGTGTTTTTGTAGCACGAGTTCGTCCAATTTGGAGATGGCGCTCAAGTTGGGCCCGTCAGCCGCAGGGCTGGTGCTTGACAACCTGGAAGGTAATCATATGTCATAAACCAGCTTTCTAAACTTTTTACACTAAAGCCCAGCAGATTTCATGTTGTACACATGCGTGGAGCTTGCTTGTGGCGGGGGCCGCGGCAATGAAGGGAAGGAGTTGAAGGGAGACGGGAAAGCCAGCCAGCTCTTCTGCTGTTGAGCTAAATGAAACCAGCTGGGATGCGTCTCGTTAACAGGCTGTACTCTCATGTCCTCACTGGAAAGCAAATGAGTCTGGAGCATTTTGGCCCGAAAGGGCTCACGCTCCCCTTGCCAAAAAAACAGTGGGGGGAATTTTTACAGAGGGTGTGTTTTAAAAGCTGGGTTTATTTACGAGCCTTGATGATAGTTTTATAAAGAACCAGCATAAGCGAGGCACTCACAAGCTGTCATTCTACACTCGCGCTTGGCTCGAGAAGGAAGGAGAATCTGATGCCTCTTCTTTTTCTCTCTCTCTTTATTTGTGCTCACAGATCCCATGAAGACTCTAAGTTTCTCATTGCTGACTTGAGGTTGTTCAAGGTTTTTACTGTCATCCTTTTTTTTTTTTTCATTCAGGGATGACAGCTTGGATCTAAATGTCCTCTATTTGCAGTTTTATTCTATCGCAGCATTTCATGCGCTAGATGAAAAATGTCGTGAAATTAAGAGAGCTTCAGCAGGCTGACATTTCCAAGGTCCAAATTTTACAAAATAAAATAATGAAAAGATTTATATATTCGGCACTACGCAAACGCCTCGAGCCACCCTATTTTGTTACAGATGTTTATTTTATGGATTCCGCACCACTGAGTCAGTGCAAAAGCTTTTTAGATTTCCAAACATTACTTTTGCGAAAAATAATTTGCACTTGAAAAAACGTTTGCATGTCAGTAAGGAAAGCAAGAGATTACAGAAGAGACTGCACAGGAAAAAACAAAGTGACGATTGTTGTGTTTTGCTACAAAAAAAAAACTGCATACGTTGTACCTGGGACTACAATTTAAGAAGGAAAAAAAAAAAGCAAAGTGTCGTCACACCAGATATTTACTTCGTTTACTTTATTACTGTTTACTGCAGGATGTAGTATTTTTCTTTTAAGTAGACAGATTTAATATATCCCTAATGAGCAGCCTGTGGTGACGGTGGCAAGGAAAAACTCCCTGAGACGACAAGAGCAAGAAACCTTGAGAGGAACCAGACCCAAAATGGAACCCATCCTCATTTGGGTGACAGATAGTGCCATTATAACAACCCACATCTACATCCATGTGTTATGTGGTCAGT
>JAQMCW010000023.1:16292512-16307082 GCA_030068335.1 Chrysichthys cranchii
GAATTATAATGTTAAAGTCTAATCAAGCATAACATGTCCATCGGTGCATATGTTTAAATATATGGAAATGTATAGTTGTATGCCTATCCCTGATGTACCTCTGTGTTCGTTTTATCCTAAAGATGTGCAACCTGAGTTACATAAATATCGTCATGATTGAACAGCTGTGTTTCTATGTTCATCTGTGAACCCTAAGACTTATATATATAATGGAAAGATCTTTAGGAAGTTTGGTAACTCAGGTTGTGCGAACAGGACAGAGAATGGAAGAAAACTTTGACCTGTCGACCTGTCGTTTCAACCTGAAGACGAGGGCTTTGTGTTCTCTAAGTGGATCACAGAGAGTCTTTCTGAGTTAAGAGACCTCCGTGTGCCCGTACAATGAGGGAGGTGAAGAACAGGCGTTATTAGGCACTGATTACCGAGTGGTTATGGAGCCACTCTCACTGGAAAAGAGGAGCTCCTAGTGATTAAAATAATGCCCTCCTTTTCTCTTCATTCTCCAGAGAAATCAAGACGTCATCAGAGGGAGATTTCCTGCTTGTAGTCAGTTGGGAGAAGGGGTTCGGGAGGACGGGTGACATGTTTCTTTGGATGTAAAACACACTTAGATGCTATACAATAGACACAGGAAACCTGTTCCTATTGGCATTTCCTCCCTCCTGCTTGTTGGTCGCACCTTCCACACTCCTTTTTATCTTACCTGCTTCAAGATTTCTGTATCTTAATACTTGTCAGCTAATTTTGAGAGAGCGAGAAAGATACTTTATTTACTTTATTTATACTTTATGTGTCCAGTAGCTTCCACACAATATAAATATAAATGCACATAGGCACGCAGACCTGTGACGTTCACATACATACGGCAAAAATATGAAGGAAAATATCAAATGTGTGCCGTTACAGTTAGGAAAAATTACGATCAAGTTTGATTATACCATGTCAAAGGAGCATGTGGAAAAAATGCAGAAAGGTGCAATAGTATCAATGGTGTGCAAGAGTGTCAAGTGTAAGTCAACTGCCAGTGCAAAGACTATACCTTATTCAAGTACAGCAGGCTACACAATCGATCGAAAATATAATACACGTTACTTAACTAGACGTAGTGAAAAGTAAAACAACTAGACGAAACGTTTAAGTTGAAATTGGATTGAAATTGAAATGAAAGTGAAAAACTGTCCATACAGACAAAAAGACAGCATGGTGTATTGACCATACAGGCCAGCTATCAAATATCAACTTGTGCAAAAGGCTGATATAGCCAGTAAGGAGTCAATCAGTGCCAATCAGTCTAGTCCAGGGTAAGTGTGTGAGTATTTAAGTAGAAAGGCATCCAGATGGAGGCATGATATAGAGAGGGCAGTGTGCAGTAAAGGCCTAAGCACTTAAGTCTATCACACTCCTGCCCTTCTGTGTGGCGTTGAAGAGCTGTATGACCCTGGGGACAAAGGACCTACTACTGAACTTGCTCCTCTGCTTGGAGAAAGCGGTGTGCAGAGGGTGACAGTCATTGTCCATTATTGAGAGTAATTGAGAATTATTGAGAGAATCATTTTGTATCTCTGCGTAATTCTGAGTGCAAGCTTGTTCGTGGAACGAGCCAAATAAGAATAACAAAAAAACCTTCAAGATTGTGCTTTTGATCGAAAATATTTCAAAGATGGGTTGGTGTAATACAGATTCGTTTCCTATAACAGCATACGCCAGCAATGATTTGTTCCCTTTAGAACAATTGCGATTATCATTAAACAGCATGGTGTGCTTTTTACCTCTCTGTAGTTACATGTAATGTTGTGGGATATCATTAAGACAATTTACTTCCTTATGGTTTCCTCACCAGCGTTTGTTGTATCGTTCAACTAGCTTCTGTATTCCCGCAGAGAAGAAATGACTTTACTTTATCATCAGAGGTGAATCTGTGACTATCCGTGCAGCGCCTCCTTCAGTGGGCTGAAGATGTGATAATGGGTCGGCACCAGATCCGGGCTGTAAGGAGGACGTGGAAGATGTTTGATCCCGAACCGTTGCATTGTCTCTACTGTCCCTGCTGCTGTATGAGGACGTGCATAGTCATGGTGCAGCAAGACTGTTTTGGACAGCGTTCCTCTTCTTTTGCTGCGAATTGCAGGTTTAAGTTCATTTCACAGCAATGGACAGTGAGTTTCTCTTCACTGTTCACTGTTCGCCCATGCGCTTGGAAATGCACCAGAATAGACTCCTTCATGGCCCAAAAGAACATTAATATAATAAGCTGACTTTTGTATTTCTTCTTCACTGAGACAGATGTCTCCAATGCATGCTTTGTCTTTTGCACTCCGGGCTATTGCATATTTTTTTATTCTCCCTCATACATTTATGAACTATATTTCAAGCTTGATACAGGATCCAGTCCTCAGTGATTGTTCACACATCACGTGTGTTATATCTGTGCATGACACACACGACTGGCAGTTTAGTTAAGTAGCCTTGTTGCTAGATGATGTTCAGTGTGTAGATGCTTTTGGTTAAAATATTGAGCTACCAGTATGCCTCCTGTAGTTCAAAATTATATTCTATGCAAATTTCAAAATATTTCCCTTTAGCCAAGGGCAAAAATCCCCATTTGGATCACCTACAAAACATGCTGATGTGTGGTCAGTCAGTGTGGGGCCAGTAGGCATGCTTGCTAGCATGGTTGTTGCTAAATTGCTGGAAATTGCTTATTTGAATGTGTTTTTTTTTTTTTATTCTGTAAAGTAAATAATATGAATGTACTGTAATAAAAAGCATTAGTGTTGTGGGTAATATTGACAAAATGACCATTTTTATGAAAATCTGCATTTAATGGGTTGAAAATGGCTCTAGTGGTTAAAATCATCCTGAAACGTACAAGGGCGGTACTGACATAGATTTGACAGTTGCTGGTACTGGTTCTGTTCTACATCGTGAGTTTTTTTTTTTTATCGAAAAACAAAAAGAAGATTGTTAACACTCTCTTAACACAGGTGGTCAGCCCACCTCGCCCAGCCCCGCCCCTTGAGTCGTAGTCTGTGAAGTTGTGCTCATTGTAAAATATACACTGATTAAGTCTCAACGAGTGATTGGCGGCATGGTGGCCGAGTGGTTAGCACTGTCACCTCATAGCAAGAAAGTCCTGGGTTTGATCCCCGGGGTCGACGTGGGTGCTCGTCTGTGTGGAGTTTGCATGTTCTGCCCAGGTTTCCTCCGGGTACTCTGGTTTCCTCCCACAGTCCAAAGACATAAGATTAAGCTAATTGGCTACTCTAAATTGCCCAAGAGAAGAAAAAAAAGAGTAATTCACACATCCAAGCACTTACCCCCTACCTTGCTCCCCTCTCAACCCCTTTTTAGCTCACCTTTTAGCCTTTTTCAGAATTATGCATTGGGTGGAGTTAGGCTCGGAGCCAGGGGTGACACTTTATGAAAAAGAAATTCCTTGCTTAATGTAGTGGCTTAAAATCTGAATTTAAATTTACAATGTCCTTCAAAAGTACTGACAAATTGTCAACTTTTTGCAAAATCTTTGTGTAAAATAATTATACAGTACCATCATTGCAGAAATAAATAGGAATTCCACTTCATTTGTATTTAAAAAAAAAAACCCATCTCATTTAAGATCTCCTTTTAATCTAAGCTCATCTAATCTCAACTCAGTAGAGCTGAGAAAATGTATTTCAATATATATTTTCTCTTAAAAATATATCTGCTCGTATGTTCCCATGTCCATCGTGGATTCACTTTCGGCCAATCAATCTATATAGGAGATCTGAACACTCCTTTAACTACATTAATGTACAAAATTCATGTGTGTGCATGTGCTATACAAAGCACACATCAATCATCGCAGTGATTTAATATTGATTCTTTGGTAGTGGGATGTCTGGATGAGCAGAATCAGCAGATGGTGTCTGGAGGAGCTCGTGTGAGAACTGGCATTAAAATTAAACCAGTATTCCGCAGTGCAGGACGGAAAAGTGGTTTAAACCATTCTCACGGTCGAATGAGCAAAAATAAGAGGATCTGAAAGGGAGGAAACAAATATATTGGTAGGTAATTCACCTGGCCATGTTCCCAAATCAACACTAAGCCCACTGCAGTCATTTAGAAAGAGAAGCACAGAGTTTCTTTAACCGCACAGGAGTGCACAAACGAGTAGCACATCGGCACTTGTTACAGATCATGCATGCAGCTTGTTTAAGTTTGTTCAGCTTTTAATGGAAAATCACTACATATGGGATTTTTACTAAACACTGTTCTGCGTATCCTGCACACTGTGAGTGATATGACCGGAAATTTACACTCCATCATGATGCGTTTCCGATTCAGGATTGAAAAAGTGCAATCATTTAAAAATTTTCACTGGGACACAAATCAGTCATGGGCATCTTTCGGCTCCTGTATGCAGAAGAGGTTAGATATCTTTCCTCCAAATGGTGATCAAGCTGGCCAGAAACCGGGAACAATTCCCTCCAAGAAATCGGATGTTAAAGGCACGTAGCAGAGTATGCAAATTTCTTCAAATGACACAATAAACTAGGTATGCAGGCCATACTCACCACCCCTGCTAGTTAGATTGGATGGAAGAAAAGCAAATATTTCCTTGTAAGTTATTTCTCTACGTTTGATTCCAAATCTCATGATTTGAGACATAGCTGATCTGGGGTGCGTTCAGGGACACTACCGTTACATAACCTTAGCCTAACAAAAGCTAACAGGAAAAAAGTTATGATTTGTCAGCCTGCGGTGTTAGCTAACAGAACCTTGAGAGGTAGCTAGTCAAAAACAGACGAGATTGCGGACAAAGAGGTAATGCTGCTTTCATGTGCTCCAGATTAGGACTTGAGGGGGTGCTCGTGTGTAACTTCCAAGTTGAAAACTCGTATGTACCATAATTTTCACAGTTTTGACTGAGGCTAGGAAGGAAGAATTTTCTGAGCACTACAAGTTTCTTCTTCATCCTAGCGTTAGTCCCACGCCGTGCAGGGTCCGCTGTCTTCACAAGCCACCTCGGAATTGTATCATCTGATGCGACCATGGAATACCCCAACCGACGTGTCGCTCTGTCTGTCGTTGGCACACTCACACCTATTGGGCAATTTAGGGTAGCCAGTCCACCTAACGTACTGTGGGAGGAAACCCACAAGGACACGGGGAGAACATGCAAACTCCACACAGAAAGGCACCCACGTCAAACCCAGGTTTTGAAACCAAGGCCCTTCTTGCTGTGAGGCGACAGTGTTAACCACTTAGCCACCGTGCCACCCCTGAGCACAAGTTTCAATCCAATGTTAAACTTATTTATATTTGTGATAAGAAGAAGAAAAAGATTATTCAGTGAAATTTTCATGAAATTTTCATGAAATCCACCAAGCTCCAGTGTTTATCACAGAACTGAGAGGAAGTGGCCCATTGCATGTGCAGGAGGTTTGCGAGTAACAAGGCGTTCAAAAAACACTATATTAGCTAAAAAATTTAGCGAATGTTGCCTAACAGAAAATGCATGCTTGAGCTCAATGGAACTTATGGATGGATGCAGTAAAAAAAACAAAAACATAATCACAGTTGTTGTGACTCAGTAGATGTCTCCTCATGGTTATCTCTGTGGTAGTATAGTTCCCATAGGCTCAATAACCTCATTGCCTTTTATGGCTCGTCTCTGTCCCACTTGACATGCACTGTAAGTCGCTGTAAGACTTGGAACATGAGGATGATCTGCGCCGTCTTGCGCTTGTTTTTCTGTAGTTTTAAGGTAGTGTGGTTTTTCTCCCACTCAGTGACCTTTGATGTTCACAGCTGAGCAACATCCATAATGTTTTTATAGGACATGTTTATGTGCAGAACTCTGTTTTGAATGGCTTCATTCCCAGTTCCCTTGCTGCTCGTTTGCTTGGTAATTTGGCGCCTGTCTTCGAACCTCCTCACTTCATCTTCTCTTCTTGCTTCAGCCTCTATTTTCTCCTATTCCTTCTTATCTCCCCTTTGTCATCCCTTCTCGCTGTCTTCTCCTCAATGCACTAGTATTAACCATGGTTTGACTCATCCCGTTCTGCGTCTTCCTGGGATTTTTGAAGGCACTGAGTCAGAAAGGAGGGCTAAGTTCCAGTTCCGGCTGCCAAATGAAGAGCTCGTCTGGCCCACGTCCATTTTATGGAGAAGCCTCAGTCTGATCACGTCCTCCTACACAAGAGCCCTCATTCTCTTCTTCCAATGTAGCGTGGCTAAACATAGCACCCAGCCAGAAATTCATTGTAGGCGGTTTTTTAAATGTCAGTAAAAATTTGATATGTCCTTTGACGTATCTGTTGCTCAGTGACAGGCCTGGAAGCATTGCTGTTGTTGCTATGCTTTTTTTTTTTTTTTTTTTTTAATCCCTCAATTATATTGTAAAAGTGTCCAACTTCAGTCAAGTTTACTAAATAATAAGGACCGTTTCTATCTCCTGTTCTCTTTCCTGTGGCTTTTATTCTATCGTCACACTTTCTTTGGTCCGTACAGGCTCTGGTAACCATTGCACCCATTAAAGGCTTCCTGGAGTCTTTCCACCTACCCTTTCTTATTCAGATGGGTTTTTTTTCTTTTCCTGCATTTCCACATTACGCTCTGTGTGGAAAAGGTGGTTGGCAATTTTAGAGGCCTGATTTGTTAGGGAGCTTTAAGCAGGTTTGCACACATACGGCACACACTTTGCTCTAAATAACTGTCTGGCTGTCAACAACCACTGCTGGCATAAATACTTTTGCAGAGCAGGAAAATGGTCACGTCAGCATCCCTCCGCTACAGCCTAACCTTCTTTGTAGATAATAGAGGCTGGGAGAGTTTCACCAAGAAGGAAGGTGAGAATGGATTCTTCGCTTGCGTCATCAAACAAGAAAAGAGGATTCGTAAGAGCTCGTATTCAGGATCACGGCCGGCCGCTGTATACTTGACAAGCTTCCAAATGCACGAATACGCAGTGCCTTTTTTTTTTTTTTTTTTTTTTTTATAGACGTAAGGAAAATTCCAGTGTTTATCCCATACGAAGCGCAGGGCCTCAAGACAAAAGGCAAAAATGCCAAATATCAGACGAGGCAATGAAAATTCATGAGACTTGGATTATTCACTCTGCCCTCAGCAATGTCATTAAGAAACAGGAACGGCTGAGAAATTCAACGAACTTCATGTGACCTTGACGAGAACGTTATCTGGAGCAAAAAATTAAAAAATTCCACGTAATTTCCTTTCATTAGTGTTTTTCTCTGTAATATATTGCAGGACAGAGGTGGTGCACTGAAGTCTTTACATGCCAGATAGTCTCGTCTGCTCACGCTCAGTTCATGCTGCACATATTAGCCATGTTGAATTACAGGGTGTTTTGTGTAAATGCTCGGTAAATATCATCTTTATAATTACGGTTTGTGTTCATTATTGTGCCGGGTTACGTCGCTCGGAAGTAGCTCGCTACTAAGTTCTCTGTGCCCGCAGGCCGAGCTTTGATGAGGCTGACAGACAGGAAGCTGGAGAGGATGGGTATCATGCAGGAGAGCCAGAGACAGTACATCCTGCAACAGGTCCTGCAGCTCCGCGTCAGAGAGGAGGTCCGCACCCTGCAGCTCCTTACACAAGGTACAGCACACACATGCGCATGCATACTGGTGTCATAAATGAAATCGTGTTTAACGAAAGATTTCCTCGCGTCTTGCACGGGCAATCCTGGGATATTATACTGTAGTATACACTGCACAACTATAACGTCCTAGCATGTGAAATGATCTTACATGTAGCCAAAATATATCAAGGGTTTCCTATTATAAAGTTTGACCTAACCAAATAGGAAATTCTTAAACTTATTTCTAGATGTTTTTACTCATTTCAAGCTTCTACTGGTGGATCATTTTGCTTCGTTGTACAAATAAATGTTTAAACGTTACAACATATTATGTCAACAGGACAAGCTTGTGTTTAAAAATGTCTAGAAATGGGATTGATCATTAAATATTTGGGATAGAGTTAGCTTATAATAGGGAGCACTAGGTGGATCTGATGATACTCAGGATCATTTCAAAATGCCAGATGTCATTTTTGGCAAACTCTACACTGGCCAAACGTTTGTGGAGACCTGGACATCATACCTACAAGTGTTTGTTGAACGTCCCATTCCAGATTTAGTCCCTTTTGCTGTTATAATAGTCTCCACTCTTTGACTGCGGGGATTTGTGTTCGTTCAGCCGTAAGAGCATTAGTGAGGTCAGACACTGATGTTGGGTGAAGAGTCTTGGTGTACGAAGTCACTGTTCCAGTTCATCCTAAAGGTGTACAGTGGGGTTGAGGTCAGGACACTTGAGTTCTTCCACTCCAATTTTGGCAAACCGTGTGTTCGTGGAGGTCGTTTTGTATACAGGTGGTTGCCATGCCAGAACAGGTTTGTGCCTCTCAGTTTCAATTTCAGTGAAATGATAATTGTACAGCATTCAAAGGCATCCAGTTACAGTTTTGTGCTTCCACAACTTTGGTGCACAAACATGTATGGGAGTCCCTATACTTTTGGCCATGTGAGCAACAATGACCAATAGGAAACCAAACAGGTGAGTTTATAAGTAGCCTTTGTGAAGCTGGCACCTTCTTGAAAATGAAAAGAAATTCAAATGTATTTGTACCGATTGGCACCGCACAATATACTGTTTCTGCTGGTTTAGTTTCGAAGACGTACGGTCGAGAGTGACGTCACAGTGGACACGTCACATTGAACCCCACTCATCTCAAAATGAAACAATTTGTGCTGTACAATGTGCTTTGTGTCTTTTTTTTTTTTTTTTTGGGCTGTTACACATTCGGTTCACTGCGGTATCAATTTCGGTCATTCACTTACATTAACACGTATCCCTAGAATATTTCAAATGCCAAATTGGCACGATCAATCATTTTCAAGGCACAAATCATCACCAAAAAACGCATAAGCAAACGAACAATACAGCTCACTTCTCATGTCATTGAAAGCGTGTGTATTTGTTTACAGTCTCCGTCGTCTCCATTATGTTATGCCCGTTCAAATTAGTACATTTGTAAAAAATTTTTATCGAAAATTCTCCTGGGCGACTATAAATATTACAACCCTTTGTTTGTTGGAGAATAATTATAATAACTGTAAGACTGGTGGAGTTGCACACTGCGGAAAACGAGGCACGAGTTGTTACATTACCACGTATCTTTGATATCTGGGTGTTTTTATAAACTATATTAAGGTCGCAAAACCTCTCAGCTTATTATTCAGTTATTCATCTTAAAGCATCTTTCAGTGATTGCAGTGAAGCAGTAGCTTGGACCGGTAACGTGTCCAAAATGAACATGTCCATGTAGTCATGTAGGTTTTGTTAAAAAAATTTAAAAAAAAAAAAGCTCAAACGCGCTAGAAAATTAAACAGGTATTAAGATTTTTCCAAAAATCTCAGTAGATTACATTCAGCACAAGGAGAATGATAGGACTTCTGAACTATTTAGAAAGGTTTGGACGCGTTCGAATAGATGGCCAATACTTTGCCACAGGCTGTGAAGCGTGCCATTTATATCATCATTGAGTAAATGAGCTGCAGGTGAGTCAAATGAACTGAGTAACCATGGAAACAGCTGAGTGTTCTGGCTACAGGAACCTTCGCTGGCAAGTGCGATATGTGGATGCGACACCAAAGCTATGTTTCAAATAATCGACAATATTAGAGTGTCCATACTGGAAACTTAGGGCAGGTCTGGAGATTTAAATAGCCGATGCACCAAGTGAGAGCAGGAAAGGTTTAAGGTGAACATCCTGGGTTTTACGTTGTTTCACTGGAGCAGGGGGAAATGACTAAGATTCCTTCCTGCGGAATGACATGACTTGCACCAACATTTTGCATGGGATTAGATTATTTTGATAATCAGTTCACGACTGTAAGACTCGTTCAATTACATCAGGTCTGTTTTATTTCGCACTTGGCGCTTTACTGGCATCTGAACAAATGAGACGTCTGTTTGGAACCTGTGCGTCTCTGTTGTCTTTAAACTGGTCTGTTTTCATCAAGGTCTTGTACAGATATTGTTGTCATGGTACTAATCAGACCAGAGAGGATACATGCATCGAAATTCTCTAAAAGTCTATGAAGACGCTTTTCTCTCTGGATGAGATGAGATGCTTTCAGTAATTTAAATGAAGGTTTGATTTCCCAAAGTAGATGTTCTGCTCTAAAGCAGCAATGGATCCTATTTTAAAAAATACCAGCAGTCAATTATTGGCTTGAGGTAAGTTCATTTGTCATTTTTCTGCAGTAAAATACATCGGTTAAAAAATCTACTGCGTAGTCTAGTGCACAAGTGTACGTTCTGGTCTGGCAAGAACATGTGTGCTTGGTGTATGAGGATGCACATGATACCAACATGGAAATGTCTTACATCTCCAGAGCTGGTTGATTTTGTAATGAAAGAAAGTGTAAGAACGAAATACCTCGAAGACTCTGACATACTCTATACTATAGAAGATGCTGTGGATTTGTTTCATTCATCCTGGAGAGCAGTCCTTCCCAGTGCACTGTTAGGAAACCTGTCCATTCAGCTCATATCTTTCTGTCTTTAGCTTTTTGACCAGACATTTTGTATTGTGGAAGAATGGAACATAGGAGTGGACAAAAAGGCCAGAAAGATGCAGTGTTAAGGCTCATTTATGCCCAGCGTTAATTATGGATACCATTACATCTGTAATTGTGTACATTTATTGAAAGTTTATGGATTCGGACGAAACGGAGCAATACCACTGGAAATCCTGGGAGCAGCGTAGCCAATAGTTCAAGCGAGATTCGAAGAAGGAATTTTTAAAATGGCGGGACTTTTTGAGGAGAAGTTTAAAAAAAATGTGAAACAAAATGTAAGCATCTGTATGATGTTGTCTCCTCCACCGTTGCCATTTTGTTGTTGTCATCAGAAACCTTTGAGTCTGGGATGCCATCGAGTCGGTGTACTGCTTAGCATCCATGCCAACATAAAGGACACATGGAAGTATGTGGGCAGTGACGATTATATCGTTTGAAATGCGCGTATTTATTTCTGTACGTAAAGGGAGCATAAATGAGCCTTTACAAACAGTCAATTACTATTTATAGTCATTGCAGGGAAACCAAGCATCATATTTGGCTCACGTTTTTAGTAAAGGCAGTTTGGCTAAAGTAGTTAAATATTCTCTCTCCACCGATGAACTTCGTGCCGTTACGGGGCTTCCACAGAATCACACGGCTGGACAGCAATTAACCTTTACGGCTCATTGGTCTTAGGAAGGAAAATAATTAGATTCTGGTTCAGTAAAGCTAGTGAGGATGATTGGAACGTAATGGCTTTATCAGTTACAGTCACCCAAGCAGCAGAAGCAGCCTCTCATTGTTCATGGCTCACGTAGCAGGCTACTGGGCAGGAAGAACAGATTCACTGCTGTCCTTCATGACGCTTTTTTCAACCCTGGAGCTGACTTAGCTGGAGTTTGGGCAGCCACTGATGCGGATCAGGACGCGATCGTGACGCAGAGTAGTGGGCGGCCGACTAAGAATAGCAATCTCTTAGCATCTCCAAAGTGCTTTCAACGAGACCGATTAATTGAATTATCTTTCGTCTGAGGTGTTCCACCAGGAAGTGCTGGAACTTTTGTAGGAACATGTCTAAATGGCATTTCAAATCCATTAAAAACCTTAACTGAATGATGAGGCACATTGCGCCCTGAGGGAAGGTATTATTGGGTAAATAAATTCTTTATACCATTTATACAACTCCAAAAAAATAAGATGTAAACGTTGACAATGCCTAACAGGTGATGAGGATGAATGCCATGTGGCCATTAGTCTGGCAGAGCAGATGGCATGGACTGCAGTGGTTCAGCTGTGTATCAGATTTATATAAACGTCTTGTTCCTAATGGCTTTGATACACATACTTTTCATTAGTGTTTTATATAGTACCTTCAGATCTGTATCCATGACTACATCAACTAATCATCCACTTCAAGGCAATGTGTGGTTAGAATAAGGCAAAAAAAAAAAAAAAAAAGCTTTTTTCTTAGCATGCACTTATTTAATGAATCCCAGCCGCAGCTTGCATAAGAAGCAAATGATGACTGTCAGATGATATGAAAGCATTTTTTACGCTTTACGTTTTTAACTAATGCCTATCTCTTTTTAACAAGTTGTTCCTGTTGCAAATATCATCTAATCAGAAGTGTAGTTGGGGGGCGATTTCAGGTTTGAACCTCCCCTCCTTACGATTCTATATTTAACCGTTTATGAAGATGTTAAATGAACGTGTTCTTTAGTTTGTTTGTTTTTTGCGTCTTACTGGCTGTCAGCTGCTATAATGCAAAACACGATTGAACACTCAAGAATCAGAATCCTGTTTTTTTTCCGCTTTTGTTCGAGCCAGCTAGAGAAAAGAGAAAAGGGCTAACCAGCTGAAGAGCCAAAGGTTTACTGTAGGAGGTAAAAAGAAGGGTAAATTTGGTTTTATGAGATAAAATGATGTTTTCTCCTATTACATAACTTATTTTCAGTGGAATTACTATGTGAGATTGGTAGGGGGGCAGCAAGGTGGTGTATTGGTTAGTACTGTCACCTCACAGCAAGAAGATCCCGTGTTCGATCCCCGGGGTCGACCTGGGCGCCTTGCATGTTCTCCTCGTGTCTCTCGTGTGGGTTTCCTCCAGGTATTCCAGTTTCCTCCCACAGTCCAAAGACATGCACAGAGGGGATTAAGCTAATTAGCTACTCTAAATTACCCATAGGTGTGAATGCGAGTATGAATGGTTGTCTGTCTCTGTGTGTCGCCCTGCGGTGGATTGGTGGCCTGCCCAGGGTGTACCCCACCTCTCACCCGAAGTCAGCTAGTTCTAGCCTCGCAACCCTGAACAGGATTAAGCAGCAGAAGATGAGTGAGTGAATGAGATTTGTCGATTGGACCTTAAATTATTAAAGGTGCAGTCATCAATTCTGGAGAAAGATTGTTGATATTTGAACATAATAACCAAACAAATACACACCTCCCTTCAGAGCTCCATATCCCAAATCCATTGCTAAGCCTAACACTGAAACCGTGTTATGTTATTTTCTTTGTTTCCCCATTTACAGTGTACAAGCACCAAATTTCTTTTTTAAGCAAACACACAGAAGAGTCAGCTAGCAGACTGTGAAGAGATATGTGCTGAATTTGACAACATGTCTAGTTCTATTAGGAGCAATGGCTATTCCTTTAAATAACAAGTTCAAGCCATCACTGCACTTTCTTCTGTCTGGCATCACCCTAAAATGCATAGTCTAGATGTCTTCTAATGTACTTTATAATATCATCTTGAAATACTTTGAGGATTATACTGATATCGAATCTGTATTGTTTAGCAAGGTCATTTGTCTTTAATCACACTGGACTGCGCTCTTCACCGCAGACCATCAAACCTCATTAATCACCCCCACTGACACACACTGTGTTACCAAGTGGCACTGATGCAAAAATGCCATATAGGCTCCAAGAAACTTTTATCAGCGAGACAAGAAAAAGCCTGCACTTTGCAGCGATTTACACTAATCATCATAAAACTTCCAACTCTTTAAAATACTTAGCTTCCAGATGTGTAAAATGCCTACAGGCCATAAAGGGGTGCCTGACCTTATAAAAATGTCAGAATGCCGATTTTTTTTTTTTTTTGCAAGCTGTTTCTCATGCATGAATGTCTTCAGGGTTTTTCTGCGAAGCAGGAGTGTTCTTGTTGATGTAAAAGTGTATCTTTCATTGAGCTGTGTTGAAAGCACCGGGGTTTGATGTGGTTGTCTTTGATTATGCTGCGTGTAAGTGTAAGTCCCAGCTGTAATATCAGCTGTAGATGCTTTTCGTTCTAGGCTGGATGCTCGACGGTACAAGCTGCAGTCTGTGATCAGCAGGCACACTGTATAGTAGGTCTTGCTTGTGGTTACTCAGGATGTAACATGTATTTTGGGTGGGAGGGGTAACTTTACACCAATATACCTGCAGGGTGTCCAAAAAGTCAGGAACCACCTATTCACCCATCCTTTATCTATACCACTTATCTGTTATGGGTTGCAGATAAGCTGGAAACAAACACAGCTGACTTTGGGTGAGAGGTGGGGTACACCCACACTGACATGGGGAGAATATGCAAACTCTGCACAGAAAGGCCCCAATTAGTCGGCATGTTTGAACCCAGAAACGTCTTGCTGTTAAGCAACCGTGCCAACCATTGGACCACCGTTATTATTTACAGTATATGCTCTGTATGTAAAGCCTTGTGCTCTATCCATTTTCTCAGCTGTGTTATCAGGCTTTTGCAGGCTTTGCTTGCTGTATCCCACTCACCATTTTTGCTCAACATATTCTGATCGATTACCGACTCCGGACAGCCTGTAGTTCGGGTCTTCTTTCTTGTCAACTAGCTAAGCTAGCCAAGCTATGTTTCTGAGTATGCTTGTTATAGCAAAAGCAGTCTATCTTAAATGGTTGTTCATTATGTGTGTGTGTGTGTGTGTGTGTGTGTGTGTGTGTGTGTGTGTGTGTGTGTGTGTGTGTGTGTGTGTGGGTGCGTGT
>JAQMCW010000023.1:16307182-16330326 GCA_030068335.1 Chrysichthys cranchii
AATATATGAAATTGTGTTCAGTGATGACTCCTGACCAGACTCTATGGGGGGTTGGATGAATCACAGGATTCACATAAGCAAATAAAATGTATCAAAAAGAAAATAGTCATATCAAATGATCATTAATATTTTCAGAGGACAATTATAATCGTCGCATAAAACTGTTTTGCACTCCAAGTACATTGATTAAGCCACTAGGAACAATAATCAGAATGATTTTATTCATTATACATTGAACACCGTTTACAGCACACCCATCACTGACAGCACAACACAATTATTAAAAATGTGGATTTGGCCAGAATTTTTGGCACTAGAAATCCAAAAAAAAATGTTTTCCATTAACCACTGGTCCAGTAACAAAAATTCCAGTTGTACTATTTCTGGTATCCATTTAACACAGGTGCAATAGTGATGGTACTTGAGGCAGGCCCGGAAACATTATTTGTCAGAGATTTGGATCAGTTAACAAAATGGCAAATCAAGCATTACAATGTCAGGCCAAGCATGACTTCCAGGTTGAACTGTGCAGTGAGGTTTTTGCATACCAAACTAATGAGGCAGATGATTTTACCCTCCCAGCTGGTAGAAAATGAACCACAACTATATTCCCCAGCTTCTTTTAGTTCCTGTTTTGAGCAGGTTTATACCTGTGGCAATGTGTATTTTTGGATATGCATTGAAACCCACTCAGAGATTTGCATTGTTGTATACTGTGCTAGAATAGTTCTTTTTGGCCGTTGAGAGTAAATATGGCATTTTGTCTTAAATAATACTCCTGAAATAAGTCTTTTAGATGCAATTGGCTTGCTTGCCAAATCTGTGAAATGTCACATTTCTAGACTATTAATTCTTCTTCTTGCTCTCGAGGCTCCGTTGGTGATCAGTTGAAACCGAACAGACTATTAAACAACAGCGAAACTGGTGCTACACAACTGAACTTTTGGACCACATAACACATAGATGTAGATGTCTGGATGATGATCTGGTGTTACCCAAATGAGGATGGGTTCCCTTTTGAATCTGGTTCCTCTCAAGGTTTCTTCCTCTTGTCCTCTCAGGGAGTTTTTCCTTGCCACTGTTGCCACAGGCTGCTCATTAGGGATATATATATATATGCACTTGTAGATATGTTTATAGATTAATAAGCCTTTAATTGGACATTGTGTGCTGTGAAGCTGCTTTGTGACAATGTCCATTGTTAAAAGCGCTATAGAAATAAAACGGAATTGAATTGAATTCTTCTTTCCTGTCCTTTTTCACTGAAGCAGTGCATGTATAAGCTTAAACACTTCCAAGATGTCATTGAGTTTGCTGCATTGTGGGTGGGAACCTGCAGTCGCCCAGACAGGACTGCTTATTCATGTGGTGCTTTAGAGTTTTGTAGTAAGCAAATATTTATAGATGAAGGAATGTTTGACAAGTGTGATGCAAATGTGTCACTAAAACTCTTTAATTTACACAGTGTCTCTGTGGGTAAGAGGGGCGTGTGTTTTATATCATGGTGGAGATTGGAATATTTGACAGTTTTTACCTTATGGGGACATTTGCCCTTCCTCCATGAGGAAAACTGGGTTGATTTTTTTTTTTTTTTTTTTTTTTTGCAAAAATGTAGGCTTTTGCTTATAAATAAATTAATAAAGGACCAAAAAACACCAAAAATATTTCCTTATGATTATCGAGGTTGAGATCAGACTTAAAGGTCCACTATGTAGGCTTCAATCAATTGAATGCCCCTCGCTTTCCCCTCTCTTACCCCTCCAATCGTGTATTATTCGGATGAATTTGGGATTTGTTCAATTTTTGATGATTTTTACAATCAATTTTTTTTTTTATAACAAATGACCAAAAAGATGACCGAGAGTAACAGTATGAAATAAAACGACATCATAAAAGATTCTCAGGTCTTTCTCCCTGTACGGATACCAAAGATTAGCAGTTTCTGAAATACTCAAACCAGCCCATCTGACACCATAACACTCTTGACCTGTATCTGCATAAGGTTCTGAATTGCACTGCTGCCACATGATTGGCTGATTGGATAATTGCATGAATGACCAGGGTAAAGATTTTCATATTAAAGTGGCCAGTGAGTTTATATATAGTACACTGGGTAAACCAGGCATAGTTTGCACCTTTAAGACAGAATAATCTAATATTAAACTTTACCTCAAATGTGTCTGCGTTGTCTATTACGCACTCTGAGCTCCAGATTGCACGCATATCTGAGCTTCTTCTTCAGCACAGTGAGAGAAGAGGAGCAGAAGGAGCGAACAGCCATCACCTGCTGTAACACGGGTCCAGACAGCGGGACGCAGATGGTACTGTGTCACGGCCACTGACATCCCGGTAAACCATTGATTGATGGCTCACTACCTAACCCCCGGGCACGGTCAGCAGCTGACCCCCTTGTCCTATCCCATGTTTGTGTAGCAGCTCCTTTTATTATACGCCATGTGATTTGTTATCTCGTTCGCGAGACCGCCACTGGGGTAGCAATTTTGGGTACAAAATGCCCCATGCTGTGTTGTTTTTTCTTTATGAGGCTAGTTAATCTCAGGAGTTGTTAAACAGTCATGTTCCTGAAAGAGAAGCATTACAGTTTGTCGAAGAGACAGTGTGCCGATGTGCTGTCACTGGCGTACATGCGTGTCGGGCTGTCAGGAATGAATCACATGTTTGACAGCCATACTGTTGGCTTTCTGGCTCGTTCTAGTGGAAATGTGACTAAAACAGAGTAAAAACCCTTTTGTGTACCATCCCAAACATACGGATTGAAGCCAATCTGACAGAAATTTCTATACAATCGAACACGCTGGGTCATTTCATAATCTGTTTTATAGAAAAATATTCAGCATGTAGACCTTTAACTTAGATAAAAAATTCCTATTAGTAAATGCAAGTACAGTCGATCCTCTCATCTATGGACACCGTATTAACGGATATCGGATGGAACAGACAACATTCGCTGATCTGAATACATAACCCATTAGCCAGAATGTCTGGTACAAAAGTTTAAAAATCCCGGGTGTTACAAACTGAGTCCTGTAGTTCAGCAATTGAATGCTAGGTGGCGGTGACGTGCGTGCTACTAGTTGTTTACATGCGTCGGTTGAGCTGTGGTCGTTATGAATCTGTACTGTTTTTTTGGTGATTATTTGGTGTGTTTCACAGTTTTTCTGCCCAGTACCATCATTATGAGACCCAAAGATAAGTCTAGTGGTAAAAGAAAGCGAGTCAATCTTAGTGTTGGCCAGAAATTAGAGCTGATTAAGAAGTCTAGTGTTTCTGTCTCCCGTGTTTGTGAGGAGTATGGTGTGAACACACATCAGGGAAATGACATTTACAATTTGTATTTACATATTTATTTACATTAGGATTTAATGTCCTTACCTATTTATGTTGGTCGTTATGCTGTTTGTCAGGTGTACAGTACTTGGGGAGCACTTTTATTGGATCTTAGTGGTGTTTTTCCTTGGATTTCCACTATTTTAACCCCCCACGCACACACACACCCTTCACATCATCGGACTATTCATGTCAAAGGACAACGTCTCCCCCCAATTAGTCTGTTAATGAGAGGATCTTATGTACAGTAAAGCATACAGGGAGGATATGTGGTGGAGTGGGCATCCGAATAATATTCCTAAGCATACTACTTGAATAGTCAATACTAATTCTTGTCTTTTGTTCAATAGATAGATCTGGAAACAAGCAATGCAACTGAAAGCTGGCTCTTACATGAGCTTAATTTTGGTGCGGAATACAGGTACACGTGAACAAATTTTTATGGAATGTTGTTTATAATACATAATGTAATAATATACACAGTTAATGCGGAGGGACAGCACGGTGGTGTGGTGCTTAGCACTGTCACCTCACAACAAGAAGGTCCTGGGTTCGATCCCCGGGGTCGACCTGGGCGCCTTTCTGTGCGGAGTTTGCATGTTCTCCCTCGTGTCCGTGTGGGTTTCCTCTGGGTACTCCGGTTTCCTCCCACAGTCCAAAGACATGCACAGATGGGATTAAGCTGATTGGCTACTCTAAATTGCATGTGAGTGTGAAAGGTTGTCTGTCTCTGTGTGTCGCCCTGTGGTGGCTTGGTGACCTGCCCAGGGTGTACCCCGCCTCTCACCCAAAGTCAGCTGGGATTGGCTCCAGCTTCACCCCTTCCCAGAAGATGAGTGAGTGTTAGAGTCCATTTTGAATGTGTATCAGCAGTTAATTCACTTGGATTGCACACAAAGATGTTCCTGAGCATCGCTGCTTTTTTCTTTTCTTTTTTTTTTTTTTCCACTTAAACTATAATTTGGAGTTATTGCAGGGGCATTCGTACAATAAGTTAATTTGTAGAGTGTTCCTAATACTTTCAGGAATTTATATGACTATTGTCTATTGTTCTCTATATTTGAAAACAGCAGACTCATTGGTTTTTTTTTTTTTGTTTGATTATTTTATTGAGCTAACTTATAAAGAATTTGGACACAAATGCAATTTCATGATAAATGATGCACTCAAGTAGATGATACAACCTAGGGATAAGGTCCTGAAAGTTGGATAATAAGAAAAATAAATGCCGAATTAATTTTCAAAACTGAGCTTTTATTTCCAACTGAAGGTGAATGTGAATGTTTGGGAACATAGCAATTTAGCACAGCTTCCACTTTTCCAACAAAAGTTATTGTAATACATTCTGGGAATATATATCCTTATGATCATTTTATAGTAAATGAGACTCTATGCATGAAGGTCCTAGAAGACATACAAACCTAAACATAAATAAATAAATAAAAAATACCCTTGCATTTTGTTAATTAGCACATCTCTCTTGTTTTTGGTGTGTTTACATGTAGGTTGTGCATTTTGAATATATGTGTATATAACAGGGGCTTTCAGCAGGTAGTTAGTGTGTGATGTTCTTTCACAGGTTCGGTGCACGTTCTGTAAAACGAAACCCTCCAGATGTCTTGGCACGTGACTGCTTGTGAAAAGTCTCCGGAATAACTTTACAGATACATGGCACACAGAGAGAGAGAGAGACGTGACAGGAAGTAGACAGGTGTGTAGACAGCAATGAAAGCATTTTATCAGCCTGGTGTCGTTTTGTACTTCGGATTTAGATCCAAAGCTGTTTAAGGTGCTTTTGGAAATGACGTGCTGACCCGAAACTGAGTATTGCCAGTGCACTCCCTTGAGCAAGTGCTCCTCCACAGGTGTCTGGCGCTGAGGCATGCTGGGAGCCCGCAAGCTAATCTGGAAACACTTGCACGGTTTTCACTAGACGTCCACTACTAACCGCAGCATTTCTGCGCTGCCTTGATTTTTCATGCTCTGGCCTGACCACATGCACATGTGAGGCTTTCATTACTGCCATCATTTTATGCTTAATTATGGATATTGATGAGGGGAAAGTGTAGCGTGTGTGTGTGTGTGTGTGTGTGTGTGTGTGTGTGTGTGTGTGTGTGTTTTCTGTAATCTGGATGCGAGAAGGAGGAGGCGTGCTGCCTGCCTGGCACACAGGCTATTTGTAATTAAGCTGCATGATTAAGGAGAGTCATGGCGGGCATTTCGGCATCCCGACAAATCAAACTTAACCACCTGCACCACGCCTGCTCATCCTTCCCACCCCCCACCCCTTAATGCAGGTCAGCGGCGTGTCCTCTAGCTATTATCATCAAAGCAGCTGGAGAAAAATCACTTATGGCAAGGACTCTGCGTGTATGTATTTACTCCATGCATTCATGGAGTTACACTGCCTGTGCACAGACAGTACTTTCATTTGGAGTACCATCACCCTCTGGGTTTATCGCAACCGTGCCGTTTAGTCATTTTTTTCCTGCTCAGGGTGATGATTCATAACCTAGAAATCTGATGGTAGCTATCACCCTTGCTTTTGCCCCTGTAACTCTTCACTCTCCCATGCAATCTTTTTCTCTCACACCCACATCTTGGAAATCTGCATCTGTACAGGGGAGAAGAAAAAAAAAGTACAAACCGCCAACTTTTCTTGTAAAGCAAGATTTTCAAATGAACAGGACTTCGTCACCTTTTCTGACCTCGCTACTGCATCCATACCGTGGCTTTTATGGGAAGTGTGTATCTGGGTGGCCTTGGAGCCTTTGTCAGGTACCTTGGAGTATCACTACACCTTTTTAACAGATAGATAATGCTATCAGATGACAGCATAGCCCAGTGCCCACCACAGCAGTGGTCCACGGTGACTAGGATATTTATTTGTCTCTCCAGGCAGCACGGGTGAAATCTCATCACGGCTTGCAGCCGTCTGCTCAGTCTGGAGCCACATCACACAGATGGGCCTGATCACCTCCGTGCTGATACACCCAATCTGTCCTCCATCCTTCACTCTTTCTCCCCGTGTGCACTGCCGCGGTGATAAGGGCAGACTAAAACCTCCTCCGGTCTCTGACTCTGACCCGGCAGCGCTGATCCCTGAGCTGATTTCAGCATTCCTTCAGAGATAACACGTTTTTTTTTTTCCTTTCTCTTGTTTTCTTTCTCGATCTTTTGCAGTATCTCTGATTCTTAAAAAAAAGAGAAGTTCCAGGTCGCTCTTAAATACATAACTGTGAACCTATGAAACGTTCCAGGTAAAACACTGACTGTGCAATTAGGATTATTTTCCATGTCTTTTATTCACTTCTGAGTAAATATGCATTGGGCCAACAGGATTATTACATGGATTTATAAGAATATCCCCATCAGATAGGCCTAATTATGTACATAGCCAAAGATCACTAAAAACCGATTGCATGGCAGGGGATAAGTCTCTGTTGGGGGACGTCATTGGCTCGATGGCTGCCATGCCAGCAGTCAGGCCCCTCCGGTGCTGGTGAAATGTCAGGCAGATTTGTGGCCCACTTTGTCTTAATTAGGCGTTCTATCAGCGAATGCACGCTTACGTGGCCTGCTCCATTTTTCAGCTTTTAAGCACCAGGTATTTGCGGTGTTCTTCAATAGATGCTTCCCTGGGCAGAGTGGCCTCAGGGCAGCTTATTTCTGCAGTACTGCCTCACGAGGCCATTCGTCATCTTCAGGCTCTTATCTCAAGACATCCCGAGCTTGCGAGGCTTTGCGTATCATTTCATTTTTAGTACTGGATTCGTTAGCCAGGGCTGTGCTGTCACTACTAAGCGTGCTTCCAGGAGCAAGAGATGCAGTCGTGGTCAGATAGAACTGGGATGCAGGTGAACCACCTGGAAATCTTTAGCGACGGTCCTGTCCAGGTGCGTAACTCGCAACGCGCATCAGGCGTCACACTGCTGCAGCCTGAAATAGTCTGCCGTCTGCATTCCTGCACTGGTTTTATTCATGCTGCACAAATTGGATCCACTCAAAACAGACCTGCGTTTATAATAACAGCATACGGGAGAACGGCTCTGAACGCAGAATTAATAGTTAACGTGTTTCAGCCGGCTGGAGACGAGTCAAAGCGAGAGTGTGGCTAACAGAGGAGGCCCTTTTATCGTCATGGTGACGTTACTGGACCCTAATTTCGGACTGCCTGTTTCTTTGACACGTAAGCTGGCCCTTTAATGGCAAAATGAGTGTGGTTGCAAAATCGAAATGCTCCTAGATTGAAACCAGTGAACCAGATTTAAGGGGTGCTTCATTGCATTGGCATGAAAGCATGTTGAAGAAAATAGTAAGATGAAAATATCAACATTGTGATATACAGTATAGGCATGAGACGATACAGTAAAAGCCAGTATATAAGATATGTCCCGCTACAGGCGTGACAAGCCAAAAACAGGCTAATTGACACAAATAACATGGTACATTTTAATACAGTAGTGCCTCACGATACGCGGACGCCATCCCCGAATGCTTTTTTTTAATAGTTTAAGCCCTAAATGATCCTCCCACACTCTTTAAACACATTCTGGATACAATTAAATACATAAAAAAAACATTTGCGAGCATACAGCGAGGTGAATTCTGTGTTGAATTGGTAGAAACGTCACATTTATATTGAGTACTGTAATGTGCTGTGTACTATATTAGCATAGCCTGGACTTATATTTTAGTTACTGTATGTATGTAGTACACTAGCCTAGCCTCGGCTTTTTTCTATACTGAATAATACTGTAATTAACACCCACTTGCTACAGACCGGATTTCAGAACACTACACTACAGTTATATTTAGTTTATATTTAACATAAAATTATATTTTTTATTAATAAATCACCTTATTTCAACATAAAAATCCATAAAAACAATTCACTGTAGATTTTGTGGATGGCACGAAATACCATTACATTACATTACTGTCACTTGGCAGACGCCCTTATCCAGAGCAACTTACATTTTATCTCATTTATACAACTGCGCAGTTGAGGGTTAAGGACCTTGCTCAAGGGACCAGCAGTGGGGGCTTGGTGGTGCCTGGATTTGAACTCCCGACTTTCCGATCAGTAGTGCAGCGTTTGATATACAGGGAGATGTACAGGTAGTCCTCAAGTTACGATGGAGATGCCTTCCGCCACACCCATCGTAAGACGAAAATATCATATGTCGAACCACTGTGTTGAACCACTTAGCCTAGCTTAGCCTAGCCTACCCAGGAGTCTTTTCCTGTAGAAGACATGCTTTTGAATTAAAATTAGCTCTTGAAGCACACAAAAATACCCCGTGGTAATGCACTGTACAGTACACCAATACACAAAGTCACTCTGTGAGTTGCGGGAGAGAGTGAGCATCACACAAGGCGAGTGATCTGGGCATCGTTTGCATACTTCCGGGTGTCGTCCATGTACAGTATTTCCGAGTGTCGTCCACGTACTTCTGGGCGTCGTCTGAACGTCCGTGTACGTCATACGCTGTAACGCTGGCCTGCCAGCAATGCCTGCCTGCGAATTTTAAATATTTTCCAATTTTTAGCAAATCGTCATTGTAACTTCGAAAAATCATAAGTCGGACCATTATTATATTACTCGGGGAGCACCTGTATTCTAAATAAAAATCCATGAATAGCCGGGGACCCCGCGATATAGCGGGGGACTACTGTACTGTACATTCATTTTGTACTGACAACAAACCGAACATCGACAATATCAATACACTGTACTGTAGGAAAAGCAGCTCACGATTTATAATGTAAAGAGTCATTTTGGCCTCTTATTGACATGTCTGTCTGAATTGACGATTGGGTTCAATAACATTTGCAGCCTCACTGCTCCTCCTGCTGTCTGACCTCCACCTGGACTGCCCGAGCGTGTCACACTTACCAATTTCATCGTACCGATGAGAAAAATATTCGTGATTTTTATTTCGCGTGTTTCCTCATCCCGTTCAAATTTATTTCTGGTGTTTCTGAATCATTTTAGAGGAAGCTAGGTTCTCACTCATAAACTCTGTGCTCTGTAGGCTGCTTAAATCTTAATGAATGTTAAGCGAAAGTACAGATGCACGATATGAGCGGCAAAGTCGTCTCACTAATATATTGTATCGCGATATTCCAGACAACATTTTGTCTCATGCCTGCAGTGTAGTAGATCACAGTCTGAGGTGGAAACAGATTTCGAATGCTAATTGCAACAGACTGAATGGGAGCTCTACTGCTAATCTTCACGCTACCAAAACATTGTTTTTAAGCTGCTGTGCACTTAGTACAAGTAGGCTAAAACCAGTAACGTGTCTCCTCTCTTTGTACGTGGGTTGTTTTTTTTTTGTCCAAGATGACGCTATTGTGCAGTGTATACGTGATAATGGATTTGATTTGGGATGATAAAATGTTCTCAAAACCAGATGTACAACTTGTAAAATCCTCCACGGTTGTTATCTTTACTCCCACATCTGATTATGCAATGGATCACTTTCCAAACTGGTAGAAATTCAGGAAGGTTTCGAAAAAGTTTGCAAGTTCCCAGAAAAGGTGTACGTGTGTGTGTGTGTGTGTGTGTGTGTGTGTGTGTGTGTGTGTGTGTGTGTGTGCGCGTGTGCGTGCGTGTGTGTGTTTCTCTTTCTTTTCTCTTAGACGTGTTCCTGAGACATATGTTTCTCATGCTATATTTTTATTTGGATCACGACATATAAACCCTCTCTTCTTGGCCTTCCTCAATTCCTTTCCTTCTCTTAGAAAAGTGTGAAGAGAATGAAACAGTAAGGGGGAGAGAGAGAGAGACATTCAGAGAAAGACTGATAGCGAGAAACTGACGGAGGCTCCAGGGAAATACAGTGCAATATTCCAACCAGTGGGTTTCTGCCACATTGCCCCACGCAATTACAATATATCTGACAAAGATATTGAACCAAGATCCCTTGCCAGCCCAGCTGACAGGCCTGTCTTGGGCTGGATTTCCCTGAAAGCAGCATCCAGAAATTGCATTAACAGAGTCTTACCAAAAAGCAGTGTCTAAACAGTCTGTAGACTGAACAGTGTAGTGTACGGCACACCATGGAGGCCCGGTGCAGAAGGGATAGACACAAGATGTGACACGGAAATGGAGATGGAGATGAAAAGTATGACGTGTCGACATGATCCCACATGATTCCCGGACACGGTCTAATTAAAAAAAAATAAAAATAAAAAATCATACATGTAATGCAGGTGAAATGTTATAAAATTAAACAGCCCTTTAAATTCATGAAGGGGGAATAAAGAACATCGCCGCTGAACATTTGCACTGTGGTTTACAAAACAAATAGTCTCCTGTCAAACAAAGGTGTTTATGTGGCTTGTGAATTTAGTATCTCAGCAATAGGCTCGCGTTGATTAACGATGCTGTCGGTCGGTGAATATCGAGTTGCAGAGGCAAGATTGATTTTTTTTATTCCAGAATAATGTTCTGTTTTAAAATCACGCAGAGTTTCAATTCATCTTTATTCACCTCAAATGATGCATTTTTTTTCCCCCCTGCTGTAAATCTGTCTGTGAGTAGATTACAGCAAGTTCAGGGAAGTGCACAGGCCTAGGATTATGTATATATATAGGGTGAATTCTGATACATTGGAACACTTTTTGAATCTCCACATCGTCAAAGCTTTCTTGCTATTAATGAAACAAACCTCCCAGTGCCTGAGGTGCGTTCATATCCATGGCTAAAGTTCCGGGCGATCAGATTTTCTGTGAACTTTTACATTTTAGCATTCTTAATCAAGCATACTCTGACAACATTACTCCTCTAGGCTACTAATAACAACCAGGGGATTGTTTCGAATTGAATTAAAACTAACATTTTGGCCGTGTGATGCATGCGAGTTAGCCTTAACTACCAACCACAGAGAGCAAAACTATCACTCAGCTTTTGCTAGGGATTGATAGATAACATATAAAAAAGGGGCTTTTTAGAAAAAGTGGCAACGTGAGTGACAGGTAGACAACTTAACCAGTGTAAGATGGTTAAATCAAATTAAACACTTTTAGATGTGTTCTGGGATCCCATCCAGGGCACACATCTCCCTTAGTCAGGCGTCCATGTTTGTTGGCTGAGAACAGCCTCCTCAGGTCGGTCGTGCGAATGAAACGCAAACAAACAAAAAACTGGTTGGAAATGTTTGCGTACGTTTGCTGTCAACTGTCTACGTATGTAGGAAAATCATGTTCTATAAACCTGGCTTACCTTTGGGTCAAGACTGACTGAAAGCCATTTTAATTACATATTTGGTCATTTGGGTCCCATGGTTTCATGGGCTTAGCCTTTTCCTTTCATCTACAGTTACATGTCTAATGCATTAGCTATTCTATTTCCACTTCCAGGTTAACAGCTTAGGAACAAAGGTTTTGGCATTGACATATCAGTAAACAAAATAAATGCTGCTAAGATTAACTGTCTAAATTCCCCCGATGTTCCAATATGTGACCCGTGCTGGCAAAATGAGTCGGAATGAGGAAATTTTCAAAAGTGAGTTATTGTTACTGCCACATTGTCTGTCTAAAGACCTTCAAAATGAGGCATGGTTTGTTAAAATTGGACAAAAAATGACCGCCTAGCAACTAGCCACTTTTGTTCACGTCTGATGGGGTTTGGAAACTCGCTTTCCATCAGTTCATAAAAGCATCATCAGGAATTCCATGTGTATTATCAGGAAGTAGAGGAACTACACTTCACAATGATACCAAACATGGGTAGGGGGATTCCCTCGTCTCGCCGTGAGTGTGCGGTGGAAAACACGGATTTATCATATAATATTACGACAAAAGACTAATTAATGAAGACACACGAATGAACGTAATGAACAAAACCTCAAAATAAAAGTCGTTTGGGATGTTTTCTAGCTGTTTTATTAGGGGGATCAATAAATGAAGGCTTTATGGACTCGTTTTTGAGAAAATCTCATTTCGACCGAAACCATGTTTTGCCTCTTAGCTCATAATTATCCCATGTGCATTCCGACTCATTTTGCCAACACGGCTCACATTTACTTTGATTTGTCCTCTGCTGTGTTACTGCGATCTTCACTCTTAATGCCCTCTAGTTAACTAGCAAACATTAAACTGACCAGGCTTTCGGAAAGGACCCTTAACCAGCAGTATATTCATATGTATACTGTAACAGTAACCAATGTCTGACCATTCACCTTAGTCTGATTTCGGTGTGCAGTTTTTGTTAAGTCTACAGACGTTATCTCGCATATAAATGTCACTAATCATCCTAGAAAGATCTTTGACTAGCAAAGTTGGTCATACAGGTAAGCCAAATGTTATGCGTTTAAAATAGCCACATTGTCAGGAAAAATGTAAGCAGAGATCTATTTATTTTGTACAAGCTAGCCAGATCGATCATATGGGAATATGGTCATTTACAAGCTACAATATACAGTATGTGAAATCAGATGATTATTCTCAGCCTAGAAACAATTTTATAGACTAATCTCTATGTTTTGAGCAGAATTGTTGACACTGTTGATATTGGTTATTAATAAAAGTTGATAATTATGTTTCCCTGGGGGACAAATATGACATGAGATAGGGTCCACATTCTGTCCTTGATCAGCATGGGGGAGATAAGAAAAAGCAGTAAATGAAATAGGTCAAGTGTGTTGTGGTGATCGTCATAAATCAGGTAATGACTATAAAAATAGCTGCATGCCTGAAAATGCCCATATGCACTCTTGTCTTAGGGCTATAATTAAGAAGTTTAAGCCAGCTGTAAGGAACGAGCCTGGAAGAGGATGCAGGTGTATTTTGCCCACGCACGCTGAGCAGGATGGTTAAAGAGGTAAAAAATAGATAAATGAATTCTCCAGGGATAACAGTTGGGGGTTTGCAGAAGATGTGGGCATTTTAGGATCACCAAATCTCTGAAACTACAATTAGCTGCCAGCTTCAAGCCAACGAACTATTTGGAGGTGTGCCAGAAGAAGGCCTTTACTTTAATCTAACCGCAGACTTAAGTTCACTAGACGCTCCTGGGACTTTGACTGGAATCAGGATCTACACTGTGATGAGCCAAAAATACAACTATTGAGCAACCAACACTCCCGGTGGGTTTAATGTAAAAAGAAGGCGGCTTATAGAGAAAACAAGCTAACGTCCATTGTTAAGTATGGCGGAGGATCTGTGATTTTGTGGGACTGTTTATTCTCTAAAAGCGCTGTGAAACGTATCCGGATACACGGCATTAAAGACTCCATGACATACCAGGAGATTTTCACCGAAAACCTGGCGTCTACCAAGATGCTAAGAATAGCTCTTGTTCGAACATCCAGCAGGACAGTTATCCAGGACATACGTCCAATGTTTCAATACCTACAGAATCAAGACTGTGACGTGGCCATCCCAGTCCACAAACCACACCCTGCTGAAAACCTGTTGAATGAGCTGGAGGATCTGGAGAGATTCTGTTTTAAGGCGTGCTCTCAGATTCAATTCAATTCAATTTTATTCGTATAGTGCTTTTAACAACAGACAATACATAATGTCCAATTAAAGGCTTATTAATCAATAAACATATCCATAAGTGTGTGTGTGTGTGTGTGTGTGTGTGTGTGTGTGTGTGTGTGTGTGTGTGTGTGTGTGTGTGTGTATATACATGTATATATCCCTATCCCTAATGAGCAAGCCTGTGGCAACGGTGGCAAGGAAAAACTCTGATTGCTGGCTCTGTATTCTCCAAGCTCATCAAGCATTAAATGATAGACAGAATGCTATGTCGGGAAAAGTCCATTTTCTACCAAAACATTCCTTCCTAGGATTCCACAGAGGTGCCAATCATTCTTACACATCTGGTTTTGATTTTTGATTTTTTTTTTTTTAAGTATATTTTGCTCTTTTTTTAAATAAATGTCTTTAATTGAACATCAACTTCCTTTCATGTTTTCAGTGTGAAATGAAGCTGATAAACCACAACAATATTTTTTCAGAACCTTTTTATTTTCTTCTTCAAAACCCATATTTACAAAGGGTGCCAATAATTTTGCAGGTAACTGTAGTTAAGGCTGGCTGCGAACGGTTTGAAATAATAACATCTGTACAAGATTAGAAAAAGACATAAAATCCCCTCTATATATCTCACCACAGTGGGAAGACCCTAGCTCCCAGGCACCAAATGAGCAAATAGGATACTTTTACCTTTCATTGTGTTCGCTTAAATATAAGTTTAATGTCGGACAGAACGGTCACACAGAGTGACCGTGGACTGAAGTCCTGACAGCATGTCTCTGATTGACTCAGGCAAGCCAAAAACCCAACCCTGACTCTTCCAACCTGTTCACTGTGTTCACCGCACACTGTGAAGCAAAGTAAACCCAAATCACTGGGGAGCTGAACAGTGTGAAGCCATTAGACCTCTTTGCCAGTATCCACATGCTCCTGCTTTCAGCTTTGCTTGTAACTGGGTTGAATAGAGCAAGTTGGATCTGGAACAGGTGCTTGAAAATAACCATGGTGTGCTCCTGTATAGGATGTGACATATTGCACAGTGACATTTACGTACCTCTGTTAGAAAGTGACGTGCTAAGAATAATATATGTGCAACACTGTTTTAATGGTGCACATACTGTATATTGTAAAAATAGCTCCTGCAAAGGTTGCATGAGTTTCCTGGTTGTTTTTTGGGTTTTTTTTTTTTTTTTTTTTTTTTTTTTTTTTTACACCGATGTGAATCGTAGCTAGCTAAGCAGCAATGCCCTGAAAGTGGTTGAAGGACTTAGGCGATGGGTCTTTAGAGATCTACAGCAGCATGGTTATTTTAAAACCTGGCAACTGTTTGTTTGACATTTCAAAATGTCTTTTAGGGCCAAGCTTTATTTGTGCATTGACTTCACACAACATAAACTGGGGGAAATGGTTATTTAAGGGTAATTTGATGATTTAACGATTGGATAATTAAGGGATCTTAGCTTCCAAACTGGCTTCTACTTGAAACACTGCATTATAGTGGTCCACATAAAGTATGATTCAGTCATAACATAGAATGGGTAACATTTTCTTCATTAAAACAGCAGAAATGAAGTAGCTCCTAGCTCAGAAGTTCCTTCAAAAGACAATGTGTCCTGCACACGTCTATGACTCACACCCAAGCAGAATGGAGGTCAAAGTTCTCTTGTGTGGTAGTGACTACGGTTTATTAATCATCATTGTTACTGACCAAGCCTAAGCTTCTTCTTATATATGTGCTCAACTGACCAATGGTCTCAAACATAAGGTCGTTGCTCTCAAAACTATTAACACTAGATCTCGTTTGAGCTCAAGTCGATGTTTTTCTTGGGGTTGCTGAGAGAAAACACTCACCGTCTACTTCATGAGGAACACCTGTAGGTTCATGAAGTTATCCAATGTGGCAGCAGTGCAATACAAAAACAAATCATGCAAAGCCAAGATAAGAGCTTCAGGTATATGTGACCTCTGACTTTTATCCTTTGGCATGGATATTGGAGTCCGATGGGTCTCACACACAACAGTGTCTAAGGTTTAAACAAAATGTTGCATAAGAAAAAAAATGAGTGAAAGACAGTTCTGAGGATGGAAACTAAAACGGCAAAGAGCAAGAATCTGAGTCTATCCTAGGCCAAGGCTAACCCAAACTGGACAGATGAAGATTAGACTTTTTCCTAATCTTCAGTTGTCCAGTTTAGGTGAGTCTGTGCTCATGATAGCCTCAGATTCCTGTTCCTGAACCCTGTTGTAGCTCATCCAGCTCAAGGTTGGACATGTTGTGCGTTCTGAGATGCTTTTCTGCTCACCATGGTTAATGAGTTACTATAGACTTTCTGTGACCTCAAACCAGTCTGCTGGTTCTCCTCCAATCTCTCTTATCAAAAAATTATTAGAGCCATCAGAGCCTGTGCTCACAGGATGTTTTTTGTTTTTTTGCACCATTCTGTGTAAACTGTAAACTGTCATATGTGACAATCCCAGGAGTTTCTGAAATACTCAATCCAGTGAGTGTCTGGCACCAGAAGCCATGCCATGGTTAAAATCACTGAGATCGCACTTTTTCTTCATTCTCATGTTTGACATGAACATTACCTGAAGCTTTTAAAGCTCCTGTACCTGAAAGATTTTATGCATTATGCTGCTGCCGCACGATTGGCTGATTTAATAGTTACATAAATGAGCAGGTGTACACTTGTTCCTAACAAAGGTTACAGTTTTTTGATCATTTCATCCTTCATAAACATGTTTTTTCCCCCAGTCTTGAATTTTTAAGCTAATTAGTACTGTATATTAAAGTGATAAATACTGCAAAAAAAATCTTGTGCTAGTAAGTGCTAATGAACATCTGTTAAAAAATGTTTCAACTTGTCTCACCACTTTTAATCTGCAGCACACACGACACACAATTACACGTACAGCACATCTGAGAAATTTCAGGTTTACACTTCCAGAGATCCGTTTGAAACTCGCATACTGAGAACAATTAGCTCATTTTATTATCGTTCCCACTCGCTTCTTTGCACGTCATTTCCGCAGTTATTCCTTCTCAATCACATGGAACGTTCCCATTAATCTTGCATGCGATTCCTCAGCTATCCCACGCAAATGAACACTTGCGATATGAGTAAATCAGGTCCTGATCATACAGTATTTCTGAACTAAAGTGAAACGTTTGCCAACGACAATAGTTCTGTCAATTCGTTTGGCTATGTATAAAGTAGTATTCTTACCGCGGATGCAAACTTTGTCAAGATCCTTTGTTCTGTATGACTTTGAGATTTAGGTGAAGATCGTTCCAGCTCCTGCAGAAGTCTCTCCGGAGTGTTCAGGGGGCACAGATGGGTAATAGCTATAGTGTTAAGGTGCCCTAGCTACTCACAGTCCCTGAACAGAATATATATATTTAAAATTCACTGGGATTTTGAAAGTGTACTCACATACCATAGATGTAAGTGTTTTTATTGAACCCACAGAGCAGTTTTATACCACTGGAACCTTCAAAGCTGTAGCATGGTTTAGGTTGCCAGTTTCTTGACGGTTCATGTTAAAACATTGAAGTCTTTTTGGAAAATATGGATAACAATAGACAGTGTTGGGTTTTCACACTCAAATGCCCATGCTTTAACAACGAATACCTTTGATAACTCTCAACCTGCCGTACGTGCTCCTACTGGCAGTCTACAGGGAAAAATTTGGCATAAACGTGCTTGAGACTTGCACGTCATCAGCGCCGTAGAAGGTTGAACACTGGGCGTGGAGACTTTTGGTCCTGCACATGCAAATTCTATGGGTTTTGCGAAAAATCAAGAATGCATACAGTACGTACAGGACCCGTACTCCTTCTGAGCGCCTTTTGTGTGGCTCTCACTTTCTACCCCTGTGTGTGGTGTGCATGCAGTGCACACGACCTGTATGCGACACAAGTGGCAAGACTCCGGTGTATATATATATTTATATATATATATTGGGGAGACCATGTAGTGTGCGTAGCATTGTAGAAGGGAAGAAGATAGCTGTTGTCATACCGCTGCAACGTCTGAGGGTGTTGGACCTCTATAGGCAGATGATAGAAGCTGAAGAGAGGCATGAAGCGATATTGGCTTTGCTCTAGGCACTCCTGGCTTGCGTCACACGCCAGTCAGGAGTGATTGTCACGAGCTAACCATGTGCGTCACACGTGCGCCCCATACTGGTGCCTGAACCTGGTTAATTGCAAGTCACATGCACTCCACATACACTGAACACATACTGATCATATGCATCACCGATCACGTGTTCTCCATGGGCTAATGACGCAATTTTCCCCACGCTTCAAGCAAGTCAGGCGTGCAACCTGTACTTGACAAGTGCCATGCCCGTACTCTTTCCCAAACTTTACCCCAGATTCCGGCAGACCGCCTGCGAGGTACCAAACCCTGCGACCCATGCATGTCCGAAACTCATATGGCAGGTAGTGTGTTAGGCTTTATACAATAAAGGCAAATAAGTACTTGGACGCATTTGTTTTTGTTATTTAATACTTTTAATGTCGTGATGGTTAAAGGTGATTCCTCAAGTGGAAGAAGCTGCAGAACCTAAGCACAGACCATAAAACTCCCTGTCAGTGCAGGGGGTTCAATAATATGCAGGTGAAAAGTTGCTGTGACTTTAATAAGCAGTAAAGGTGCAGTCAATATTTCATTGTTACATCCTTTCCATAGCCATAACCGTAAAATCCACAATGATGAGAAATCCTGCAGGAATATATATATATATATAAACTTGTCTACATGTGAACATTTCAGTGCTTCCGCATCCATACACTGGAACATAGGGATTCAGAATTTCCATAAAGATCACTGAAGACTTCTGTGTTTTATTGCTTAATGTTTATATTGTTCTGAAAAATGTCTTATTTGGCTTTTTCTTTTTAAACTTAGAAGGTAGGAAAATGCCAGGCAGGCTGCAAGAAAGCTCATCTGGAATGTATTTGAGTTGTAAATAAATGAAAAGCGATGATTTGATGATAAGCCATGACTTGGGAAATGGTAACTGTTATGACTTTACTTTCTTCATCCAAGATGGCGTGGGCGAGTCCAGATGCCGTCGCGACTGCTCTGCTTTGAACAAATATATATATATATATATTCTTTTTTTTCTTTTTCTTTTTTTTTAATAAAATAAATAAATAATCGCCATTGCTCAAACTAAATATCTGGCACGTGCTGATGGTGTTCATGTGCTCACTCCTAAGAGTTTAAAAAGGTTATATGTGCTCTAGTCTGTGAGCCAGTTACTATATAGGGACGATACCGGAGTGTGTATGCTTTTGCATGTTTATGGTATGCACATTCATGCCCAAGAGTGTACTCTGTAGAGGGGCTCTCATATGGATAAGCCTTGCTCGATATGCAAACTGGGGTTAGTGTTTACCCCAGCACGTTCTGCTGAATCTGTGATTTGTTCTGAGGTAGATTTCAGAGAATAATTATCTTTGCCTTAAGGGTGGGGCATAGAGGGGGCACGGGGAGGTATTGGAAAGGGACGGGGGTGGTGGTGGGGGTGCTTTGATCCCTTTTGTCTGCCTTTGTCACATGCAAAAGCAATTAAGAAGTGGGTATGTACGAGTGTGACCAGAACAATTCTGACATGGCTTTCATTATGACTGTTTACAGCTGGGGTTGGAGAGTCCCTTCTGCACTGGGAGACTGCGGACTGCGTTCCCGTTAACCCCCAGTTAGCCTTCTGCATCAGAGGGGATTAACTGCATACAAATGGCAATCTTACTCGCCGTCCTCTCTCAAACATTTTTCTTACAGTATACGTACTGATCAGTATATCTTGGACTATTCAGACTTCCAGGCTTCTCCCAGGATACACATTTTCACATTTACCATGATAGTCAATATGTGTCATACGTAGATTGACGCTACTTAAAAGTCCACTATTGTGGATTTTGAGGGTACCTATTAGCAGAAATAGAGCATTTCATAATCACCACCGTTTATAAAAGGAGCGAAACACCTCTGAAGGGTGGCACCCATCTGGTGACCCCGCAGCCACCCCTGATGGCACCGTCGGAGGTGCGTCAAGCAGCAGTGCATAGCAGGTAGCCACTTACCTCATTTACCTGTGCTTCCACCTGGAATTTCTAAGTATATTTTTATTAGTGTATAATTACCTCTAACTATCAATCATTGTGTTTTTGTAAGCTCATATGAGCACTTTATAGCTACATAGGAATCAGATCCACCTTTACCGGGCCGCCATGTTGTGCCGCGACAGTAGCCCAGAAAGGACAAACCTCTAGAGAGCTCCTTCTGCGTCTAGTGTTTTACCAAGTGGCAGCATGAATCTGGTACGAATTACCAGAAAACAACCACAAAAAAGACAGAAAAAGAATCAGTGTTTGCTGGTGCTGGATAACAAGCTTGAGAACCCAAATTTTGGGTGATTTTTATTATTATTTAGCACCGAAAAAGCAAGCGTGTGTGAATGTAAGTACTTGGAAATATGCTACGGGAACCTAATGGCCACCATACGTTCTAATACACACTTAAAATGAGGGGTAAGGAATCCTGCGTAGTGGACCTTTAAGGCTAGAATGTTGTTATAGTGTGAAGATAATTCCTCATAAATAATTGGTTTTATATGTTGCATGTTTTTTTTCATTGCATGAATGACAAACAGCGAGATTTTTATGAAATAGAGTGCCTCTGACGGTGTTAGCGCATCATAGGATTGACACCCCCTAATGCGGGGACGTTCAACTAAAGTTTTTGGAGATAACTTTTTTATTCCTTCCAAAGTTCCAGATGTTCCTTTTGAAAGTTCCTTCCAAAGTTCCAGCTATGTTGTCACATTATATCACTAATCAGGCAAGAGGGGGGAAAATCCATCTTTGAAAACTTATGAAATTTCTTCCTTTTCTGATCTAATATCTTTAGTCTTGTAGCTAGTCTCTGGTCCGATGAGATGCCTTCAGCGAAAAAAATAAAGGTAAAATGCATGTGACTACACATACCACAAAAGGTGATCTACGAAACAAGCCACACTGGATCATGTTTAGAAATCTGGAGTCAGTGAAATATGGCTTTCTTCCAGTTCGGTCCACTAAAATACTTTACTGTGTCCACAATGTGAACCCACCAATTGGTGACTCCTGCTTCTAATAATATCCCAGGAATTGCACTAGGTCACAGCCAGGATGATTGTATAATTTATTTATTTATTTTTCAGGATTTTGGTTTGCATTCAAACTTAACCCCTTATTTAACCACTTATTTCCTGATCTGGGAACAGCTTCCTTAACACCTCCCTCATTATAACTATCATCATAGGAAAGTAACAGCTGATCATAGTTCAGAGCTGTTGGCCGCAAAGCAGAGCTGCAATTGGCACAGCAGTTATTTATGCTGAATGCTAAGAGCAATCTCAGTGTGCCAATCTAAATTGGTTTGCTAGAGCTGGCTGTTTATTTTCACGGGCTGGGTTAGAATATAAATGCAGGCATCAGTAAATGACCTTTAAAGCAAGGGAAAATTCAACACCCTGGGATGTGGGAAGCCACATGGTCTCTGCAGGACTACAAGAAAGTAGGCATTGCTCGTGAGAGGCCTTGCTGTGCTGGCACCGATGTAGGGAAAAACCTATTTAATGATCTCCAAAGTTAAAGACAGAGGAGAGAAGACAGTGATGCATGTTCAGGATGACCTCTTATCTGTCCGCAGTCATTGGAAATGTCATCAGTCTATCAAGTCTGACTTATCCCAGGCTTCACCTTTCACTTTCCCCTTCCTTCTGGCCATCTTTTGCTGAACAGCGTGTCTCACATTGCATACTTAGAGCCACATTAAAAGCATAGAAGGTGACAGAAATGGCACTTGTGTGGTGTTTAACGCTGGAGCGCTGTTATATTCAGACCCGCTCGTGTCGGTGGTGCGTTGTTAATTTCACTGGAGATGCTGTCATACTCCTAATTTGTACTATTCACAACCTTTTCTACTGCAGAGGAAGCATTTTGCTAGCAAGAACTAGCATATCAGATGACACCTCACCAATGACACTGAATTAATTTACTTTTATGAGGTGTATGCAGCATAATAAATGTGCTCACTCGAGTTATTGAATGCACCTGGTTCCCTATAAAAGAGCTGCTATGTTTTGGAGATGCAGTTGTTTCAGCAGTAGGGTTTCAGCAGAAGGAGAAAGAGTTTAGTAAGTCCATAGTGGCAGAAGAAGCTGGGGAAATGTGAGGATGATAAAACTTGGCAACCTTTAGTTCCCAAACTAACTGACTAACACTTTTCCCTGTGGGTTTTCTTCAACTAAATCTAGACTAGATTGATGATTCATCATTCATTCGTCTTTAGTGTCCATCATATGCCGGTATGGGAACTCTGGGCGTGAGCTGGGAATACATCAGTACATTTACACACTCATTTACACCTTGGGGAAATTGAGAGTAGCCGATACACCTACTGCGGTGTTGTTGGGAGGTTGGAGGAAACCGAAGAACCTGGAAGAAACCCACGCAGGCATGGGGAGGAGATGTGCAGAAATCCCACACAAACAGTAACCTGAGCTCACAATAAACCGTGATGTGGCAACACTTCACCGTTGAAATAACACTATGACATGCCTGAAACTATTGTTGAATTTTTGGTTTTGATCAAAAGAACAAAATGATCTCTCAACGTGAGCACTGCACTGGTGTTGGTCTGTGATGTTTTGTGAGCAGTGTGTGTCTGTGAGACTTACCCAGCATCCTGGATCCCTTAGACCACCCGGATATAATGAGCTAGGCAGGATAACACCCTGCAGAAAAATCTGTATTTGAAAAAGAACGAGTGTGTATTTTGTGTGGGGCTATATTAAAGAGCGTGCATGTTGAAAAGAACCTGTATTGAAAGAAGGAATGCTTATGGGTGCACAGGCGAGGCTCTGCAAAGTACATAAGCTATGTTTTACACTAGGCACATATCCCAAATGTATCGTTCTTGATGCTTGAGGCTGAGTTGAAATTTTTTTTTTGAAGACGTTACTTTCCCATCTTCCTACTGTGGTAAATGGCAATCTCATAAACTTTATGATGGTTTGGATAAACTCTGACTGAGCAAAGAAAACACAAGAACATCATAAAGCCCCCAAAGGAATTGCACTCCCAAGGGAGTTGCAAAAACAAATCTGTTTAGAGAGAAATCGAGGGGAAAATGTGCTCTGAATCCCCAAGAATGTCTCTGTTCTAATCGCATTTGTCACAAACTTTGGGTGTGACACACACACACACACACACACACACACACACACACACACACACACACACA
>JAQMCW010000023.1:16347885-16361730 GCA_030068335.1 Chrysichthys cranchii
ACACACACACATGGATATTGAGTAAAAAGAAAGTGTAGGTGTTCAAGTGTTCCTAATGAATTGGTCAGTGAGCGTATGTTTGTTTAAACGTTTGCCTTCGTTTTATTGGTATGCTTTCCTACTGGTCTATTTAAACGCCTTTTTTTGGGTACGGTACACTGTTTTGCAGCTGACAGCAAAAACATGGGATTAGATTTCAGTCTATGGTTTTATTGCCTGGTTTCTTTTTCTTTACTTTATTTATTGATTGTTTGTTGATCTTGTTTGAACAGGGCGGTCTAGACAGTATTGATGATTTCTCATGGTAGGCCAACAGCTCTACTCAGCAGGAACATGAGAAAACCTCAGAGACATGAACAGCACCCAGGTTATTTCAATGCTCTTAATGCGCACTGAAAATCAGGTTAAGCCCTTGGATGAGTTAAGTCTGAGTATGGATAATAGTCCCTGTATAGGCATTGATTTAACTTTGAACACAACCCCATGTGAATGTATGATCTACCAACAGTATCCCGTTTGATTTTTAATGGAAAGTGCAATATTTTGGCACTTAAATCTTATTTTGATCTCTTCATGACGGCGCGTGTCTGTTCATTGGTTCTATTTGAGGACAACCTATGAGCCACTTACAGCACAGCTCTCCATCTCTTCTCATGGCTTTTTACCACTTAGAAACATTTTGCATAATAATTGAAATTGCAGTTATTCGGGCAGGGGGTAGCTCAGGGGGTTAAGACGTTGGACTACTGATCGGAGGGTCAGGAGTTCAAATCCAAGCACCGCCACGCTACCGCTGTTGGGCCCTTGAGCCAGGCCCTTAACCTCGAATGATCAGTTGTATAAATGAGATAAAAATGTAAGTCGCTCTGGATAAGGGCGTCTGCCAAATGACCGTACTGTACTACTGTAATTCGAAATATTACATTACCGTCATTTGGCAGACGCCCTTATCCAGAGCGACTTGCTTTTTTTATTTTTTTATTTTTCTCTCATTAAATACTGCCTGCGGGGTTACTTTTTAATTGTATAACAAACCGGCATTGGTAAAGTTCAAGTGTTGCGCTGTTAAATGAGTCTGTTTACGTAGTTTAAGGAGAATATAATAGGTGTAATGGAGTACATTCAGCTAAATGACTCTTCAACTTATTCATAAAGAGAACCTGACCTTGAATATATGCGTACGGGCAAAAACGAATGTTTTTCTCCATTCATCCTATTCAGGTTAAGTAGGGAAAAAGACTTTCATTGCTAGAATGGTTTCTGCTTTAAATGACTTACGGTGCAACACTGAGTGATTTATTCAGCAGGTCTTCGTAAAACGTCAGCAAGGAGGCAGAGCGCGAGAGACAGGTAGGAACGATGATACTGTTTGCCTTCTTCACACGCCGTATTCACATGACTTCCTATAAGCAGCCCAGCTCGAGAGGAAGTAAGCGAGTGAGTGATCAGGAGGGAAGGAAGTGGCTGTGACTGGGGAGTCAGAAAGGCTGCATAATAGACCTCTTTACATAACCTTTGTGGGTTATGCTGATGAGCTGTTTTGTTTGAACAACTTCCCTCTTTTGTTTGTTATCAGAATCCAGGGCAAGGGAAAGACGGCATTAAAAAAGGAGAACAGGACGACCTATTTAAACCTGCACACAACAGATCAAAAGTTCTGCGTGCACAGATGTCCTCTTATGTGTGCACTGATGGGAAATGGGCAGCAGGGTTTCAGCGCTGGTGAGGACTGCGGCACGACACGTGACACGTCTCATTTTTTCGTCCTAATGTAGAACAACTGGTGCAGTAAGCATGTATGAACTGAGTGCTTTTTCATGGATAACTCTACATTAGAGGACCATCAATCGATGTGTTGGACAAATCAGTGTACTTGATCACTTTTTCACAACTCGTTGGACGTTTCAGACATACATAGCAACGGACAAACAAAGGGATTCATGCTCGCGTAAGCCGAACCGAATGAAATATCTTTGCTGGGGTTTTTTTTCTTTTCTGAAATTACAGTATTTTATTTTTTATTTTTTTAATGAACGCCAAATTACTTGCATAAGTGCACATACAAACAACTTCCAAATAAATTTATGTGAATCCAGGTTGAAAAGTGATGCCCAGGACGTTCATACATTCTCAAAAACCAGGTCGATTTGTGGCGTTTCCTCATTAGGATACTGAATTCCTCAAGAATCAGACAACGTACCTGCGCCAGGCATTAACAAACATCTCAGTAGTGTCACATTTCAAGCTCGAGAAGGTAAAAGGTAGCGTTTTTATGATTTTACTGGGTTAATTGGTCAAGGTGGACTTCTTCAACTTGAGTGAAATGTTCCTTAAGCAACCCCGTGGGCTACTAATATCACAGAATATCAGCTCGCCCTGGATCAGGGATATTAAGAGTTGGTGCTGGCTGGAGCAGAGCTGCTCTGAGGATCCCAGAGGATTTAGCTTAGCATCCAGGCCGCATTTCTGCACCGGTAGCACGGCTCAACGTGGGTCGGGGGATTGTCAGGGTCTTCCCCAAAAGTCAAATTTGGCTACTCTTTTAGTATATTGTCTTCCTTTGGTCGACTATGTTGAGTCTGGTTTTCTTTTTCACATCCTGAAACAGCACCCTTTTACTTTCTCCTTGACATCTTGGCTTGTTGTTTGACTAAATAACCATGTGTAGACGACTCCACCCCATCTTTTGATTCAGAGTGCTATGGGTGGTCATATGTTAATGCAGGGGGCTCCATGCATGGTGCCACATACTAACGGAAGGCTTTTCTAATTGGCCCGTTCTTTTGGCTTGTGTTGTGCAACCCACTTTGAATGTACTAGTTTGTCCCTAAGTCACATCAACATATCTTGGCAGGTCCCCATTGGCAAGTCACCAAACATTATCCAGTACTGATTTTTCTCATAGCTACTTTCGCCAGTCTTTGGTCATACAAACAAAATAACACTGTGGCTCTGATATAAAAAAACAAGTACTATATTTGGTGTGCATATATAAGCATGTTTACACCATGAGCTGATGTGAATGGACTAAAACCAACTATTTTTGGTCTAGCAGTTGTTTTGCGAGACAGATTTTGTCTATATCATTAGCATAATAGGCTGGCGACTGTGATGAAATTTTGCATCCTCCTCCAAAAGCAGGTCAAATTGATGATGGGAATATTTAGGATAGCTTAAAATGCTAAACTCAGGCTGATGGGACTCCTGTTTCTCTCTCTCTCTCTCTCTCACACACACACACACACACAATTCTTATTGTTTTTAATATTACATTTTAAAGAGAAAAAGGAACAATTGAAGTTGAATCGTTTAATACACCGGATGAAATATGAATAAATTCTTTATCCTGGTTGTCCAGGATAAAATTGTACTTTGCTAAATTTAACACATTTAACAGTATGTGAGTGCCAATGTTCCTTTTTTTTTTGTAATAAGAATAATACGTTTTCCTTCTCATCAGCACGTTGGTTGTGATAGTGCACCGGTGTAATCTTTTCTGACTTGGTCCTCATACAATAACAATGGCTAACCATAACACACCTCTAGTGATTTGAACCTCTCGTGCTTCAGAGTTCTCAAACATAGCCTCAGGTCATTTGCCATACCAGAAGCCGCAGTGGATCAACGCCACCAAAAATACTTGCGAGTCTTCCAGTCGGTAAGCTCCTCAGCCACTACAAAGGCAAATCTGTCAGCCACGCTGCAGTTCCTAGGGCTTTGGGAAGAATTCAGCAGAGAGAAACTGGGCTTGAAACAGTCCGAGGCTGAGCTGGAATTTACTGGTAGAAGTACGAACTAATTAGGAATGCATAGGTAGCCTCCAGCTTCTTCTCCAGAGCTCTCGCTTGGATTTTGCACCACCAACCCCCCCCCCCTCTCCCCTCCTCTCTCTCTCTCTCTCTCTCTCTGTCTCTCTCTCAGGGCGGCTCATCTGTAATTCATTTGAATCCAGTCTATCATTTCCACCGGGGCCGAGCGGAGAGTCAGTATGGTGCACAAGAAGAGAAAAAGATCTCACCTTCTATCTTCTTCATATTTTATTGCACTATAAATTTTTGTCAAAGGAACGTCACGGCGATAAATCTCCTTTGTTTTCTGAGGCAACATTAAAAAAAAACGGGCGTGTAACGCGCAAAACGTGAGCTAGGCCGACTCTGTCTGCGTTCCATTACGAGTAAATCACATTGTTTGAGGACGGAGTCAGTGGGGTGAAGGGGACCGGAGTGTGTCCTCTGGCTAAAGGGAGCTAGACAAAGAGAAGTGGACAATTTCTCTCATTCCTCGCACGTGATTTATGACGGCGATTGAGAAGGAAATTTGTCTTCCATCTAAGTGGCGGGTCGGGTAGACAGAGATCCGTAGAAATTATTATTCCAGTCGCGGTCCATAATGTCAGAGAGTCCGAGAGAGACTCACTGTTTGAAAACTTTCACTGACAGGGAGAATGAAAGAGGGGTTTTTTTGGAAACTCCTCCCAACAGCAAACTTTCCATTACCACTTTTAGCCCGACACTTCCTCCCGGATGCCACAACGTGTGCATGCAAATGGTAGCTGTCATCTTGGCACTTCTCCTGAAAATTCTTGACCTTGATTCAAGGATTCAGGATCAACCTGAAAACTCCCGAGTCAGCCCCTCGCACCACCTGCTCATCTGCTTCTGCATGAGATGGAGCCCTCTGATGGTCTGACAGCTTGTCAGGACACTCCATGGTAATGGATTTCAAATGCGTGCTGTCGTTTTTTGGGTGTAGCCAGGAGGCAGTGCATGTTCTTCCACAGTCTATAAGCACTAATATGGTTTGTCTTTTAATAAATATGCCAAGATCTTATTTCTTCCGATAAATATTGCCTTGGAACCCAGGTGGTGGCGTCTTATTGCGCATATACAGACTTGTTATGCTGCAGAGTGTCAGATGTGTCACGTCATGAGATGTGACTCTGTGTGAGTCAGACCAGGTGAGTCAGCGGGGTGTCAGGTTCATTGATACTGTCTTTGTACGAGTGCTGAACTGTAGTTGTATTGATTTACCACCACGACTCCCATATAACTCTTACGTTCTCTAGGTTCTCTCCTCTGATGTTTATTTTTTTTAAAAAACGAATTAAATTCTCTGTCCTTTGCATTTCTCTTTCTCTGCCTGTGTTCGTTTCTGCCCCTTTCCATTTCCTCAAACTGTATTGGTTATTTTACATCTAATTTCCCTTCTTCCGCTCGATCACAATCCCTCAATCCCTCATGTCATTTCCCACACGTTCTTTTGCACTTGCCTTTTTCCTCCTCGTTCCTCTTTTTTTTTTCCCCTCTGATTTTATTCGCCTTATCTCTCCTTCTCCCTCCTGTCCTGTCGTCCTTTCCTATTCTTCTCGACCTTCGTCCTTAAATCCCTCTCTTTCTTTTTTCCCCTGTCCTTCTCTGCAGCCTCACTGGAGAGCTCTCCATAACCTGAGCAGTCCCAGAGACCAGACCACCAGCCACCAGAGCGTCCTCTCAAAGGTCCGCAGCACACACCAGCCTTCCAGCCCAACCTGAGTCGTCTCGAGCCCTGGATCACACCCTTGTGTCTTAGGACCATTATCTCTCCCTTTTCTCTTTCCCTCTCCCCCTGCCTAAACACCCTCCCCACCCCAAATCCCCTCCAAATACCAGCCCTTAAGATGTTTCTTCTTCTTCTTCTTCTTCTTCTTTTTTCTTCTTCTGCTTTCTGTGCCAAGTGGAGCATCTCTGAATTGGACCACAGATATTCTTCCTGCTGAAAGGACAATTGGCGTTGAGAGACTAACTGGCCAATCAGCCCCCTCGCCGTATGTCGTTATACCAAGTGTAGCACTTTACCTTTCCTGTAGAGAGTCTGTTCAGACTAGTATAATGCTCAGACACACACTTTAGATCCTCTAGTCCCTCCCGTAGGGCTACTGGTCACTTCTTTTCTACCTTTTTTTTTTCTTACTCTATATCTAGTTTTTGTTTTGGGTTTTTTTTGTGACTTCGCCTCTGTACTCCGTAGAAGGACTGCGTGGAGACGTTTTGCACATCTGTATACTATCTGTGCCTCATGTTTATTCCTCTGAGTCTGTTGTCTTTTTCTTTCTGTTATGTGTACTCTGTGTTGTGGGCTTGTCCTGTCTTTGATCTGTCCTCTGTCCTCGTGTTCCCTCGGCTTTCCCGTACTGCAGACCCATCCACACGTCCTTTTTCTTAATCTGAATCTACACTGTGACTCGGACCAGCTGTCTTAACGTGGCAGACGCCACCTCACCTACTCTCCTACGCGCCCGTCGCTTCGACTGAAGGCAGAATCCGCGCTTTCCAGGATTTAAAAAAAAAGAGTATGAATACAACGAAAGGTCAGTCATTGCAAGTCAGCCAAAACACTATTCCTGTTTATTAATGGACAGCACATGGCGTCTGTTCAGTATGACATCTGAGAGGAGTCAGAGGACCTAGCGCTGAATCCACCATGTTGGGAAAACGGCCAGTATTTTTTCCTCACAAGGGAAAGAGGAAAAATATAATGGATGATGTCCTTTCCTGAAGACTGGCTTCTCTTCTCCAGCTTGTCATACTCCTGGAGGAAAATCATAAATTAAAAAACGAAAAAAAAGAAGAAGAAGTCGAGCTATAAAAAAGCGCCGTTAAAACATTACAGAAATGTAACAAGAGAAAAAGGCATGTGCAAAGCCTGTCTAATGGAAGTCACTCGCTGTTCCGAGGCATCGCTGTGGTGTGATATGGCCGTACACTGTTATCTCTAGTACTACGAAGCACACAGAACTGCTCGGCTGAATGGACGTTGCTTAGTCATTTGTTATTTATCTTAAATCTTATGTCACCAGAAAAGTCCACGTGAATCCACAGTATATCAGACGGAGGGGGGGAAAAGCTAACCGTACTTTTGTAACTGTAGCATGAGACACGCGACTAGCGTTCCTTAGATTTTAACCAGATATTGTGAGTTGGAGTGAGTGTAAAAGATAAGTTCAAGTTTGGTGAAGTTGAAGTCCACCTAAAGTCAGTTCACATGATCTAAGAGATGGAAGTTGTAGCAGACTAAATGGTATTGATTAGCCTGTATGTATTAGCTAACCGCTAGAACAGTGGTGTTGTTGAGAATCACATCGGAAAAAAGACATGTTTCTGTTAAAGTACTCACTGCTATTTCATGGCTGGATGGAGCTACTATCTGGTACGCAGGAGAACTGGTTTGAAAATGGCTTTTGTGATCGTTGAAATGTTGTGTCGTAATAGAATAGCGAGCGAGGCATATAATTAATCTTCCATCTGGTAGACTGTCTTAGACAGTGTCAGGATCAGAGCCGGCTCTAAGAAAGTTCCCTGGGTCACGAAGTACAAACGGGGTATTAAAGGGAACTAGACGGGTAATATTTATTTACATATCATTTGCCTCTACTGTGAGACGAGCGCTGAAAACTGACACTATATATATATATATGATACACTGTCTGTCTTAACTTGATTGCATTTGTTTTCTTGATTTTGATCTTTAAGTAGCGTGCCAGTTGGTTGAATGTACAGACAGGTGCGATTTTTGTCCAAGTTTTCGTTTCCCTGAATCATTTCTGGTTTAAAAAAAAAAGACGAAGAAGAAGAAGAAGTTACTGGTCCTTGATGGCTGAAAGAGTGCTTGTGGAAGAAGAACCATTTGAGAAAATGATTTGATGACCACTGGAAAATTTGACAGCTAATGTTCCATGATATTACAAAATGTCAAAATGGGAAAGATGGTGGGCGAAGTTCCTCTGCGCTGAACTTTAGCAATGGTTCGAGGAATAGATTCCTGAGAAACGGAAACTTCAAATCTTTTTCGATCCGAGATCAAAGTTGTCCAGGGTGGTTGCAGGGATGGACCATGTTTATGGTGGTTTAGATTTAAAAACCCATAAGAACAAAGGATAGAGATATAATTACCAGGCTTTAATAGAGAATTAACATACCTCTGACTGCTTTCTTGTCTGTGTACCTCACGAGTCTTTTGCCTAGAGCTAAACGCCCATTCATCCTAATGATATAAGTATCACGCATCTCAGAGTAGGAGAACTGATCTCAGTCAGGTCCATTTGTTCAGTGTGACGGTGTTTATTATTATTATTATTATTATTATTATTATTTTGGAACTACTAATCGCAAGGCGTCTTAGCATAGAAGCGCTAATCTGAGACGATACGCTTTCTCTCTAAAATCATCCGGAAACATCTCTACTCTTCTACCCTCCAATGAAAGTAATGATCATGGAGTATGGATGGACACGTGTTCCATAGTGATGCTTTACACACCTGGTCAAGTTTGCCATGTGTTAAATCCGCACACGCAGTCTTCAGTTAGGGCTTAATGAAGCACAGGGGACTGTCCTAAGTATCAGCTCATTGATCTGCTGCATTAAAGTGCCATCTTGGGATCACGGCTGCTGCTTACAGAGGGACTGGGTTATTCTGATGAAGAAATTGGACACAAGTGTATGTCTGATTGAACAATCAGATCCAACACGCACTCTTGCATGCATGCATATAAATCTTTTCCAGTTTCGTTTCCGATATGCTTAGTTATACATTGTTGGATATGCCAGTGTTGCCCAAACCTGTTGTTTCGCTCCAGACCAGTTCTTTGTTTACAGAGATCCAGATAAGCAACTACAGACTGAATGGCGGCAAGAGTTAGCTTTTAATTGTGTACCATTAATAATTTAACAAGGATTAAGGCAGTGTTTATGGTTTGTCCGTTGGTCTATTTTAGCCACTGACTTAAAAAAAAAAAAAAAAAAAAGCCATGTAGACAGGACATTAATAAGGCCCAAGAGAGTAAATGAAATGGAATAATCTATGAAATCCTCTTTAGCATCGTAGCTAGTCACTGGTCTCCTGAGCTGCCTTTAGCATGTGATTGGATGACAACAGAGGATCAACTACAGAAGCCATGCTGGTTCTTTAAAAAAAAAAAACAAACCTAGAGTCGCTGTACGATGATGCATTTTCTTCTTTTCCAAGTTGGATCAGTTGATTCAGTCCACTTTGCTAGACCGCTAGTTGATAGCCCCTGTACCAAATGGTTGGCATTTTTGCTTTCTTAGCTCACGACACAGTTGAACCCACACTTACTCCTGTATTTGTGCCTTCCTGCTATTGTGTTCCTTTGTGCATGATCACATATGCGCATGTCATCTCAGCACAATCTCCGATAATACGATTAGTCACTTAATCAACTCTCCTATACACTGTACTCTTCTGATGAACATACCTGTCACCTACCAGGGCTTTGTCTATATAGTCAAAAACACAGTCTGTAGTCTATAACAAGCTAGATTGCTTTTCCATGGTAGAAAGAACAATTAGCACTTAGTGGTTAACTCGATATGTGTCATTTACTAGAAAAATAAGAGTTTTGAAAAGCACCAATGCATTAAAGGCAGTGGATAATATTCTCCCACAAGTGAAAACATTCAGGCAAAAATGCAAACCATCTGGGGCCCTGAGGACTGGTTTGAGAAACACTGGCTTATGATAATGCATACTCTCTCTCTCTCTCTCTCTCTCTCTCTCTCTCTCTCTCTCTCTGTCTGTCTTTTGTAACCGATATAATATCCACACTTATGGCTGCACATTTGCATACATAGCTGAAAGTTTGATTTCTGCCATGTTGTAGCATGCTACGTTCTTCTTTTCTGCTCTTGTGTATGAAACAAGCATGCAGACGAAACCTTCAGAGCCCTGACTTTTCCTCCATTTCCATATAGCGTGCCTAATGATGGATACAAATATTAAAAACGTAATAAATGCATTAATATGTTACAAGCATCGGTCTAGCTGTGTCTTTTATTGTGTGCATGTGTTTGTGAATAAAATGCACAGACAAGCCGGGAAAATATACTGTGCATCATGGGCTGACAGAAACAGTTAGAGCGACTGATTGGATTGTTGTTTGGGGTTTTTTTTGGGTTTTTTTTTTTTTTTTAGAGTAAAGCATGAGGGTGTGCTGTTATGAAAAAATAATCAGCAATAAAGAGGTGTAATGTGTTGGTTCTGGCAATAACAGCATATTACTAAGTGTTTTATTCCTCTTACAGCACAACAATTCACCAGTGATTTAGTTTTTTTTTATTTTTATGAAGGAACACCTTTAAACAAAAAAAAACTCTATTAGTTTATAGCAACATTTAATGTTGTGGAACATCTACGAAACAAGTTCTGTCATCACTTTCATTAGAGCAACTGATTCACCAGCCTCTCTTTCTCTTTCTTGAAGTTAATAAGGTTAAAACAAGCAACATGAAACGAGACAAAGCGCTCCATGACTAGACCCCCTAAATTGGGTGTCACCACAAAATGAGTCCACTGGTACAAAAGTTCATTCTGAGAATTAGCAAAAATTTAAAAAAAAAAAAATTGCAATATGAAATAAGAGTGCTTCAAAAAATGACCCATATATCATTTTTCTAATTTTGCCATAAATGCATTCCCTAATCTATTATCCGTCAGCAAAAATTTAAACTGCAAAACAATCTATAAATATGACAACTCTCTGGTTGCTATGCATTCATTTCCATTTGCACATCAAAATTTACTTTCAAGCTTCAGCCTTGATTTTCTGTTCACATGATGACACCTTCAACATTTTTGCTCATTTTGCTGGCTTCCTAACACCTCACCCTTCCTTTTAATAATAATTATCTGTAGATTTAGAATATCTAATATAAAAAAAACAACTTTTCATTTTATTTATGCCTCACATGTTTAATAAAAACAAAGGTATCCAAAAAGATTCACCTGATCACCAGGCTGTTTTTTACCGTTAGATGTTTTTCTATGTTAATAAACTTCACATATTTAAAAGCAACCATTTCACACCAGACAACATAGAAAAAAACCGCACATTAATATAAACCAGCGATTTGCCCTACGAGCAGATCTACAGTCGGAGCTGACAAAGAATCGATACCTTCTAACCAATCAGGTTTCAGAATTCAGGAGTATTAGGGTATAAATAGCAAGTGATATGGCAAATACAGGGTTTTTTCCCTCTGAATCTTTGAAATGATCTGATTATTATAGATCGAGAAGCCCTTTAATTCGGTGCAGTGTTTGGTCAGTGCATTAGATGCGCTCTTTTAATATGATATAATAACACGGGGGAAGAGTCGATGCTGTTTAACTCAGTTATGTGTGTTCTAAGGGAGGTGGGCTAGCCTTGAAAACAACATACATTCTCCCCGGTGTGTTGGCATTATCTACACAGTAAACTGAAATTGGCCTGGACATATACACACACACACATACCTGCATATATATATATATACACACACACACACACACGCAAGGCTTAACTCATTTTGCTGATGGAGGGAATTGAGGCTAGCTGGAGAGAGGCTGAGAGATGAGCAGAGAGAAAGAGACGATCATCCATTACTCTGACTCTAACAGAGACACTTATCGCCTCATATCTCATTTTTAACTCCTTTCTGTCTCACTCCTTCCATCTCTCTCTGTGTCACTCTTTGCCACATAAGCAATGTTGTTTTAGTCTACTTGTATTCACTAGACATGGAGCAAAATTATTCTTGCCTTCCGTTTCCATCATCATCATCATCATCATCATCATCCTCTTTGCCTCCCCTCCCCTCTTTTTTTCTCTCTTCAGCTTAGCTTCTCTTGTCTTCCTCTGTCTTTCTCACACTGTGGATGGTATGAACTCAGGAGGCATCTACACACCATCAAATGAATTAAATATCACAGGCAGCACTCTGAGAGCTTGCCAAATTCAGAGAAGCCAGGCTTGTGTGTGTGTGTGTGTGTGTGTGTGTGTGTGTGTGTGTGTGTGTGTGTGTGTGTGCGCGTATATGAGAGAGAGAAAGAGAGTGCAAATCCTCGTGTACTTTTCGTAATCTAAATCACATAATTCATCAGGGATATGTCAAGCATCTGAAAATTCACACCTTTGCGCCAAAGATTTTTAACATATCAGTAGTTCGTCAAGGTTTGCTGCAAGCAATCTTTCGGGCACAATTTTTGGTGTAAGTCTCTTAAACAAGCGTTTTAAGCCCCTCTGTTGCCCGATTGTGTTTCCTGCATCTCTGTTTATATTGAGTCCCCTTGTGATATTCACACATGGTCCGTATCAGGAGAATATTCGGACATCCCATAATAACTGCTGTTTCAAGAATGTTCAATATCCTAAGCCACGTACACAGACACACACACACACACACACACACACACACACACACGTACACATACACACACATTCAGAAGAAATTTACAATGGAAATGGTTGTTTAAAGGCTACATTTTTGGTGCTCACCTTTATAGCGACAGTCACACACCTACACCTTAAATCTGACCAAACACACACACACATGCTTTATTACTCCACTAAAAATGCTTCACACTGTGCTGAGGGAGTGTGTGCTGGTGTTTGAACATACATCTAATTTCACAGTATAATTGATCAAGTGCACATGGCCAAGTGTGTGTGTGTGACTTGTACTTATGACTTGGCGATCCCTGGGAGTCACCTATGCCCAGTTAACCAGCTCAGTAGGGAATCCATGCACTTTCAGCAGCCTCCAGGTGCCACTAAGTTCGATGGAGTGCTGCGAGCACACTCATTAAAGCCTGCATGGCCACTAAAATCCTTCCATCTCCTCCGCCCAAGTCTCACTCTCCCGCTCTCTTTCTCAAAACCGCTTTAGCTTCTCTAACCATTAATGAGGATCTGCTACTTGGAGCCCATGCTGGCACTGTGTGTCATTAGAGCCAACATACACACACACACACACACACACACATATTAGACGGCTGCTTCTCACCATTGCGTCTGCTGAGTGTAACCAGTTGGGTGGAAGTCCCTGCTGGAGGCTGATGTGTGCAATGAAGCTTGTGTTGATGTGGTAGAAGTTCCCAACTGCACTTGGGAGCTTGGTCCACCATTTTGAACAAAGTCCCCCATCCATCCATAATTTATATCGCTTATCCAGCAGGATCACCAGGAAGCTGGAGTCAATCCAGGCTGACTTCAGGCGAGAAGCAGGGTACACCCTGGGCAGATTGCCAAACTATCGCTGGGGGTTACACAGAGACGAGCAGCCATTCAAACTCGTTCACACCTATGGGCAATTTAGAGTAGCCAGTTGACCTAATCTGCATGTCTTTGAAGTGTGAGAGGAAACCCATGCAGACATGGAGAAAACTTGCAAACTGCACACAGGAAGGGCCCAGTCAGTCAGCACGTTCAAACCAGTACCTTCTTGCTGTGAGGCAACAGAGCTAACCACTGCATCATCATACCACCCAAAATGTGCTCCATGGTTTGACAGACAGTAAAATATTTTCCGATCCTTGCTCATAGCAATATTCTGAATTTGTCCTTTGTATCAGGTGGATCAGTTCTGCTTAGGACTTTATGCATTTTACTTTTTGAAAGATTCTATTTTTTCTGGGAAAGTGTATACATGTAGTCCTCAAGTTATGCTGGAGATGCGTTCCGCCACACCCATTGTCTCAAAAGAGAGAGTTTACAAGAGCGGCCCGCACCTGGAGGAGGCAGCAGCACTGTGTCTATGAGCTCCGTCCAGCCACGACACCCTGCTACACAAATACTGAGCTCCGGCTACAGACAGCTGCCGCTGAAGCTGTTCTGTTAATAATAACAAAACCCCCAGGCATCGCGCGAGGTGAGTACTCGGGGAGCATCTGTGTGTGTGATGTCTATATATATACATACACACGCACACACACACGCACACACACACACACACACAAAACCCGAATTCCAGAAAAGTTGGGACGTTCTTTAAATTTGAATAAAATGAAAACTAAAAGACTTTCAAATCACATGA
>JAQMCW010000023.1:16363601-16376939 GCA_030068335.1 Chrysichthys cranchii
TTAATTAGTTGCTAGATGTTCTCCCAGCTGAATCTTTTTAAACTTTCTTGCTTTTTCAGCCATTTGTTGCCCCTGTGTCAACTTTTTTGGGACCTGCAGCAGGCATCAAATTTGAAATTTTATAGTGGATAAAAAAATTGGTTCATGTGATTTGAAAGTCTTTTAGTTTTCATTTTATTCAACTTTAAAGAACCTCCCAACTTTTCTGGAATTCGGGTTGTACACATAGACCTTGGACCATTTCCTTGTAGAATTAAACTCCCACATACTGGACATTTATAGGAAAATAGTTTGTCCTTCATTCTGCTGTATAGCTTCCTCTATTATAAGTCACTTTGTATTCACAGTCTTTGTTGCTAAAGTCTATAAAGTCATGAATTACATACAATTTTCATTCTTTTGGCTCTGGAAGGCCACAACTCAGTCTATTCCTCTTTCCTCTCCTTATATCAAAGCAATTTGCCAAGGATTTAAATTTTTTATTCACAAAAAACATCCGTGACACGTTTAATTAAAACATTATGGCATAACACGTCAGACTCTGTGGAAAATCCATGAGACAAGTACGTTCCTGTTATCTCTGTTATCGTGATAGCAACCGTAAACAGTCACTCTGTCACCAACTTCTCTTTTTTTTTCTCCTCTCTTGATGTAATAAGACAAAAAAAGCCCTCTTATTATATTACTGAAAATCCAGAAAACACAAACCCCTCTGTCATAAAGACTTTCTCATGGCGGAAAACTTACTGACCTTTCCAAAGTGCACCGACGCTGGAAACCCCTTCTAATAATGTTATTAAAGTAAATATCTCCATACAGCACTCTTCACCATATCAATAATTAACGTCCGTGCTTTATAAATAATCCACTTTTCTTTGTAAAATGATGACATGATAAGAATGAACCCATTAATATAAACTTGAATTAGCCAGCATTACTATCAGAATTATGCTGGTATAGAAAATGCACGAACACCTCCTAACCGGTCTGAATGGAGAATTCAACAACGCCGGGTTATAACAGTGTTTATTACACGGCATGATGATCGTCTTAGCCGGCATCAGTGCTGAATTTGGAAAATATGCATAGTACTTCATAGGCAAAGTCACACAAAGGAGGAGGATCTTACTGCAAGTCTGATGATGTTAATACCATGGAAAATTATTCAGATGATCGCAAAGAGCATTGAGGAAGTGCAGGAAGAGTTCCAGGAAGAAATCTTCGCTTGCTCAACTTTTGCTTAGTCAGTCTCCTCTAAGAGCATTACATACATCAGAATGATCATCTTCTTACGCTTTCCATGGCGCCACACTTACATTGCTCACTCTCATGAATACATACTCAGTTTCTCTACAATGACATTATGCATCAAGATTTTTTGCTTAAACTTAATGCCTGCGTTGTGTGAACATTTATGTATTATTAAATGACACATAATCTAGGATTAGCAAATCTAAGATTAAACTGGTTTCTAATTAAATTTAGACATGTTGACATTTGAATATTAACCCTGGATTAGGTAAACAATCTTAAAGAATAATGAAAACAGGATTCATTTATGTTCAGTGTCCACCGTGATGGATTCAGATGAAATGTAAACAAATTCAGAATTCAGGTTAAATTCAGTTAATGTTCTAGATACTTTTGGAACTTGCTACTTTTTAGTACAGTAAAAGCCTTTCCTGTTACCACTGATTTTAACACTATGCTGTTTTGTGACCAACAAAATAGCCTATTTGTATAGCCCTGCTATTTATATAGCCTATTTATTATCCCCATCAACCATCGGAAAACACCTTGCAGCATAAAAACACAGGAGTTCCTCTCACTTCCATGCCTTGATGCCTGGTCCAACCTTCCCAGTGAGGTATTTGACAGGCTATATGCTGCTGGGAAAATACACTGTGGTTATAAAATTCAATTGGATTTTACCCGGTGCATCACGTTGATACAAAAAGCTTCCCGAGTCCATCAGGGGCCTTTGTGTTTCAGGTTTCTGTTCCCTCCAGGTGCCCTGGTTTCCTCCCCCAGTCTAAACAAATGTAGATTAGGTCACCTGTCTACTCTAAAGTGCCTACAGGTGTGAATGTGAGTCTGAATGGTTGTTCATCTCTGGGTTAGCCCTGTGATAGATTGGCTAGCTGCCCAGGTATATCCATCCCACCTCTCACCCAAAAGTAAGCTGGGATTGACTCCAGTTTCCCTCCAATGGGTAAGTGGCATAGAAAATGAATGAATGAAACTGAAATAGACCTAACCTAAACTTCCTCCAGTGGTTGTTTAAATATAAACAATTATCCAATTACCCATTAATCCTTTAGATTTAACCAGGATTTAATGTAAACCCAATTCCATCTAGGTTTAAAGTTTGGTGCAACAGGATTAGTAGATGAACCGTGATTTAACCCAGTTTAATGATGTTGGTGTAAACCAGACAATACGTTTTAGGGACTTTGCCTTTTATCAGTAAACCTGATCTGGGTTTACATTGTTTTAGATCAAATTATAAATTAGAGCTGTAAAAATATGATTCATAGCTTTCCATGTGTACCTAAGAAAAAGGGGGAAAAAACCCCAGCTGTCCAGGTATAAAGATCTGATGTGTCATCACTGGATCTGCAAATCTACCACCCCACTCCCCTCCCCTGCTTTTTTTCTCTCTCTTAGACATGTCTGTGCAACTGTCCTGGCCTTGTGCCAGGCATAAGTGAAGAACATGACTCACGTTTATTGGGATCAGATGAGAGTAGAGCTGCCCTCAACACCTTTTATGCACTGTATATGGGAGCTGATGATGTTACGTACTTACCTCAAGAGCACTAGGAGTACGTTATACATCATGTTAACAAAACATGAAAGAGAAGGGTGTGTTTCGTGGCTCGAAACCATTTTATTAAAATGCAATAGAACATCCATCATTACCCGTGTTAGTTAAAGAGCAGTCGCTGAGTATAAAGCAAGGCATATATGTAGAGGGGTCTTTGCTGTTTTTCACCTAGTTTATAACCATATAGCGTATTTATTTTTGTATAAATTTGATAAAAATCTTGATACCTAGGCAATATGGGGTGTTTAACATATCGATTAATGCCCTGAGGGCTTAATTTAACTCCAGACTTAGAGAAAATTGTTTTCAGATAGTTATGTTTCTCAAGGGATTCTACATAGATCCCTTTCTGGAAGATAATCCCTCTGTTCTCGGGTTCTTCACAGAACATTTAAGGGTTCAAACAGGACAAACAGTGGGATTGTTTATGGATCTAGATTTAACCTTTTTCTTTGGAGCATACAGTTTGGGAGCCAGACAATGAAGTTAGCCATTTTGGTCAGCTTTGTATCAAAGACACGTTCAAATATTCTGTGAACTAAGGGTTCAGTTGAGGGTTCAGTCACTGATTCTAATTTAATACACTTTTTTGTCAAATTTAGCAAATGTCTCCTCATGGTTCGCTAGATGTTTGTTCTGTGTGCGCTGAAACAAAATCTGGTGTTCGTACACATCCCTGGCTCTGTAAACGGGGAAACAGAGAAAGTGGCTTGAACCGAACAACACAACGCTATTCCAGCCAATCACAGGAAAGAAGGAGGTGGTGGGGGTAGGGTTATGGGGTGGGGGTGCAGTTGTTTGTACTGTTGCCTCCATGAATTTGGGGGTGGAGTCTCTGAAGGTGCACTGAAGGGAGATGTGTATTTGTTTGGCTGTTGAGGTTAAATATCAATAATCTTTCTCCCAAATCGTTGACTGTATCTTCAAGCAAACAAGCAATATACTGAACATATGAATACTAGTATCTTTTCACGTCTTTTGAATAGAGCAGCCATTTTCACTGGGCATACACATCCCTTTTAACTCTAACATGAATTGAGGACCTGATTAGCAAGTTTAATCAATCTGACATGGTTGTGCCAAACATGACCCAGGGCTACGTCCCCCATCAGCCACTGCACACCACATGAATAGGTCACCTGACTGTTTGCACAGAAGATTCAGATTATGTTTAATGGCCATTGGTGTATATAAGTCCTATTTGTTTCGTTTAGCCCACGTTGTCTACGTTTTCTCATGTCTCACCTATGCTAGTGTTTGTTCCTTGTCGAGCGTTCATGGAACTTGAATCCACCTTTGTCTTTGTCCAGGGTTCATGTCACCTGCATCCACCTTTGGCTCACTATCATGACACAATCCAGCTCAGATAACTAGTTAGGGGGCAAATTTGCCTTTAAATGCATTCAGAAACACCCTGAACAGTCACCATTATAATCGGACAAATTGCCTAGGTTCTTTAGTTTAGTGTGAGCCTTTAATATGAAATGACTGGGATTCACACAGTCAGTACCATTAAACTTGGGTGTGTAATTGAAATACCTAAGCTATTCAAACCTGACTGTGTAATCTGTGAATAGAAGTAACTCATTGGCTCATTTATGGGATTTGAAGCCAATCGGTCGAGGTTTACACTTGAAGTCTTCTTATGTGTAAATTTACACACACTCAGGAGCACAAGCGGAATATGAAGGTTCTTTCAAAAGTATGGGATTTTTATGAATACCACAGTTTCATACACTCATACGAATGATTTATAAAGACATTTCTTCATTTCCAGCTTGAAAAAATGAAGCTCAGTGTCAGTTTTTCATCAGCCACTTCTTTCAGCCATCTTTGAATAGAGTGTGTGATTTAAATCTTTCAGTAGTGGAAGACAGCACCAATGCTTGGCCATGATTTATTAAATCTCCACAGTCTTGCTGAATGAGAGATGTGATGTCATGCAGCTCAATTTCCCTTTCCTCCAGCTGAAAGCAACGCTCCTCCAGTAATTAGTCTGTCCTGGGACCACTGGGCGTGAGGCGGAGACACACCCAGTCCATTGCACAATGCACACCAGGCATGCATGTTCACACACTCACATCTAGGGGCATGTTTTTTCAGAGATGGGAGGAAACCTGATAACCCAGAGGAAACTTCTATAGACACAGGAAGAACATGCAAAGAAATTCACGCAGTCACGCTAACTCAGGATCGAACTCGGAGACCTAGAGCCATGAAGCAGCAATGCTACCCATTGCATCATGTTGTTTTGTTTGTTTGTTAATTTGGCTTGTAAAGCCAAATTGCAGTTTTCTATAGTATTATTATTATTATTATTATTATTATTATTATTATTATTATCCTTCTTTCTCTACTTTTTCTCACCACTTTTTCAGGTCGCATCTCCTCTTACAGCTTTCCAAACTACGAACGCAAAATTCGGCCCACATGTGCAGGCTATATGGGAGTGGCAATATTGTAAACCGTTCCTCAATTATTCACATTTTTCCGGGACTTTTTTCCCTGGTGAAATGAACAGGACTCCATAGTATGAAACAAATACAGTTTAATGATGCCAAATTCTCCAGGTTTATACTTAAACTTGAGCTGTGTAGTTTATCTGTGATATTTTGTTTGTTGTATAAATGTCTCTTAATTAACCTCATGTTCATTATTTGTCACATATCACTTTGAAACTTCAGCACATTGTGTTATTATTATTATTGTTAGTAGTTGTAGTAGTAGTAGTATTATTAAGGCCCTTCCCACATAACCATTCCTTTTTATGTTAATGAAACAGAAACATGTTTAAGATCATGATGCTATCTGTCTGGAGTCATGGGTATTAATTAAGTTCATTTGATGTGCTTGGAGAGACAATGGCTTCCCTCACAGGCTCCTGGCCCTGTGCTGTTAGAGCATTTTCATCACAAAGCCACCATTGTTTTTGCACAAACGTGCTGTTATTTCCCAATCCGGCTCCAGAACCACAAAGCATCCTGCATCAATTTCAAACTTGCGTCTCATCTAAATCCCCTTGGATACCTTTACGTCCTATGGGGCCTCTTTGGATTTGAATTGGTTCTGTTTTGTGTCTTAGAAGAAGTGTGGGAGATTAATGACGGGGAGTTTGGACGTTGTTAATGCTCCTGTCAGATTTTGATGTTATGAACATGTGTGGGCCAAGCGACGTGCCCGAAGAAAGGGCAGGGGAGGGTTTTTTTCTTTTTTTTTTTTTTGTGAGTGTGTGTTTGCGTGAGGGGTCTGCAGGGTCTGGCAGGCCAGCTGGAAGCTTTCTCAGCCCCGGGTGCACGTCTGTCTCTGGGGCATCAGGCTTGGCTCAGGGCTGGGTGGAGCACAGTTTGCAGTTCTGCTCCATCATCCTAACGGGAGCAGGTCTGCATCGCAGCACTGTCAAAACAGCAACATCCGAGTTAGACTTTTCAGTGAGCAGGTAACCAGGGACACGGATGATTACACTAGATGTGTAATTACGCCTCATGTTTTTTTAAAGCGACGAGAGGAGGTGAGTGGGGATCAATGCAAAGTCATTCACGAGAGACTCAGTGATGTTATAATTGTTCCTGTTCTGAGGATGTCAAATCTCTTTTACAAAGCGTTCCAGTTTTAATCACTTCAATGGTTCAGCTGTCAAACTAATAAAAATATTAATTAACCTCCAAAAGTGCAAAACTATGCTTTCATATGAAATAAGATATATAGTACATTTACAGCATTAGGCAGAAAAACAGATCCTTATGCTAGTACAAACAAGCCACGGTCTGGGAATAACATGAAGCTAAAAGCTGAGGATTTTTTTTTTCACCTGTTCAGGCAGCCAGGAAAACTTCATTCCACCACCTTGGTGTGAGACCAGAGGACAGCTTTGATTACATCTGTTTTGTGTCTTGAGAGATGGTGGGTCTTGTGGCTTGAAGGGAGCATGATGCAGAGCAGGGTTTGATAAATGTCTTCAGGAACATGGGTTCTAATCCTTTTTTTTTTTTACTTGGTAAGAAAGCATCAGTGTTTTACGTCTTATTTAAGGAGCTATAGCCAAAAGTTGAAACGTCGGAATCAGGTGATGCAGGAGAATGTGGGGAGGACAAAAATAAAGCCATGCCACAGCTTTTGGGTTCAGTGCTGGACCATGGGACTGATGGGATGCAGGGGAAGACCTGCCAGGGGTCTGTTGTGATTGTCCAACCTTCAGACAACAAGCAACTGAACAAGCACCTGATTGGCCTCTGAGAAAAGAAAAGACCAGCTCGTCCAAAGAAATCGACATGACTGGATCAGATTAGCAACATGAGCAAATAAAACTACATATAGAACTACACACGTCATTTTGTGCCACGTTGGATGTCAATCACACCATACGTATGAGGGAGAATCAAAACGCAAAGGCAATTATTTAAATTTTAGCGCAAAAGACAATGCGTGGAGTGGAGATATCCATAACCTCCAGTGAAGACAAAATTCAAAAGTCAGTCCTCCCCCAAGAAAATCATGTTAACATTCTTTTGGGACATGAAGGATCTACTCTGGCATGTTTCCAAGCACATGGGCAAACAGTGAACAGTGCAAATTCCTGTGCATTGCTGCGAAATGAACTAAAACCTGCAATTTGCAGCAAAAGAAGAGAAACGCTGTCCAAAACAGTCTTCCCGCACCATGACAATGCACGTCCTCATACAGCATCCGGGACAGTAGAGACCGGGTGATGGCTCAGATGCCAACGTCTTCCACGTCCTCCTTACAGCCCAGATCTGGTGCCGAGCCATTATCGCATCTTCGGTCCACTGAAGGAGGCGCTGCGCGGTCACAGATTCACCTCTGATGATGAAGTACAGGATTCTCTGCATGTAAAGTAAAAGGAAGTCTTGCATGGGGACTGTGTGGAAAAGTGATATGTCCTGTTAAAGCCGTTAAATGCATTTTGCCTTCACTTTTTGATTCTCCCTTGCATAAACCATGGAGAGGTCACAATTGTCTGTTTGTAAAGCAAAGAAATGATAATAAATTATTTTTAAAATGATGGAAAAATAGTTTTAGAAAAAGGCAATACCCGAAATCCATCACTGATCTTATGCCCAATTTTATGCTCCTTTACCCAGGATCCACACAAAAAAATTCAACTCGTCTTCATGAAGGAGAATATTCTATTTTCAATGAAGCGCCTTTCCGACACATGACTTCCTATTTACTATGTGTGCTCAATAACATAATGGTATACTGGATATAACTATGAAGAGCCCAAATGATCTTCATTTGAGATTCTGCCACATAAAAGCAGTGGTGGAAATCATTACCCACGTACATGTAATATTCATCGGGAGTGTACAATGACTGGAGAATAAAGAGACCACATGCAATAGTTGCAGTGTATTGTGCAGTACGGAGACCATTGTAATGGGCGTGCGGTAATTCCTGGGTGACTGCAGTGATGTAGTGGTGTACATGTAGCTGTCAGTTCTTATGCAATAGACCTGCTGTGATGTACGTTTCAGAAGTCTTTAATCTTATCAAATCAAATGGAATTTTAAATATTATTTCTCCTGACATAAAACACAGGCCCATTTAGCTGTTTAATAATAAACTTCACAGACCCCCTCAAGACAGCTTTATCATCAGGATAAAGCTAATCAAATAGTATGCTAATTGTGTCCATTTAGGCATTCATATTCTGCCTATTAACTGGATTATTCTTGGGTTCGACTTAAACGCATTCAATTTAAGTGACTAGTCAAATACTAGTAACTCCTCTCTAAAAGGATTTCATCCTAATGGTTTCCTCAGTACTACAACGACGATGTGGTTTTGCGGGAGCCTATAAAGAGGAGGCGGGGCAAGGCCTTTAGACCCCGGTGCGCTTGTTTAACTTGTCGGCTATTATTTCAGCGAAATTGTGTTCCAAACATAGCAAAAAGAAGACTCCAATGTGGTTGGAAAGCTGACTTTGCTTTGCTATTAACGCCCTTTGGAGGCAGAACTAAAACAGAGAGGTCACAAGGACGGCGTTAAACACTGGAGGGAGCATTAGGGTTCTCCTCCCACTTTCCCTCTAGCACTCGCCCACTTTGTCTCTCAGCATTCATTACGGGTCAAAGGCGCACCCATCATTTTCTATGTCTCTCTCCATCTCTGAGTCATGCAGCAAGCCTTTATCTGTCTGACATCAACTGATGGGTTCTGAAGCACCAGGTACCTCCCTCCCTCTGCCTTCCTAATGGGACTGATGGCTGTTGGTGTCAGCTGCTATATTGCCCTACCTCATCATAATTACTGCTACTGCTGCCTCTAAAGGTATGATAGCAGAGTAGTTTGTAGGGCTCACAATGATTAATCACTTGCCAAACTGATTGCTTCTCTCCCTGCAGCAGCACAACAGGACTAGCTTTAATCAGCACACCGTGCTAGGAATTGTGGCCAGTGGGGAGGTGTGTGTGGAAAGAGTTAGCCTAAGTAATTTGTGTGCCGAACCATTTGCTAACAACTTGTGATCCATATGCTTCTATTGGTGCAGTGTAGGAAAAGTCATTAAAATTCCTTTTTGTGGAGCTCAGTGACACTAGCCGTATTCAGATTTAAGTTTCCACGGCCTTGACTAGAAGGTTTAAAAAAAGAATCAAATATGAACTCCCTCACTATGTCCCTGGAAACACCATTGAAAAAAGGTACACGTGCCAGAACTGTGAGTACAGTCTGTGAAATCTAGCTCTGACAGTTCCTCAACCTGGGAAACATTACACAGTTTCACGAATTTCTTTTGGTTTGTTTTTGTACCTGACTGTGATCTTTTCTAATAAATTTAGTTGGTTATTTTCCCCCAAATATGAGGGAGAAGCAAAAACTAAAGGCAATTTTGAAATTACGTGATAACCCGGAGAGCAAAAGACAAAGCATGGAATGGAGACATCCATCATCTCTGGTGAAGAAGAAATTCCAAAGTCAGCGCTCCCCCAAGAAAATCATGTTAACGTTCTTTTGGGACATGAAGGTTCCTGTTCTGGAGCATTTCCAAGCACATGGGCAAACAGTGAACAGTGCAAATTCCTGTGCGTTGCTGTGAAATGAACTTAAACCTGCAAATTTCACAGCAAAAGAAGAGGAATGCTGTCCAGAACAGTCTTGCTGCACCATAACAGTGCACGTCCTCATACAGCAGCAGGGATAGTAGAGACAGTGCAACGGCTCGGGTTCAAACATCTTCCGTGTCCTCCTTACAGCCCGGATCTGATGCCGAGCCATCATCACGTCTTCAGTCCACTGAAGGAGGCTCTGCGCGGTCGCAGATTCACCTCTGATGATGAAATAAAGGAAGCGGGGCTCACCTGGCTTCGGGAGCAGCTGAAAAACTTCTTCTGTGCAGGAATCCAGAAGCTAGTTGGGCGACACAGCAAATGTGTCATCTTGCATGGGGACTGTGTAGAAACGTTATACGTTCAATTTCTCACATTTACTTCTATTAAAGCCGGCGAATGCATTTTTGCCTTTACTTTTTGATTCTCCCTCTTATAAACAGGGTCCTAATTTAAACTAATGCAACCCTGACCAGGCAGTTACTAAGAATGAATGAAGGAACAATATGAATTCATCCTGTATATTCATGAGAACATGCTTATGCTTGCAGAAAAGTAAAATCCTCTCATTTGCACATCCCAATTGTGGCATCCTGCAGGGTCCCAGTGCACATCTGGTCTCAAGCAGGTGACCTCTGAAGCTTTCTGTAAGCTTTCCCAAATAGATCTGTTTCCCCTGTTTAGAACATGTTATCTATTCATTCAGTACGATGTATTCTCATTCAGTTGCTCCCCCAATTCCTATGGATTAGTACTGTTCGGATTCCAGCAGGTCCCAATTATCTATTAACTCTCAGCATCATCTTTGTCTGTCCTGAATTACAGAATCACTTGTGTTATCTATTTGTATCAAATTCAGAGGAAACACGCCAGACTAAGCTTCATTTTGATCAGATCATTCCCCAGGCATTTCTTTACCTTTCACCCTCCTCAACTCCCTCTGGTTCTGGAGAAGTAAAAAAAAAAAAACACCACCACCCCAAAAACCTAAGAAGTTTCACATTTTCTGTTTCCTCAGCTGTCTCGCTCTTAGCAGAGAGAGTTAAATGATAGTTAAAACAACTCCAAACCCAGAGACATCCTCTCCATTCTCCAAGGAGCCTGCTTTCCTCACCGTGTTGGTCTGTATATCTTCCAGGCAGCCACTAGTTGACCTGAGTCATCCTGGTGGGCTGTCTCGCAGGGATTTCTCAGCAAACCTGGACACAGACATCAATATTTCTTAAGATGGAAAAAAAGCCAACACTTTTCCTCAAATTGCCACTGTGTCTTCTATGACGTGTAAGCTGGCCTGGGTTTGGCTCAGATAATACTCTGTGCGTGCGTGTGTATGTGTGTGTGTGTGTGTGTGTGTGTGTGTGTGTGTGTGTGTGTGTGTGATGTTTTTAATACATTGCGGGGACACCCATGTCCCCAAAATGTGATATAAGCCTATTGGTTTTACCTTGTGTGGACTTTTGTCCTGTCTCCATAAGGGAAAACTCAATTTTACAAAAATCTGTGAAAACAATGAAAAAAACCCAAAAGTCTTGTATTTTGTTGGGTTACTCATGGTTAAACATTAGGGTTGGGTAAGGTTTAGGCTTGTCATAGTTATGGTTAGGTTTATGCCTGTAGAAATGAATTGGAGGTCCTCCTAAAGACATAAACACAAACGTGTGTGTGTGAGCACGCACGTGTGTGTGTGTGTATGTGTGTGTGCGTGCACGTGTGTCAAAGCTGTAGTGAGCTGTTCCCAGAGCTGCAGTGCACCGTCCTGTAGTATTTACACACAGATAAGCCAAAAGTTCATGTTTAGAGATTCCTGCTTTCTCAGCGCATGTGGTATAACCTGCAGAGTGTGATTTATGCGGCCGTGTTCCTCTGAGGCTTGACGGACACAGCTGGAGGTGTGGGTGTTTGTCTGTTCATGTTTCTGCCGTGTGTGTGTTTGTGGGAGGGAGATTGGTATCCAGCTTCTTGCCTGTGGCTCCACAATCCAGATTGTTGCTTTCCACCTGTCCCGAGGCTCACGCAAGGGCCTTGATAGTAGATCCCAGTGTTTTACATACAGATGGCGCTGAATATTTTCCATATTAGGATGTGTGTGTGTGTGTGTGTGTGTGTGTGTGTTGGGAGGTATGTTTTTACATCTTGGGAGCACATAATGACCAAAGGACAGGAATATTTGAAAGTTTTCACCATTTGGGTGGTCCGTATGAGGAAATTAAAAGAGCCAAACGGTTTCCTTTGGCATCCTGATGTTAATTTTGGCATTAATAATTATATCAGCGGACGGTCCTAACAAGATTATTAAGACAAATGTGTGTTTGTTTGTATGTATGTATGTGTGTGTGTGTGTGTTTGTGTGTGTGTGCCCTTTTTGGAAGTTATGCAATTATTCATAATGAACCCAGGCTGCCAAGGCCTTCTGTATTTTTATGTTTTGTTTCCATTAAATGCTTTGGCACGAGCCAGGGAGTTGTGTAAGACTAATGACTTTCACAGAGGGCCTTTGGTGTGCATTGCAATGCATTAATGCAAACTGCAGACCATCATGTCAATACACCCTTAACCCACTATGTCCTCGTGGAACTTAATTTCCTTCTACCATCACACTCGCAGCCTGAGCATTTATTTTTGAAGTCAGCCTGATGGAAAAAAGTGAGGAAATGCATCAGACAAGGTTGGTTTATTTGACAACTCCTGAGTTATGCTTGTCATAAAATGTATAAGATGTCTCAATAATGCATGCATGATGAAAGGCTCTGTGGGCTACCATATAGAATAGTAAATGTTTCTGTAATTTGTGAGACTTACCCAAGGCATTTTGTCTTAGCCCTTTAGCTCACAGCAGAAATATTAAAGGGACAATGGATACACACACACACACATTCACGCACAGACTACACAAGGATCTCTCAGAAACAAGCTACAGCTAACCCTGATCCTCCCACAAACGCTCATTTGTTCTGATAATTAACCCACTCATAACGCACAACACACACTGGCAGCCAGCTCCAGAAGCCACTTTTCAGCTTCACTTTCACACACACATACCTAAGCCGTGACAACGATAGTCATACGCGCTAAAAGCTTCTCACAAGCTGACTTGTGATATAGTTCTTTCTTATGGGAAGCCACGTTGTGCTCTTGTCTGAGGCCACTCGGCTTGCCTGATTCAGCATTGGCACTACTGACTCGCCACACACAACCCTGGCACCATGCCATCGCTCCCAGCAATGCCAATCAAGTATGGTGGGATTTAGCCCAAATTCATTACGTGCACTACAAATGGCACAGACGGGCTCATAATTATATGAGAGGACCTTTTGAGATAGAGATAAGCATGAACACAGATTAAATAATCTTTATATATATATATATACACACACACTACCGTTCAAAAGTTTGGGGTCACCCAGACAATTTTGTGTCTTCCATGAACAGTCACACTTTTATTTACCA
>JAQMCW010000023.1:16395160-16408992 GCA_030068335.1 Chrysichthys cranchii
TTGTGGTTGTCTTTGTGTGTGTGTGTTTGTGTGTGTGTGTGTGTGTGTGTGTGTGTGAGGGAGAGAGAGAATGAGCGAGTACTGAAATCTATGTAGATATTTAGCTTCCTGTGTTTGTAGTGCCACACCGGTTAAAAGTAATTTTTAAGTGACTTTAATAACGATCTCTTACTGAATAGATGGAGACGTATACTGGATATTCTGTATATTTACCTGTATAGTTACCGCCGTATTTTGTGTGTGTGTGTGTGCGCGCGATTGGGTGACACTAGTCCTCATGATGTTTCTGTGTGTTCTGTCGGTCCTGCTTACCCATGTTCCAGAGGATTATCGTACTGACATCCCGCTCAGGCGAAATGATGAGGATAAAATCCCTAACTCGAAGTGCTCGCATGATTACAGAAACATGATTTTGTTTTATATATATCTCCATTTTTATCTCCTTAATCCCACTCGACTTGATCCTGTGACTGCCTGTTGAAGCACTGTACCATTTGGTAAAATCAGTGATCAATATGATGATGTCGGGTCCAGGGCTGTAACCAAAATCAGATTATTTTTTATTTTTTTATTTTTTTTATACAGAAATTTGACTCACTTCATATACCAGAGCGCTGAAGGTGTACTACACCAATTGCTAATTTTTAATCTCTGTTGTTAACCATCAATCCAGCTGCCGTGATGCAAGTCGGACTGTTGAGTTTAATTATTTTATTATGTTTGGTTAAATGTTGGTGTTCGCAGCTATCTCTCTTTCTGGGTATGCTAGTCCTTCTATGCTAGAGCTTATATTAAAATGGGACCAGGTGACATGCTGCACCAAGTGAGGCCCTGTGCCCTGCCCATCCATCCAATCACTGTCCACTGTTAGCTTTGGGAAGGTTAATATAGTTTAAGAAGCAGCAATTAAGTTTACAAGGTTAAGAAGACTTTATGAAAGTAGCTTTTTTTTTTTTTTTGGTTTTCATGACCTGTTACGCACCACTTGATGCTCATGTGTGGAATATAAAGTGATTTTAAAAAGTCATTCTGAAGCGAGAGGCAGGCAGGCAATTGGCTTTTCCCTTTGAAAAGTCCTTTACATTGCCCGACTGTTGATTGGCTGCCGATTGAGGACTCTTCTGAGAGGAGAGTCTTCTTGCTGTGTCTTTGAGATCAAAGGACTTGCGAGGACATTTGTGTGGAAATTGTTTGTGCCACGTTACTTGAAAGGCGTGGTTTAAGAGGGACCTCTGACTCGCTAAAATACTGTTTGTGGAATACTGGTGTCAAGATGGAAAAGTGTTTACTGAAGGAAACTCCGATAATAGGGGTGTGACGAGATTCGATTGGATTTGATTCGTGAGCCTGGCTTTGCGGTTTCGCTTCAGTTTGATTCGCAGGATCTTTCGAATAAACTTGAAACGAAGGAAAAAATGGGCGAACGCTGAAAGACTGAAAAGTTATATTTTCAAATGATTATTATGAAATGATAGATTTATTACAATTATTTAAAAATGCAGAACATCTTGCTATTACCAGATGTTTTAATATTATCAACAACAAAGTAATTAAAGCTCATAAATTCTCCAGAAATGTTGATTGAAATGTGTCCTGACCTTGATCGCCTGAAGAAAAAGAGCTCTAAAGTCGGCTTAAGTGGCCGATTTCCGAAGCCTTTGGTGTCCTCTGAAAGCTACCGAAGAGCTCTTTTTAACTGTTATAATGTTGTCATGTAAATGTAAAACGAATAATGCGTGTTGGCTGTTGCTATATGGAGCTATTGGATTTCTCCCTGAAAGAGGACAATCACATGAGCATTGAACTCTCGATATAGTTTACCTCTATAGTTTACGCTGATTGGAACGTCTGGTGTTCGCACAGTTCAATTGCATGTCATGTGTAACTAAAAAAAAAAAATGCCAACTTTTATGACGCGAATCACACGTCTCCAAGATGCCCATAATATTTTTCATCGCGAAGGGCCTCGTGATGCATCTCGTCCCGAAGGATCGTTACACCTCTGAGATAATACTTTCAGAAGCAATATATCAGGCCAGGATCCTGAGTGTTTATTTATTTATTTATTTATTTATTTATTTATTAAGCTTTGCTCAGGATGCAGGAATCATAGCCTTAGACAGGAACTGCTGAAGGACATGGGAGTGAAGGACAACATGTTTGTCCTACAAGGCATTTAATAGTTAATAGAATAATAATAGACTAGTAATAGGATGAATCTAATAGAATGGACTACAGTGAATTATGCTGCATAGTCACACTCACTCATGGAGATTTATGTGAATCTGATGGGCGTTGCTGTGCCATCAAGCAAGCATGAGAGGTTGGTGATCTAACCAAAGGCAGCCCAGTTGAGCCTGGCGGACCTTTTGGTCCAGACTGAGTTTGTAAACAGGATCTCCGATGATCCACGTAAACTTGGCTTTCGCATTGCCATTGCTCATCTCAGGGAGCTCCGTGTTCTTTTCCTCCCTTAAGAGGTACTTCGTGTAGGATGGATTTGGGGGATTATAAGGGTTGAGAGATGTACATCGCTCTGGATAAGAGCGCCTGCTGAATGCCTGTAATGTAGCATAGGATGTAGAAAGTAAACAGCTCCTATGTTTGCTCTCCGTGAAGTAAGCTAGCCTTTTTGTTTAGCTAGGTGATGGGTTTTGATAGGTTGGAACCGTGTTTTGGGATACTAATGAACCACTGACCGGACACAAATGCTCATACTCTGTGCTCATACTTTGTGAAGAGCCTGTGGGCGTTTCTCACAGTTATTAGATGTCCCTCAACTCTGACCGCACTCATGGACAGGAGACTTGTCCTACTTTTGCATGAACTCTGTGGACCAGTTCCAGCAGGAAAAAGACTTCACGTCTGCCTCATTGTTAAGCACGGGGGTGTACACGGCCCAAAGGGGCATTTTTATGGTGTCCACTTCACTAAGATTGATCACCCTTTAAGACTGCTGTCCATTACTGTCAGTCAGCCGAGCTTGGTGACTGTCAGCACAATAGAATCCGTGTACTACTGGATTATTTTTGTTCAAAATGAAAAGCTGTAATTGCTCCTCACGCCCAGTTTCGTACAATTGCAGTGAGTTTTTAAAGTATTATTTGCTGAAGAATGTGAGTGTATACTTGGGTAATCTTGGGAGGTGGGGGTGTCTCTGGTAAAAAGAGTGCTTTGTTTAAGTGCTAGCTAATCTAATGGCTTGTGCTGTTTTATGACTTGATTTGACTTCCTCTCTGGTGAAATGTGTTTCTCGCTCGCTTGCTCGCTCACGCTCTCTCGCGCTCTCCTTTCTCTCTCTATTCCCCAGGCACTGAGGGGCTCCTTTGTGCCAAAGTTTGCTCAGATTCCTTTGGAGCCTGTGCCTTGTTGACACCATGCCCCCCCCCCCCCCCCCACCCCCATTTCTCAATCCCAGCACCCACCTCGTCTTTCAAAGCTCACAGAGAAGTTATTACGGCCCTCCCCTCCTGCCCGAATTTCCCACATACCCTTCAGAGCTCCTTTTGCTTATCTCCCAGCCAGAGACTAAATTCTGATCTCGCTTTGCTTTTGAACCCCGGACGGCAATTCCACTGATCCTCATTTAGCCGATTCCGCCCCATTTAATGGTTCAGTGTCTGAGCCATGGTTGGTAGACAGGGAATTTTGTGTGTGTGTGGTGGGGGGGGGTTGGTATGCAGGGCCCCAGGTAGATTTTGGGACATTGAAGTGCTTGGTGGTGAATACACCGTGCAGCTGGTGGCAGAAAAGGCTCAAGAGTGCCAAACTGGACCAGGTTCCTCTAAGAACAGATGGCTGATGACTGACTTTTTCCAAAATAATGCACGTAATATGTTAAAATAGCATGGGGTTTAGATGTTCCTCATCTGGGAACTAAAATTTTTGCAAATCCTGGAGCTGGGTCAAGATTAGTTTCTTAATTTTGCTCATCCCTTCAGGTTGTTTGTATTCAGTACTTGCCAAGAAATCAGGGAAATTATTCATTCATTCATTCATTCATTCATTTATTTATTTTTGCGGCTGTCCAAATACCCAGTGATTTTTGATTTTTGTTTCTTCTCAGAGAAGAATTACTGCATTTGAGGTGAACTTTTCATTATTGAGATGTGTACAATGTTTCTCAGAATACCAAGGTGCAAAAGGCCATTTACACGAATGACTTCATTTGGTTTAGTCTTCATGATTCCTTCATATAGGACATGAGATCATATGAGCTTTCAGTCTGGTGGCCACCAGGGCCCATCTTTCAAAAATCGCCTAGGATTTAATGACCTAACACACCTTTAAGCTATTAGACTGGGTGCTTTTAATATCTACCAGAAGAGAGTTTTATTGTTCTCTGTTTTGAGCACAGATAAGTTTATCGTCAAGGTTTCAGTATCTCGGCACACATCAGTGAGATGTAGTTGGATGCAGCTGGATGCAAGGCCTTCATGTTTGAAACCCTCAGAGTTTGCTCAGAACTTGTATTTTTCTCTCAATGTCTTTCCTAATACTTGGTCACACTTCTCTTTGGCATAAGAACATCAGTAGTACAATAAGGTAAGGATGCCACCAGTGTCTTGATCTATCTATTCGATCAATTTTAGCCCATCCTTAGCTCATTGTGCAAATACTTGGAAAAAATGGAACTTTTAAAAAAAAAATCTGAATTTGAACATTGTTTTTTGTTGGGTCCCTGGCCATGTAGGTCTGAGTGGCAATGAGATTGCAGATAGTGCTACCAAAAAAGCCGCGAGGGAAGAAGTTTCCGAATGTCGAATCTCTGCCTCAGATATTAAACCTGTACTGTGTTGTTATATCTCTGATAAATGGCAATCTGAATGGGATGAATGTCTTAACAAATTCTATGAAATCCTAGCTGATTACCCAGTGGTGTCGCTCAGTGCAAGTATTTCTAAAATAAGTTTAATTACCAGTTGTTGGTTTTTTTTTTTTTCTTTTTCTTTCAATAAATAGTGGTCAAGCATAATTTCCGTTTCAAATGCGAAAAGAATGTTTCATGTGTGTGTGTGTGTGTGTGTGTGTGTGTGTATATATAAGATGTCATTCGCTTAAGAAGAGACTAATTTTCTTTTTCATCTAGACATGATCAAGTAGTCTATACTAGAAGTAGAAATGGACATTCTAGACTTGCACATGTTTTTGTTGACTGAAGGTGAATTTCCTCTTTGTCATTTTTGCAGCAGGCCTTTATCAATCAAGCACATCTCATTATTGTGTTCCGGCCTGAGAACTAAAAGGCAGCAATTTTATAAAGAAGATACTGCAGTAAACATTTTTTCTAAGGTCCCACCTTTAAAAAGCCTTAAACTTTTTTTTAAGTTGTATTGATGCTTAAAAAAAAATATTTATTTGTTTGTTTGTTTGTTTGTTTGTTTGTTTATTTTAAATTGTGTGATTTTTATTTCTACCTGCTTTGGCCATAAAATAGCCACAGATGCTAAAATGGCAATGAAATAAACAAACAATTAGCCCGTTCTTCCACTGACTCGATGCAATTCAGCTAGCGATTGGCCCTTTTTTCCATTGTTCTGAAAACCCTGCACATTTTCCATGGGTTTGAAGTCTGGTGATTTTTTCCAGGGCAGTCAGCATCACAGGGTTTCATCAACACAATCAAACATTTGGCCTATGCATGTGGGAGGGTATGGGTGTCCGTGATATGTTCTGCCTGGGTATCAAACGCACAAAGCAGACTCGTGGTCTGGCCAAGAACTGATGATCCTGTTTTATATCATGTTACATTTGTCCAGAGGGGCATCATCTTGACCTTGTACAATAATTCTGCATTCAAGATGAAGTTGCAACTTGTATGTCCCAGCCTACGGCCAGTAAAAGTCACCAAAAAAAAAAAAAAAAAAAAAGCCCCGCAACTTGGGGTAGTGTTTTTTCAACTACCAGTTACACAGTTAACAGTGTAAAGTCCACCTTTCATTTGAAATGGGTTTATAGTAATATAGGCTTATAGAGACGGTACTCGGATAAATTTTGAACCCTGGCCACATTAATCACTGTTTTGAGTAGGTCATCATCGACATTAGTTATCACTAGTATTAGCTGCCTAGCTTGTTGCCAAGCTATTTGCGGATGTCCGCTGTTGTTGCCGTGCTACACGTTCAGTCCAGAATATTACATGAATGTTTAATGTTCAATACAGCAGAACAGCAACAATAGCCACGCAGTGGCTGTAACTGTGAAAGTGCACTTAAAGTATACCTTTTTATGAGCTTTACGTGTTACGTGCTCTGACAGGACAAAGAAAAGAAACACTTTTGTGGAGGCATCCACACTTTTCTTCAACGTCCTGAAGCTGAAAACGACATTATTACAACTTATTACAACCATCTGGGCAGATTGCTTGATGTAATGGCTGCTTTAAGTTCTCTGACATATTTTTTTATATATATATATTTCAAAATTTTACTAGTTTGAAAGGCTTTTGTTTCTGATCGCTAGCCTGGTTACTAGTTTACGGACTGCTTAAATCCTGGATGCCTTTTCTTGTCGACCTCCATCCCCGGCCTCTCCATGGGAATCCGCCGCGCTCCAGTAGTTTGCTTCCCTGCTGTTTCTTGTTTGGCCAAGTGCTAGAGCTGCCTTAAATGTAGCCAGTGATGTGGAACCCTGGCAGCAACGCAACTGAATTATTCAACAGCTGTGTTTTATTCATTTATACTTGCAATTTTGGACAGCATGTCCACTCCTACAGTCATGCGTACAGGTGTGCCCGCTTTGCTTTCTGCTTTGTAGCTTCATCATTTCAATTTCATCCAAGCTTTGACACTGGATTTGAAACCACCGGGATATAGTCCTACAGTTATTGAGTTTGACTTGCGATAAGGAATGAAATTCAATATTCAGTTGCTCTTAAATGAGGAGTTTCAGTTTGGACGAGTCTCGGAAGGCTCGAGACGGCGTTAGAATCATTGTATCATTTCTCTAAGGAACGGTAGTTCTTCAACACGAGAGCAGATGAAAAATGGAAGTCCAGCTTTTGCTTCTCTCTTTTTTCCCTTTCCCTTCTTCTTCTTTTATTTTTTTTATCCCCTCAGCCTCCCTATCAAGGGCCAAGTTGGCCCGGATACCAAAACGTGTCTTTGAGCTTGTTTAATGGTTTACTGACCCTATTAGACGGGTTGCCACTGGAAATGAGAGATGGTTACTGATTAATTAAGAGATGCACTAATGAATCTGCAAATCCAGCCATGATTATAACCTCTTTGTTAGGTTAACCTCTTTTTCTTGCAGTGATTTAGACCGGGTTCCTTCTGATTGTTGTTAGGACCTCTGGAAGGATCTTTGCGAGGTCTTGTGACTATCATTTGCCTCGGCATACAAAACAATTGTCCTATTTGTTAGCCATGCTGTTTGTTCTGTAAATTCTGCATGGAAAACTACAGATTATTGAGGTAGTCTCGGTACCTAAATTACACCCTTTAGCTTATTGGGAGGGTGTCCGAAGGTTGTACAAATCCTAAACGTATTTGCTAGTCCACTGGGCAAATATACTTGCCCTGTCTGTTGTTTTGGTTGCCTGGAAACCTAGCGCTGAAAAAATGTTCGGATCAGTTCACATCAAAGATTATTGTACTAAAAAAGTAAATTAGTAGAGTTGCATAAGTGCTTAAAGTGTTATACTAAATTATTTCATGAGAATATGTGGCCAAAACAAAAAGCATGACTAACGTGTATATTTTACTTCCTGGGTTTAATTTACTGTTATTTTGCAAGCGCTCACAAAAAGTAGGGGACTAAAAGAAGGAATGTTTACTTGATCCGAGTGCATACTAATACAGTATAAGGGCATGATTTTTGAACGTTATGTGTGCATACATGTTTGCAACTTTTAAACTTGGTTCATTTTCAGTCTTATGAAAGGATTGTTTTCAACATGCCTTGCTTTGTTCCTTTGTGGATCATGTGTTTCAGTGAAGGTGCTTCTCCAGACCAGTGTCGTTTTTTTTTTTTTTTTTTTTTTTTTGTAATAAGATCTTATCTCTAAAAGTGGCTCGGTCCTTTTAATAGGAAATAACGGTCTTGTTGGACAGGAGACAACAGATGTGCTAACTTGCTGTTCTCTATATTCAGGAACCGCTAAGAAGCTTTGCGCCATGTTGGCACGTCAGAAACTTTCAAATGACTTTTCCTCAGCTTGGTAATGGCCAGGATTTGAATGAACGCATGGCGAGAGTATCCCTGATCTGCTCACTGCTGGCGTCTTGAAATGTATCCTTCCATATTTGTAAAGTAATTCTCTATAAGAATAAGGAATGCGAAATCACTTACAGCTTGTCCTGGAGTGTTGCACTTTTTTTTGTATGCTTCATATCTCGAGAGCTTTCCCAAGCATCACTTATAATGTTCCGGTAGCTGCCTTTGCAGCTGCTGTCTCCTGTCTGCCGGTGATTGACAGGCTGTATGTGGGCTTATCATAAGTGTGTTCAGTCACCTAGACAGCTTGTTGACGGCGTCAACAGCTATAGATGCTGATCTGGTATCAGTCACAGCTTCGTACCCGGAATTTCAATAGACGACTGGTGGAGAAATGAAGGTTGTGAGACGTCCTGATGATATTGTGCCGTTAAATGAAGTCATCTTGATCTTAAGTTTGCCACTTCACACAGATTGTGATCTGTACGAGGGGAATTAACAGCAGGAGAATGGGAAACACTTCATCTTAATCAAGCTGGCATTCTCTTCCATAGTAATTTGTGCCTCAGCTTCTCTTCCTTGCTGAGGGTTGCTCTTGATTTGCTGATGGTGGAATATTAAAGCTTCAGCTTCAAGCCTATATTGGTATGAGTTAAGCTTTTCCAAAAAAAAAGCTCTACAAAAGCTCTAGACCTTCCGCCTTCCTGCAAGTCAATTACTGCAATTATGAGTGTAATGTGCCTTCAGGGCTCGTCTTTACCTCTTAACACATGTTCACACTAGCTCAACCATCACAATGCATTCTAAGATGATCAGAATTTCGCTGGCCTCTGAAAACAAATGCACTTTTCCTTTCTGTGTTGGAACAGAATGCTTTCACTGGAAAATAAAACCTTTTTTCAAAAAAAACCCAAAAAAAACATCTAGCACTTTATCATTCAACATGCGCTGTGGACACCAGACCACACCCATATGTGCTTGTTGAACATCCCATCCCAGATTTGGTTCCCCTTTTTGGGAAGGCTTTCCACGAGATTTTGGAGAGAGGCTATAGGGAATTGAGCTCATTGAACTACAAGAGCATTGGTGAGATCAGGCACTGATGTGCGAGAAGGTGTGGCGCCCAGTCAGCGTCTCAAGTTATCCCAAAGGTGTTCAGTGGAGGTGAGGGCCACTCGAGGTCTTCCACTCCAGGCTCGGCAAATCATGTCTTCATGGCGCTTGCTTTGGGATGCTGACATCATGATGTTGGAACAGGTTTCAGTTCCAGTGAAGGGAAATTGTAATGCGACAGCACTCGGGCATCTTATACTATTTTATGCTTTCATCGTTGCGGAAACAGTTTGCAGAAAAACCACATATGGGTGTGATAATTAGGTGTCCACAAACTTTTGGGCGGTGGCACGGTGGCTGAGTGGTTAGCACTGTCGCCTCACAGCGAGAAGGTCCTGGATTCGAGCCCCAGGTTCAGCACAGGTGCCTTTCTGTGCGGAGTTTGCATGTTCTCCCCGTGTTCCTCCGGGTAATCCGGTTTCCTCCCACAGTCCAAAGACATGCACAGAGGGGATTAGGCTGATTGGCTGCTCTAAATTGCCCGTAGGTGTAAATGTGAGTGTGAATGGTTGTCTGTCTCTGTGCGTCGCCTTGTGGTGGATTGGCGACCCGCCCAGGGTGTGTCCCGCCTCTCGCCCTATGTCAGCTGGGATTGGTGCCGATTCCCCCCAGCGACCCTGAACGGGATTAAGCAGCAGAAGACGAATAAACTTTTGGCCATTTTGTGTATGAGGATATAAAAACCAGCCAAGATAGGATAGAAAGCACTGTCTGTGTTGTTTTTTTGTTGTTTTTTTTTTGCTGCAGATATTAAATCTAATAAACCAATAAATCTAATCAAGGTAGCTAGGTAGTCAGGTGATGCAGTTGGATTCAAGGTAGAACTCAGTGCTTACATGGTTGATGTAATTTGGTGTGCAGCTGGCGTTAGCTAAGGATGCACTGAAAAGTCGACCAAAAAATGTAGAAATCGTGATGGGTTTTCAGTTGAAAAAGAAAGTGAAAATACCCCCAAAGTTATCCGATTTTGTTAGAAGACATGCACTACAGGTTTACTAGAACACCTAAAAGAGTGATCTTGAGGTCAATCTGAAGACCATGTATAATAATTTGGCCATTTGACTTGAATTTATGAAGTACATTTTGATGCCTTCCAATTTAGTTTGAACACCATTACATTTACCATTGCATAAGAGACCCAAAAAAACTGGTATAATTTATGCACTAGCGGGGGGAAAAAAAGCTAAAGAATCCAGCACTTTGTTCCCCAGTCCAGTATCCGCTGAATTTCCATTTTAGTAAGGACTTTTCATTTCATCCTTTGTCAAGGTTGGTTCTCGACACAAAGCAGTTAATCAGCACAAAAGGGAGACCATCTTGACCACATGCCAGGATGTCACGTTCCATTGAGCCTGCACACCTGAGACAGGGTTTAGGTCTCCCTGTCTTGTTCTTCAGAGGAGAAGAGGCACTTAATTATGAGGTGCACTGTGAGCCAAGGGAATGTACTCGATGACCTGTAGACCTTCATTATGAGAGGCACAAGGGACTTGCTGGAGTTCAACACCCTGTCCTGTAATGACATTGTCAAGCTCAACACCTGTTCTGCCATCGTCTTGCTGTCTTGCACTAGTTTTCTCTTAAATGTCCCTTTCATTGTGGAGGCGGCTCCTCTGGATGAAATTATGTAGCAGAAAAGGACCTTCTGCTCCCAGAAAAAGGCTGAACGTGGGATGAAATTGTCAGGCGCTGGGCTTGAAGGACACCATTCGATGCTGTAATTTAGCCCATATGTGAATCACACGCCGACTGACAGTAGGCGTTATCGGACTGCTGACTCTCGAGCAGCTGTCGCTGTTTCCTGCTCCAGGCTCAGTGGATGTGAAGCCATGTGGCCTGGGATATGTATAACTGGACGGTTCCTCGGAGACCCATGCAGCACTCTATTGGGTATTGTGTTTATCTGGTGTGTATCGCCAGTGGAAATGCGAGAGTCAGCAGAAATGAAGAACGGCGAAGCTGCTTCCGATAGAAATAGGCAGCGGAGCGTTAGGTGGCCTGAGAAGCAGCTGTCCCAGACTCAGTCGGGCGAGCAGCCTTATTCAAGGCAAACAGCTCACTTTGGTTTCCTTTCTCTCACATGCTCTTTAGATCATGTAGGTTTTTTGACCAGGGCCTCCAGAAGACCCATCTGCATGTCATCTGTGCAAATTGCTCTCGCCTCGCCTCGTCTTGCCTCTCTCGTCTCAGAAACCTCGGGAGTTGGACAGCATCCCGGTTGCCAAATTGCTCCCAATTCCCTGCTCTTCAAAATGTGTCATTAAAGACTTTTTTTGCTATGAGGTAATGCTCCTTTAGCTCACTTTAACTGCAAAGCTAAGATGATCACCTCTCTAGCTCGTAGGCGAAATCAGTCATTGCCAAGATGCTCGAGAACGGGAATTAGCCTCGCGATTTTTCTGTGTAGCTGTGGGCAAGTGGCTGTGTAATTACACACTGGCTTCATTAGCAGCTCAGACCGGGGGCTTTAATGAAAGGAAACGAAAGGCTCAGGCAGGCGAGCTGGCGCGGTTATTGTGCCGGAGCATCGGGTACAGCGAGGGAACACTACAGCACAATGGCATCCATCATGGCTCAGAAGCAGATTTTCCATGCCAAGCCACTGCCATTATGCCCTCCTACCGGATTGCAACACAAAAGCTGTCTAGCTGCTGGAGAAAAAAAAGAAAAAAGCCACGGTGAAGGCCTTTCTTAGCCCCTATGCACTTTATTTGTTGCATTGTGCTCTGAAGAGCTCTTGGCAGGCTCTTGCCTCATTGCCAGGGTTGTGGGAGGGCTGAAAAGTCTAGCTTTTTCCCTTGTCTTTTTCCCCCCCTTCTTTCTGCACGCTGTTAATCCAACCCTTCTCTGAGTGGCCACCAATAGCACTGTCAACTGATTTGAAAAAGCCGGCCTGTCCGTCACTCTGCTGGAAAATCTGTCCACTGTGACAGGAAATGAAAGTCCGCGTCACAGGCTTGGCGCCACCACTGCCGCAGCGTACAGCTCAGGCCAGTGTCAGTGAGAGTGATGCAGAGCTTCGTGATTCTGTCTGTACAGTCTGTTCCATCTCCAGCACGCTTGATTTATCCAGTCTCAAACATGCCTAGGTTAAGTTTGATATGAATTCTTAAACGGTTAGTGTTTATCTAGATCTCCTGTCTCTTTGACTTGATTGCCCGTAGGCTGTTCAGACCGAACTTTGGGTCATACACGTATCTTTGAGGCTGCGTAATACAAAAGCAGCATAAAACATTTTAAAACCTGTCAGCTCATTTTGATTTAAAAAAAAAAACGAAACCCAAACTTCTCGTTACAGCTTCTGTGGTGAATTTACCGCCAAGTGCACCAATCTGATCTTACCAAGTTTCACCAGTAATGTGCTACATGATGATAAAGCGCCCGCTGCTGCCAGAAGTAACATGACAGGACAGTGGAGCTAAGTGTAATCTATTTTATTAAATCGGACATGTTACACATGTTGCAGGGTCGCCCTGTACTGATCAGTGAACCTTTTCGAACAAGCTGGAAGCAGAAGGAGCAGTAAAATTCACATAAACCACAACCTTGACTGATTTATATTGCAACTTTCATTGAGCACCATGCAGCACGCTCCATGCAACATTCATGACACGTATGCGTGTGAACCCAAAAGCACCACCCATTATGGCATTCCTCACACTTTTCTAGCACTTGACAAGTTGATTACGTTGCCATGGAGACAGGGACGCTGCTATGATTTATTATGGGATTTGACACGCCCGTTTCTCGCCATTCTAATCGGGTAAAAGAAAGAAAGAAATAGGAATTGTCGTAGCTTTTTGTTGTAATTAAAGTGTAGTTTAAAAGATAGTTTCGTTTATTTTTCTGCACCTTTTGTAAAACGCACAGCTGAATGTTCTTCCTGGCTTCCAAAAGTAAAGCCGTCCACGGAGGAACCTTTGCCGTGCGTGTTCAGATTCGTAGAACTTTATTTTCCTCTAGCAATTACTAAATGCATAAAGATCCATGCAAATGAGATGCTGTAACTTTTTACTACGATGTTCGGCACTCTGCCTAGTTTTGTATCGTAATTGCATCCTTTGCTTCATATATAATACTTGTGGTGACCTCGTGGACAGTAATGATAGTACTTGTATATTAGGGGGGGAAAAACCGTTGTCATGGCAACAGAAATCTTAAGGTGTGAAGCCGAAATGTAAAAGCAGTAAGTGTGTGAGGTTGTTTTTTTCTGGAATATTTTATGAAATCTGTATTTGTAATCATCGAGGGCCGTGTAGCCTCCAGTGTAACATGTAGGGAGTCAATTGTAAACTCAATGCAATTAAATTTTAGTGATTAGTAAGACTATGATGTACAACAAAGTCTTTCTGACAGACTCCATCTTCTGTCGGTTAATCCTGTTCAGGGTCGCGGGGGGAAGCTGGAGCCAATCCCAGCTGACTTCAGGTGAGAGGCGGGGTTACACCCTTGGCAGGTCACCAATCCACCGCAGGGCGACACACCGAGACAGACAACCATTCACACTCACATTCACACCTACGGCCAATTTAGAGTAGCCAGTTAGCCTAATCCCCTCTGTG
>JAQMCW010000023.1:16438756-16449864 GCA_030068335.1 Chrysichthys cranchii
TGTGTGTGTGTGTGTGTGTGTGTGTGTGTGTGTGTGTGTGTGTGTGTGTGTGTGTGTGTGTGTGTGTGTGTGTGCTAGTTATATAATTGGGATTGGGAGACGGCCTTTTTATTTTTTTGGGTCACAGTGTGTTGACGGTCCCCATAGTGGCTGCACTCCGAGGCGAAGACGAAAGGATTCTTTCGCTCTGATGTCACGATTCCTCTGCAACACAATCCATCTGCTTGCAAAGTCTCATATTCCCACGTGTGTACAAGAGAACAGAGAAAGCATCCCAATAAGCGTAATTGGCCGGCGTCTGGTGCAGAGCAAATGAGTGTAAGGTACATACGTACAGTAGGTTAAATAAATTAAGGCTTCGTCTCCAGTGCACTTCTAGATTCGTAACGTCCCTGTTGGCATCTTGCAGAATGGACACTGGGGAATAGAACAATGTTGAATGTCTAAAGAAGTCTGAAACCCCACCATGCTGTGTATGCGTTTGTTTATTCAGCGTGTAATGGGAGTGTCTGGATGAGATGGGATGCCGACAATATTACCATGGCAACTGCTATGCGGTTTGCTTTGCGTCCCATCATCCAGGCGTTAGCATTGCGATGGAATGGCGTCCGATCCAGGGTGTACTCGGACCTCGTGCTCGACGTTCCCGATCCACCATAACGTTGACCAGGATGACTGAAGCACTTATTGAAGATGAATGAGTGAATTTTACCGCTGGAGTGCTCTGCTGAAAAAGAAACGAGTGTCGTCTCTCTTGTTTAATTGGTTCTGGAATTTTTTTTATTTTTTTTTTTTATTTTTTTATTTATTTATTTTTTTTAAACTTCATGTGTGTAGTTTTTGGAAATGTACCTAAAAACCAAAAGGAAACTGCAGGAATAAATACACAGTGGTATCCCGCTTAACGAACACCCTCCAGAACGAACGTTACGTATAACGAACGCCGCTGAGACTCGCAGAACGAACGCGTTTCGCACAACGAGCTGCACGTCGCACGTGAACAAATCGAGTTTTACGTGAAAAAAAATTGGCAGAATCCGGTCAGATGTGTCTCAGATGAAGACGAAGCATTGTGTTGTGTTGTTTCTCCCCATTAGTGTGATGATTTTTTTTTTTCCTGTTTTGATGTGTTTTTGGTGTCTGTGTGTTTACTGGTGGTTAAAATCGCTCGTCTGTGACCACTGGGGCACCTGGGAATGGAAAATTCCAGCTCTGACTCTGACAACTAAAACTGGACTGAAAATGAGACTTGTTCATTTTGTGTGTGTGTGTGTGTGTGTGTGTGTCCTCCTCATCCCACCTCCATCTCACCTCAACACCTAACATCATTCCCTGCTTTGGTGAGTGTTTGACTCGTTTTTCCCTTCATTAACAGTGCTGTCTTCATTTTTTTTTAGTAATTTTCACGAGTTTTCCCGGCGACCTGGAGCAGATTGCACGATTTCCCACAGAAATCTACGGGCTGGAACGGCCCATACGTGTTCGTGATGCGGGGTACCATGTAAATGAATACTTTAAGTAGAAGTTCTTGTTCTAGGTGTAGGTGTGAAATTATAAAGTGAGCCTTGGGTCCATGGGTTTTTATGTTTAATTAAGGTTCTCCAATTGTTAATGTTCTTTTTGGTGGGAATTCACATGTGCTACAGCTGTGCTGACTACAGAATGTTTACAATCTGTTCATCTCATCATGCTTACTTTTTTACTGTCACGTGGTTTTTTGTTTTTTTTTGTTTTTTTTTGTTTTTTTTAATTCTCGCATCTTCATTAGTCTTTCTCCAAAGCAGGAAAAACCTTTCCTACTTCGTCATCTCTACCCATTTCCTCTGGTCATGTGCTGGATGCTAAATATAATGATAGAAATATAAAAAAAAATTCAGTCTGTAGATAAGGCTAGAGTCGTGTATAAATTCACGAGATGAAGTCTCCTGATTCCGGAAAGCCTTGGTCGTTCCATCAAAGTCCGTCTCAAGGCAATCTGAACGAGGCAGGTGGTAGGAGAAGCCATGCCTTCACAACGCTCCAGAGCCTTTTGTTCTGGAGGATCATCCAGTGCCCTAAATTTCCCACTCCTTCCCTGCATCTCTTCTGTGTCTCCTCCAGGTGTCATATGAGCCAATTCTGAAAGCCACACCTGGATCATGTAGCCTGATCCCTCAAAAGGCCCTTTCTAGGGGCGCCATTAGGGACGCGAGCTTGTCCTGGTCGGCAATGACCCTGACATTTGTACAGTTCCCGTTCCTGTACACTAGAAGAAAGAATGAAGTGTGCTTTCCTCTCCCAGTGTTTATCTGTTACTCTTGCACACGTCTCATCTCCCTGTCTGTTCTGAAAGCAAAATGTTCTCTATTCGAGTCTCGGTGTGCTGATCGCGTCATCGTTTATACGTCACGCAGGAGAGCTACGCTGCGAATCGATTGCGTTTCTGGCTCGAGCCACCCCGCTACGATCGTGAGTGCGGTTTCGATCCTGACCCTCGCTGTTCCTCAGGTCCCCTTCTGCCCACATCAGCCGAGATTGATTCGTTCATTTATCTAATTTAAGGAGCAGGCGCTCTTTCGCCCTCAGACTGCGCTGTGTCAGAGGCGCATATGGCGTGGAGTTATTGTGCATTTACTCTTCAGATGGAATAAATTAGAATGTGTTTGCAAGTAAATGAGTTAATTAAGAGCATTTGCTCACCTTTTGGGGGTTCTCTCCCTGGAACAGATGGTGCTGGAGCCTTCTGTCTGTGCCACTGCAAAGGCTTTCACCACCACTGCAGTGCCCGAGTTGTCTCGTAGAACCTCAGGGAATGTAGAGGGTTTTAGTACAGCATGCCTTTACCTGAATAGTGATACATCATTAGTCTGTCAGATAACCTAGAGCGTCCCAGACCCTGGTAATCCCTGCTATGTGTGGTGCTTCAGTGCACTTTTATGGGCGCTGTTGATTTACCTGAATAGCTGGATCAGGCATGTTGGAGCAAAATATGTATTTCAGAACCAGAGTTTGGAAACAATGTAATAGATTTCACAAAGCGCCCCCAAAACAAGTCATTATGTTCAGGGACGCGTCTAACAAACCTGCGGCCTTCAAAAGGTATTGTGCCTAATTGAATGCATCCACATTTGCACATCAAATACAGCCACGTAGCATTCGATTCCTCTTCCGTCTGCTTGTGCCTTGTTCTTGAAGTCTGCCGCTGATTCACTGATGAAATATCCGCATCCTCTGCGGTGTTATTTATTTGGTTTGGGATTTTGCTCTCAGCGTGAGTTGTTGTTGTTGTTGTTTTTTTCTTTGTTTGTTCTTTTAAAAGCTAATCGGAAAATCTTCTCAAAATGTGCCGTGGCGTTTTTGAGCATGAATTTTAATTCATTTAATTTTTATTTACCTAGAGAGCCGTGCCGAGGTGACGACCAGTTCGATTATCAACATTACGTGAAGAATGAAAATGCTGAATGGCTAGGTGACGTAGAATTTGGTAGAGTGCTGGGTTTGTTAGCTAGCTCGCTGTCTGTCTAATGATGCATTGGTTCCCCGCATAACGAACGCAATGCGTTCCTGCGGAGCGTTCGTTGTGCGAAACACAATTTCCCATAGACTTCTTTGGGAAATCATGTAATCCGTTCCAGGTTGCCCTGAAAAATCGAGAAAAGTGAAACTGAAGCCACCCCCCGCTGAGGATGCTTTGTCTTCATCTGTGACACATCTGGCCAGATTCAGGCTTTTTTTTTCTTATGTAAAACTTGATTTTTTTTCACGTGTGACGTGCGGTTCGTTGTGCGAAACGCGTTCGTTCTGCGAGTCCCACGCACGTTCGCGGCGGTGTGTATGTGGGGCGTTCGTTAAGCGGGGTACCACTGTAATTCATATATTTATTGTACGTCGCACTGGATAAGGGCATCTGTTACAATGATTAATTATACTCAAGAACCGTAACAAGAATATACGTGTGAAGTCCGTGACGTCCCTCCCCTTCAAACAGCATCTTCATTTCCGAATCGTTGCAATTACCAGGCATTTCTCCTGCGTTGTTGACTCTTGTATTGGTGGGGGGTTTTTTTGCGGGTTTTTCTTTCCTAGTTTCCCAAAACTGTTTTAGTTCTTGACCCAGGTAAGCGCCATAGAATTTTGGTCATTGCTTGAATCCAAATTTATCCCTACTTGATTTATTGCTCATGAACTCTTAGATAAAAGTGCATTATTGAAATGGGCTTTTGGCAAATTGCTTGTTCCAAACGACCATGCGTGCCCGTAGTGTGGATACAGTTTGTGTGTGTGTGTGTGTGTGTGTGTGTGTGTGTGTGTGTGTGTGTGTGTGTGTGTGTGTGTGTGTGCACAGGCCATATAGAGGCAGGAGAATATCATCATAACTGGATGTAGAGATGAAGTTTAACACACACAGTCATAATGTGTTTATGTGTGTGTGTGTGTGATATATATACAAAATGTATATGTATATAATATGTATGTGCGCATGTAGCCTGTGTGGTATTTCCAGCGTGCATATCTAAAATACGTACACATCATCTTAAGGCGCCCGTGCTGTACACGTCGGAGTGCCATGTAGCAAAGTGTTTACATAACCTGGGTGTGTGTTTGTGTAAGCAGGATTACGATTTCCTTGATGGACTCAGTGGTGGATTCAGAATGGAATGCTTTTAAGACACTCGTTTTTGAGTTTTCTTTAAGACAGATACTAAGGGTGATGACTGTTGGACCGCACAGCCTTGGTCTTGGGAGTGTGTGCCTGTGTATGGTTTGACTTTTCAGTAACTCAGCTGTGGAAATGTGTGATCTCAGATGAAAGTGACTGAAATGCCCATGCATGTTCCTCGTGCCAACCCAGAGCCACCTCAGTGAGACATGTGCTGTCATGTTTCAAATTACACCGACTCTCTCGGCGCGCACACCATCGTGGCTGTGCTAATCATTTGGTTTAGTTGTGCACTTAGAAACACATCTGTCCCACATGTTACGACTGGATAAATTGCAAGTCCAAGCATTCTGCCCATTCTGCGGATCTCCAGAATGATGTGGTCCAGCTGTTAATGTGATAGCAAGCAGAAATACATTATTTGCCTCTGAGACCGTCAACTTTGTCACATAAAATCTCACCCCCCCACCCCCCCCCCCCCCATTTCTTTTTTTTGTTTTTGTTTTTGTTTCAACTGTTGTCAGTGATGAGTTGCAGCATATTGAATGGAGACATCTGTTTTTCACCGTTCATTTGTTGGTTATTCATGGTATCTTGTAAGTGGTAATTTGCAAGTTGTAATAATGTCATTTCCCACCTCACAGCCATTTGATGTGCAAAGTGGAAATGTGGGGTGGGGTGTGAACACTTCCAAAAAAGTGCATGTAAAGCTCATAAAAAGCTACTTTAAGTGCCCTTTCACAGTTACTGGCCTGAGTGGCTATTGGTGCTGTCTGCTGTAGTGAACTTCAAACATTCCTGCAACATTTTAGACTGAAATTGTAGCATGGCAACAACAGCGTAGCTTAGTGAAGAGCCTGCTAGCTAACATTGGAGCTCTAATGGTGATAATTACCTTCTCAAAACAGTGATCAGTGTGGTCACTGCCATGGATTTAACCAAGTACTGAGTCTGTATACGATCTGATCTAAAGCTGATCCTGCTATAAACTCATTTAAAAGTAGAGAAATGGGCTTTTACACTGCTCTCAGCGTAAGCGGCCATGTTGATTTGGATGTCACTCTGTAAGCCGGGAACAACTTGTACTTGAGAAGTCTACCCCTATTCGACAAGTTGAAATTACAAGTTGAGTGACATTTTCGGTGACTTTTACTGGCGGTAGGCAGGTAATTACAAGTTGGATCGCTATTTGAGTTGTTTCACACTGTTAACCATTCTGTAAATGACTGCTTTGCACAAGCCCCATCTAAAAAAGCCCCGTTTTCCTCAGTAATACATGCACAACAATGAGTACTTTTAAAACCCAACCTTTTGTATTTAATTCGAGAGATATTGGAAAAATACTGTCCATGTGATGGGACTTTTTATCTGCATTCATACATACATACATACATACATATATACGTAATAATAAAAATCAGTAGCATACTTATGAATATTGCTGTGTTCATGAAAGGTGACATGAATGATTAGAGATGTTAGGCTTGTGCAGGTCAATATGAGTTCAGGCGTCACATCCATAACTCTGGAATTTCCCCTTTGGCACACGCGCACACACACACACACACACACACACACATGCTTTACTCTAAAGACTCTCCCTCAATTCATAGACAGCCCAGTTGAGTGTTAAGATGCCTTACGGAGGGTGCACACTTCGTCACTTTGTCACTTCACTCCTCTTTCACACAGCGCACTGGAATGAAGGCTTGTTTTGCTAAAAACGTAAGGAAAAAAAAACCTTTTTTGGAATATTTGTCGATTAATAGCAAGAATTCTTAAATAACAGACAAAGTGATGCTCACTCTCAGGGAAACTACTACTACTAGGTAGCACAGCTATAATTCACCTACGTTGACATCCTAGATATCATGTTCGCTGAGAGGTGCGGGGCCTGAGGATTCTCATTTGCGCTATCTTAAGTTGGATAATGAACTCCAGTTGCTAATGTTCCAGTCAGTCACTCTGAAGCATGATGGCTGTTTCCCCGGGTGACTGCTAATCTCACCAGCACTTTGAAACCCTCTCGTGCTGCCTGGTGTGTGAAAGACGGATGGGCTGTCCCGTGTACTACACATTTTGCATTCCCTCCTTTTCATGATGGGTAAAATGATTTCACGTTTTAACTGGTGCCACGCCAGAAAACATCTCCCATTAATGGCGAGCGTTTGACATGGTCTGGAACGGTGCTTGGCTGTGGGCTGGAGGAACAGGGATTATGTCTCTGCCTCTTTCATATTATTAGACCGTTGATGCCAGTTCATTTTCTTGTGAGGTTTAAAAGCAGTCTGAGATGCCAAAATAGAGTCCAAAATCTTGTACATCTGGCATACGCTAGTGGCAAATGGTGGCCAAGAATACAACTGGATTATTCAAAATACCGTCATAGATTGCGTTGAGTGGATTTTCCGTCTTGCTCTGGGGCGTTTATTTTTTTGTTTTGTTTAGTTTTTGGGGGTTTTTGTATTGCCTCCAAACTGCTTAAGCCAAGTTTCATCACTGAGCTGCTAAGATTTATATAGCTTAAAGGTTGTTTAGGCATTTTTAAAGATTTAAAAAAATAAAAATAAAGGGAACAGCAGCCTTGTGGTAAACATTCTAGCTCTGGTTTCAAATGGTGTTTCCTTTATGGTCGCAATCTGTTACCGTTTTATCAGTCTACGTGTGAATACTGTGTGTATCCCTACTGCAAGGGGGGAAGGGATCTCCTGCAAGTTGTGTTTATTTCGACAGATATAGCGGCACAATCGTGTTCGTCATTGAGCGGCGTGATGAGGGGAGTGCACACTCGCTGGAGCTTGGCCTGATCATCCTGATTCAGAAGCAGCACCACTTTGGCTTCATTCCCTGACAGGCTTCGTATGAATTCTGACAGGAAAGGCGTGTTCGGGACCGAGAGAGAGAGAGAGAGAGGCATATAAAAGAGAGAAAACAACTGGGGTATTAAAAAAAATACATCACTTGTATGTAGCTGCTGTGCTTTCTGCATGTAATTAAGTCCAGCTTAGATGTCGTAGTTGACCTGGACACCGGGCATTAAAGGGCTTTGGTTCATTTCTGTAAGGTCATGGAAAAGTGTGCGTGCAGAAATGTAGGTCTCAACAAACAGCCTAATCCTCTGTTCTGCGGTGTTTCATTAGCATCTTTGTATATTAAGTAATCTGTTGGAGATTTTTTAATTTTAGCTCTAATTAATTTTTTTTTCCCTATTAATTACACAAGCACTCGTGTACCCAAACTCCATATATTTAGACAGTTTTGCAAACATGTCCTTTTGCAGATTGCAGTTCCTTCTGCTTGAGCAGGTCATTATGCGTCCTGCAGGTCTAAAATATATAGACCTCTGGTGCATTTTGGGCATGATGGCTATAACGTAAAGAGAAATCCGAAATAAAAAAAAAAAGACCTCCTTTGTTGTCTGTGTATATATAGTATTTCACAAAAGTGAGTACACCCCTCACATTTTTGTAAATATTTTATTATATTTTTTCATGGGACCACACTGAAGATATGACGCTGTGAAACAATGTAAAGTAGTCCGTGTGCAGCTTGTATATCAGTGTCAATTTACTGTCCCCTCAAAATACCTAAACACACAGACATTAATGTCTAAACTGCTGGCAACAAAAGTGAGTACCCCCCTAAGTGAAAATGTTCAAATTGTGCCTAAAGTGTTAATATTTTATGCTGCCACCGTTATTTTCCAGCACTACCTTAACTCTCTTGCGCATGGAGTTCACTAGAGCTTCACAGGTCGCCACTGGAATCCTCTTCCACTCCTCCATGATGACCTCACAGAGCTGGTGGAGGTTAGAGACCTTCCGTTTGAGGATGCCCCTCAGATGCTTAATAGGGTTTAGGTCTGGAGACATGCTTGGCCAGTCCAGCACCTTTACCCTTAGTTTCTTTAGCAAGGCTGTGGTCGTCTTGGAGGTGTGTTTGGGGTCATCATATTGGAGTCCTGCCCTGCGGCCCAGTTTCCGAAGGGAGGGGATCATGCTCTGCTTCAACATGTCACAGGACATGTTGGCATTCATGGTTCCCCCAATGAACTGTAGCTCCCCAGTGCCGGCAACACTCATGCAGCCCCAAACCATGACACTCCCACCACCATGCTTCACTGTTGGCAAGACACACTTGTCTTTGTACTCCTCACCTGGTTGCTGCCACACACACTCGACATCATCTGAACCAAATAAGTTTATCTTGGTCTCATCGGACCACAGGGTATGGTTCCAGTGATCCATGTCCTTAGTCTGCTTGGCTTCAGCAAACTGTTTGCAGGCTTTCTTGTGCATCATCTTTAGAAGAGGCTTCCTTCTGGGATGACAGCCAATTTGATGCAGTGTGTGTATGGCGTATGGTCTGAGCACTGCCAGGCTGACCCCCCACCCCTTCAACCTCTGCAGCAATGCTGGCAGCACTCATACGTCTATTTTCAAAAGACAACCTCTGGATATGATGCTGTGCACTCAACTTCTTTGGTGGACCATGGCGAGGCCTGTTCTAAGTGGATCCTGTCCTGTTAAAGCGCTGTATGGTCTTGGGCACCGTGCTGCAGCTCAGTTTCAGGGTCTTGGCAATCTTCTTATAGCCTCGGCCATCTTTATGTAGAGCAACACTTCTTTTTTTTTTTCAGATCCTCAGGGAGTTCTTTGCCATGAGGCGCCATGTTGAACTTCCAGTGACCAGTAGGAGAGAGTGTGAGCGCGAGAACACCAAGTTGTGTTCATAATTGTACTCACTTTTGTTGCCAGTGGTGTAGACATTAACGGCTGTGTGTTTAGTTATTTTGAGGGAATGGCAAATTTACACTGTTATACAAGCTGTACACTGACTACTTTACATTATATCAAAGTGTCATATCTTCATTGTGGTCCCATGAAAAGGTATAATAAAATATTTACAAACATGTGAGGGGTGTACTCACTTTTGTGACATACTGTACGTATGTTTTATTCTGTCTCTCTCTAACTCTCCTATCAGTGCCAGATGTCTAACATTTATGTTTTCCTTCATTTACATTGTTGATGCATCAAACTGATTTTTACCTAATTATTTTCTTTACTACTTCGGCATACTTACTTGATGCATCATGTATTCAGCTTTGGTTTGTTGGGGATTTCGGCATTAAAGCTCGGCGTTCCAGCTTTATTAAAATGTATTAAACCTCCAATGTCATTCTATTCACTTCTCGCTGATAATATGCTTAATCCTGCTGACTGACTGTAAAGGTGGCGCTGCCTTTCTAGAGTATGCAAGCAAGCTGAAACCATACAGGCCTCCCAACCACAACGTAACCTAGCTGACGTTCTAAATATAAACACTAGTTACAGTAAGAAATCCTTGCTTTCGTGTAAGAGTAAAACCACTAGAACTAGAAACTCACTTGCATCTTTGAAGATTTGTCTTGTTTTGCAAGTGAGATGAACGCATAAGCAGCGTGAGGTTCCCGAAAGCACATTCAAATTCTGACCATCTATCATGCGCAACATGAAAATTGATAATGGTTTGAATTACGGCGTATCGGTTGCATTTTGCAACTTGAAAATGCACTGTATGACTACATTATACAGTGCATTATGTGAGTCATTGAATAAAGGTGCCTTGTGTGCTCAGTAAATGTGACCTCCTGATGCACAATAGCTAGCATATATCTCATTCAGCACATCAATTCAGCAGATCAGGCTCTGTTTATAAGCCATGTTGCTGTAGCCCAGGAGGCTGTTATGTTTGTTGGTCATGCTACAGTTGCAGAGTGCAGGAAATACGACAGCCATTAAAACTTGGATACAGACCGGAGCGAGAGGTAGGACTCCTGACTGGGATGTTGGAAAGCCAATAAAAATGAGAAAAAAAAACAGTGGAAGTGGGTGGTTTAGTCTCGTACCGATGCAAGCGGATGGTCAGAGGATGAAGCTTTCATTAAAATGAGAGGTCATGTAGATTAATAGCATATTGGATGCAGCACGGTGCTCATGCCATCATCAGGTCAGGCTGGTGTGTGAAATAGTAACTTGGTCTGTGAGTGCAAAAAATTGTAATAAATTTTGACTTGATGAACGAGTGAGGTCTTGCAATACGAGTAGTATGCATACGCTTCATCTGCCGAGCCTCACGTGATCACAACTTCTCTCTCACTCACTTTGGGATTGTGGCTCACTCGAATAGTCAACATCCGCGCTAGTGTAGAAAAAGACTGAGGAATCCCTCACTTCAAATGAGTTCAGGGAGATGTGTAAAATGTGGGGAAGAGTGCAAAACTTTCTAGAAAAGCACCACCCGAATAAGGCTGTAGCAGTGCGAGCGCTGAATCTGTTTAATGACGATGTAATGTCGCATTTCCGCCAAATCCTTAAAAGGAGGCGAGAGCTGCGATCATTGGATAGTTTCCTTGTTAAAGTCGCATGAAAAGAAAAAGATCCCAGTGAGCCGACAGACTGCGGTGATTCTGTGAGTTGTAGTGAAA
>JAQMCW010000023.1:16499719-16526545 GCA_030068335.1 Chrysichthys cranchii
ATTGTATTTACATTCATTTCAATGGGAAAAACTGATTCGGGTCACAAACAAATCGGGTCACGAACAGAGTCTCGGAACGAATTAAGTCCGACTGTGTGTGTGTGTGTGTGTGTGTGTGTGTGTGTGTGTGTGTGTGTGTGTGCATGCGTGCGTGTGTGTGTGTGTGTGTGTCTTTGAAAAATTTTGTATGTCAGTAAAGAGCGCAACAGAAGAGAGCACTTTTCAGACCAACAAAAAAAAAACATAATGAAAGCTCTTGGGTTTTTCATGCAAATAAATAAGCAAGTGCGGCAGTCAAAGTCTCCAAAGAACTGAGGCAGATTCTCCAAGATGCTCAGAAAAACTTACAGTTCATTTCCTTATAAAAAACTGTACACACTGTACCTGGAAATATTATTTAAAGTATAAAAAAAAAATACAGGGTTGTCACATCAAATATTAACTTTGTTTAGTTTATTACTATTTACTGCATGTTGTAGTATTTTTTTCTTTTAAGTAGAAAGATTTCCTTTCATTATTTTTCAAGTCATTTTTACTTCACAGCCTTTCTTTGCCTAAGACCTTTGCACAGCACTGTACTCTGGGCACCATGCATCCTGCGGATTTCTACACTTTTCTTATTTCTACGTGTGTATTTTTAGTGCTCTTTGTGCTGCTGTGACCTTGTGCTGTGAAAAAGGTGTGAAAGTAGATATTAAACCTCAGGAGGAGTGGACTCCAGACCAGCGCAGTTCTCGTTGCATTTGTCATAGACCAGGCGCAGTTTGCGGAAGAGGACAGACAGCATGCGCAGGTGCTCCTGCAGCTTCCCCAGCCGGTCCTGATGTGTGTTCGGGTGGTACGTGACGCCGTTCGGTAGCTGTCGCACAAGTGTGGACAGGTAAAAAAGACAAGCAGACATAAGATCGAAGTGATGTGCATTCATTAGGATATATACGATATATACGATGTGGCCAACAGAAATCACACTGACAAAGCATGCTTTAAATGTGGTGTGAGCTTTATGATGCTATTTCAAACAACAACCAAGCACCCTAGGTGACATTAATCACTCACAGACAGTGTTGTTTATTTGTTTAATTACATTTATTTGTTTTCGTAACACTATGCACTATTTAAGCTCAGAAAATCATATTAGTAAAGCCCTGTTTAATTACTGGAATTTTTATATTCGAGTTCATGCCAGGTCCTTGTTGGTGCTTTATTTTTATGCTGTAAAACCCAACTGAGGATTCCATGCAGGTGTGTGTCTGTGTGTACTCAGCTGAATTTTAAAGTCACAAAAATAACAAGCCAAAGCAAACCTGAACAAATACACGAGCACAAAATGCCTGACCTGGACAGTCTCTACCTCCAGGACATTCTTCCTTATTCGCACTCACCTGCATGTTTCTAAGAAGCTGAAAGATCTCCATGGTTCTCAAAACTATGTCCTGCACAGTTTCCTGTCCAATGCGACACAGCGATGCTGTGTTTACATCCCGGGCTGCTTGTGCCTGCTGCGCAGGAAACTGGCTAAGTGGTGGAGTTGTCATGAGGTCAGAAAGGGGAGAGGCACTGGAGCAGGTGGCTACTCAGTGTCACACAGTGGCATGCCTACAACACAGACACAGGATAGTGCTGTTACAATGGATGTGTAACCTCTCTAGGGTGTATTCCTGCCTCACACCCAGTGATCCCAGGATGGGCTCTGGACCCGCCACGAACCTGACCAGAATAAAGCGGTTACTAAAAACGCCAAAAATGCCAATAACCTTGAACCAAAGAGAAAGAACATTCAATATTCTAATACCTCAGGCTTATCACAATCTCTAAGCTTCTTAAAGCTACTACCTTACATCATATGCACCCAGGCCTGCTCCATGAGGGGCTATTATGATTTGCGCCTGGGTTTCCCAGACATCTTGCAGTCAGGGACCCTTATCAGAGTAAAAGACTGCCATTGTAACTTTAAGAACAACAATGCAAATATGAACCAATATAAATATATCATATTCATATATATATATATATATATATATATTCATATTTAATACCTTTCTAATTCGTTTACACACCTCACAGAGCACGTTTCTGAACCACGGGGCTATATTACTATCATTCACTCGAATCTAAACCAAATCCGGGCCAGGATCTAGAGAAGCAATACATGTCCTTTTACTCCAAGCTAAAATCACTACTAAAGACGATCAGGATTGCTACATTATTCTGCATTGTATCATCACATGAACATGATCATGCTACAGAAGATATCCTGCTCTAGTACTGGCTGGTCCTGGGTTCTCACAGATTGAACAGTAATGAATCAATCCAATTCCAAAATAGCCAGTGAACACAGCAGTGCTGGAGACGAAAATGGTTTGTAAAGTATTACAAATGCTCCCTGAGTTACGATGGCCCGACTTATGATTTTTCGAAGTCATGATGATGATTGTGATCCACTAAAAATTGTAAAATATTTCGAAAATATTTTAAATTCGCAGGCAGGCATCGCTGGGAGGCCAGCGTAACAGTGCATGACATATGCAGACGTTCGGACGACACCCAGAAATGCCACACTCTCTCCATAACTTAGAGTTAACTTGTGTATCAGTGTACTGTACAGTGTGTTACCTCAGGTTTTTTTTGTGATTATTAACAGAACAGCTTCAGCGGTGGCTGGCTGTAGACGGAGCTCAGTATTTGTGTAGCAGGGTGTCGCGGCTGGACGGAGCTCAGAGACACAGTACTGTGACCCACATCATACAGGTGTGTGGATCTCTCTGGGAAACTCTCACTTTTGATATAAATGTGATTTAAATGAAATCTCGCTTAAACGTTAACTCGCTGCACAGCATAAAATATCAGTCTCTCTGTTAGCAAAACAGAGCGCATAAGAGCTCTGGGCACCGTGGAGCATGATACGAAACTCTACAAAATAAATAGTAAGACAATTGAATTTCAACTGATAACTACATATTCTTTAAAGTTAAAACAACACAATCTCTCATTTTACCATATTAAAACTGTACTATTCATTTTCAGCACGAGTAGCATTAAACACTCCCCTCTTCCTCGATCACGAAGTAAACAAGGGGATAAACACGCATTCTTAAAGCAACAGTACACAGAATAGACACACTTCCAAATTGCACTTTTTTCTTAAATGGGACTGTGGTGTGAACACAAATATTTTAACTAATCAAATAAAAGAACATCTGAGATGTTGGTGAAGTTTCAAACAAACAGGAAAAACAATAAATTATAAACATATAATTTCAACCTGGTTATATAAGCTGGGCTAAGCTAGGCTGAGATACCTAAGGTAGGCTAAGTGGTTCATCACAGTTGTTGGACTTATGATATTTTCGACTTATGATGGGTGTGGCTGAACGCACCTCCATCGTAACTTGCAAACTACCTGTACATGTGAGATATTCATCAGTGGTCACCATTAATATCTGCATTTTAAGCAGCGATGCTGTGTCATGATACACTGCCATGTCCCTGTATCAGTGGGACTGATACTGTGAGAAAGGCCATCCAAATAAAATCTACTCAGTGGTGGTTCTTGTCCATCAATGGACACAGTAGAGTATAAACTTGTGCATAGCAATACCTCCCTTTATTGTGAATAAAAGGACTAAGGGATGTATTTATAATCTACAAGATCAAGTCAGGAACCAATCACAGTCTCATCTCTTTCATGTAGTGTGAATACCAGGTTTCACCTGCAAGAAAGAAGGAGTCTAAAAATAAATAATAAATACAAAATCACACATATGTACCTATATGAACAGACATCGGTTCCTGACTTTTCAGACACTCCATGTTCCTGATAAACTGTTTAGAAGACAACACGGCTCCGGAATCCCTGGATTTGATCCAGAGCTTGGCTTACTGCTCCTACGGAATGGGAATTCTCCATGTTCTCCAGGTTCCTCCCATCTCCCAAAAGCATGCTGGAAGGTGGACTGATGACTCTAAATTGCCCCTGGGTGTGAATGCGTGCATGCATGCGAGAGAGAGTGAGTGTGTGTGTGTGTGTGTGTGTGTGTGTGTGTGTGTGTGTGTGCGCGCATGTATGGTACCCTGCCCTGTTGGTGTCTCATCCAAGGTCCCACCCCGCCTGACGCTCAGTTTTCCTGAGATAGGGTCCAGTCCCAGTCCTGTGTTGTTCTTTCAGTGTTTCAGTGATCCACTGCAACCCTGACCAGCATAAAGCTCTTTCTGAAGATGGATGGATGGATGGAGACTCTGGACCTAGATCAGTCCTGTCCAATCAGGAGGTTACTGTGTGAGCTACTAAACCAATCACAGCGCAGTGGGCGTGGTTAATGGGAATATGGCTGAGGGACAAATAACTAGTCCAGTCTTAGAATAACTAACTAGCTGTTCACTGGTAGGAACACGCATAAGGTGAATAATAAACTATTCTAGTTGACCAGATAGCTACACAAGTTCTACTTTGTTACTCCAAATCGGGATGGTTTACAGACTATCTGGTTTATCTTGTAAAGTATTAATTCCTGTTCTGATAAACAACACTTTACTGATTAAGACATTACCAGCTGGTCATGGATCTGTTGGCTAACTAGATTAGCACAAAAAGCACACCTGGCTTAGAGCAAACCCTTAAAAAGTCAAACAAAAATAAGCAATGCAATAACTCCAACTCCTGAGGTACATTTCAAACGAAACGTGTTGTTCTTTCAGTGTTTACTTGTGGACAGTTACCTGTAACGCTACTTCTACAGGGACTGTTGTCAAGATGTCATTCCTCTTTGGTGTGTCGAGATCTCGGTTGGGCTTCGGTCAGTTATCGCGAGAGTAGAGAGTGTACCGTAAAGTACCTAAAGAAGGCTCATTTAATTAATTTACCACAGCGTGAACAGCTCTAATTATCTAATTTTGTCAGCTATAGAAATCTTGTCGCGCATGTTACTTGAGCAGAAACTGTGCCAGGTGTAGACATGATAAAATACAACATGATAAATAAACGCTTTTAATCCCAAGAGGTCTTGTTACAGTTTTGGGAATGAATGTAATATATAATGACTAGCTTACTAATGTAATGACTAGAGAACTGTTCAGGTGATGCACTCTGTCTTATTAGTCAATTATAGGCTAGCATTGTGGATTACCCCTATACAGGGCAAACTCCAAATTTAGTATTTTGTTGTTGTTGTTGTTTAATTTGGCTGAATTTAACCCAACACAACATTAAAGTTGCAGTAAAGCCGTGGTTACAGCACCATCTGACAAACATTTCCACAGTGGAGTTACAAAATCCTCTCAGACATGCACTTAGTATTTGTTGTTGTTGTTGATTTTCGCTGAATTTAACCCAACACAACATTAAAGTTGCAGTAAAGCTGTGATCTGACAAACATTTCCACAGTGGAGTTAAAAATCCTCTCAGACATGCACTTAGTATTTTTCCTTTTTTGTTGTTGTTGTTGTACTTTTTTTTCTTTCTTTCTGTCTTTTTTTTTTATTTTTATTTTTTTTACATTTTTTAAGTGCCTGGTGCACATCCTCCAGGCCGTCTGAAGAAAGGAAGCACACAGTGATGTCCATTAAGTTGCAGATAAGCTCCTATACCTCCGGGGCCATGTTTGTGTTTATTTGATCTGCCTCACTTGTGAACTCGAAATGCATTAAACCCACAAGAGAATTAGAAGCACTTACTGAGATACCATAAGATACAGACAGGGGTTGACTCTCTGTCTGATGGCCTTTCATTTTAGAGAGGCTTTCTTGAAGGTGTGTAGAGAGATGGGGATACGAGGCACTGCATGTCTGCTTCTGTTGCTTCTCTTTCAGCTTATTATTATTATTAGTAGTAGTAGTAGTAGTAGTAGTAGTAGTATTGTTATTATTGTTATTATTACTATTATTATTATTATTATTACTTGTAATAAAGTAGTGGTGGTTATTGGTGTTGTTTTTGCTATTATAATAGCAGTAGCAGTGGGCAAAGTAATAGTAACAGTTGCTGTTGTTGTTTATGGAAATCCCTTTGAGCATTCATTCGATATCCTTGATATCAAACAGAGAACAATATAGGCCACTAGTTAACTAGTTGCTGAAAAAGCATGACTAGCGAGAACCTTTGCTCAGCTAATACAACAAAGTGGCAAACTAGTGCAAACAAAATCCAACTTGTCAAAAATGATATCAATATGGCATTTGATATCAAGGATAGCGAATAAATGCTTAAAGAGCTTTCCATAGTTGTTGTAATATTAGTGGTGATAGTAGTAGTAGTAGTAGTAGTAGTAGTAGTAGTAGTAGTTGTTGTTGTTGTTGTTCATTATGTAACCATAATCTACGTATAAAATTTAAAGCATAATCAGTAAGCCATATTGTGTTATGGCTTGATGTAGAAGCTGGGTGGGACAGTAGAATTGACTCCACTAAGATTTCAGGATTTAAGAGTCAGGGTTACAGAAACTTAATAAAGCTGTTAAAGCTATTTATCACAGTGTCACACATCGGGGCAGATCAGAGAGAAATGTTAGCTGTTTATTTTACTCTGCAACATTTCTGTAAACATGCTATACCTCATGTATACAACCACTTAAGCTCTGTTTTAATTGACACAGTGAATAATCGACACAACATCATTACGTGACAAGAAATGACGTAATGTTTTAAATGATCTGATCATAAATCATTTGTACTTTTTCTTAGTATGATGCATTTCAATTCATAAAGCTTTCAAAAATTACACTGATTTATTCCTTTCTACTGATACTCAACATATTAAAGTTCGTTATAAAAGATAGAAAACTGAGTTGTATTGTGCAGTACAAATAAAAATAAACAGAAACCTTCAAATCGGATTCAGAGCTAATTTCCTCTTTCAAACCTATCTGACTTCACAGGGTAAATCCATTGGTAAAATTAACCAAACAGCAGAGACGTCCAAGACTAAGTAGTATTCCATGAAATACTGCATTACAGTAAGTACTTTAACTTAGGTCCTTGACATTAAGTTGACTTTAAGTCTTGTTCTGCTAATTTGGGTTGTGAGGTTGTCGTGTGGATCTGGAGGCTTCAGTGCTTGGGGTCCTGACAGAGGCTGCAGTCTGGTCTCTGGTCTGACTGCTGCTCCAGCTGAATGGTGACAGAGTGGAAGCTGTATGTGGTGAAGCAGGACTGGGTCATCTCTCTGAGCACCACCTGTGGCTCTGCAGTGTCATCTGAGAAGACAGTGGCTATTACTTTAACTAATCATGAGTGGTGACACAAGTCAATTTTTGGACACATGACCATCACATCTATATCTGATTCTTCCACAGTGACACAAATCTGGAAGTGCACAATTGTATAGGATGTCTTTTTATGCTTTTTTCCTTCACTGAAACTAAGAGGCCCAAACCTGTTCCAGCATGGCAATGCCCAAATGCACAAAGCGAGCTCTGGTTTTTCAAGGTTGGAGTGGATGAACTCGAGTGTCCCACACAGAGTTCTGACCTCAACCCCACTGAACCCCTTTGGGATGAAGTGAAAAACCAACTGCGCACCAAAGCTCTTCGCCTAAACTCACTAATGAACATGAATCCCCACAGCCACGCTCCAGAAACTAGTGCAAAGCCTTCCTAGCGGAAGTTATTTTAACTGCAAAAGGGGACTAAATCTGGAATGAGATTTTCGACAAGCTCATGTGGGTGTGATGATCAGGTTTCCACATACTTTTAGCCATATAGCGTAGATTCTTAGCCATATATGAGATCATATACATTGGAATACACATCTATAGATGATTCTAGGGTTCAGTCAGTACAGTTACTTTCAGAACAGTAAAGAAGGTAGAATCTCAGATTTTTTTAAATTATGCAATAGAAATAAATTGGTAGCTTTTTTTTGGTAGGACTTTTCAGATCTGTTTTAAATGTTTGATATCACAGATTGACGTTGACTCTGACCATTACTCTGAATAGCAGTTTCTGTAAGAAACATTATTTCTCCAGTCATATACAGTATACTAAAGGGGAAAAGGGTCACGGGTTGATCATGTTTCAGACAGTTACCAATGATTTTTCCAAGCTTCCTACAGCTTCTTTCTACTTTTAGGGTTCCTCATGGAACCTTTAACGGTTCTTCCAGAGTGACAGAACCCTTAAGGGATCTATATGTTAAAGTTATTTTTTTCCTATTGTAAGCCAATAGAGAAACTGAATTCATCTCAAATTCCAAGTTTTAGTAATTTTTCGGCAAAACGACGTTGTGGTATTGGAAATTATCATAGTAACAGTAGTAATAAAAGCAAAGTAATAGTATTTATGCAAAAAAATATATATTTAGTAGATCAGAAGAACATTAGCAGAAAGTCAAATTGCATAGAATTTGTGCTTTGTGTCACATGACCATAAGTCTTGTCCCTGGGCATGAAATCTGCAATTGTAATTATGTCTTTTATAAGTGTGTGTGTGTGTGTGTGTGTGTGTGCGTGTGTGCGTGTGTGTGTGTGTGTGTGTGTGTATGTGTGTGTGTATGTGTGTGTGTGCGTGTGTCCACAGCTGAACAGCAGAAGCTGTTCACAGGAAAACCATAACCCAGATACTTAAAAAATGAATCACATATGAAATCACATTTGAAGTCTCAGCAAACATGTGGAGAAATATTCCCCTGTCTTATGAGGACTTGATAAAACGTCTAAAACTGTTTTATAAGTACTGTGTAAATGGTAAAATCCAATATAAAAGTCCACTATGTAGAATTTTGAGGGAGTCAATCAGCAGAAGTGTATATATATACATATACAGTGCATATACGGCTTGCGAGCATAATTTGTTCCGGAGACGTGCTTGTAATCCAAATCACTCGCATATCAAAGTGGGTTTCCCCATAAAAAATAATGAAAACTCAGATAATTCGTTCCACAACCCACAAACATTTATATAAAAATGATTAATAAAATACATAAAGTAAAAATACATAAAACTGTCATGAATTCGCCCGCGCAGAGCACATGTGTAGCGCATCTGTTCAGAGCACTCCCAATAGCGGCGCATGTCAGGGAACTCACACCGCTAAAGACTACTTCCTGCTTTTCCTCCGCAATGCCACGGTGTGTTACATGGTGTACCAGATTGGGACTGATTATGAGAGCTATAAAAAGACTCACGCAAGTACGCCAAGGTCGTGGAGCATTAGTTGTCATTTTCCGCACTCTTTCCAAGCCGACTCACACCAGCCCCGATTCTTTTTAAAGGTAAAGTGCAGGTTATTTTGTTGTTGTCAGGTGTGGTGGGGTTGAATAACAAGAAACAGAAACTTAGTCAGAACCGGAGAAAGCAAACACAGGAATAGTAAGACTTGGCAAGAGCGCAGAAAATGGCAACTAAATGCTTTGCAACCTTGGCGTGCTTGCGTGAGTTTTTTTATGGCTCCCACGATCAGTCCCAATCCAAGTCCATTTCAAATCCAGGATGAAACACTATAAAATGTGGTAAAGTTCATACTTATGCAAGGCACTGTTTATGAATATTGACAGTTCAATAAGGTATGTGAACTGTAATGTAATGTTCTTTTTCCGAAAAATATTTACAAGGAAATACCCAGGATAGGGTGTCACATCCTGAATATATTATTTGAACAAGTATTAGTTCTGCTAATGTAAAGCACGACTTGTCTCAGTCTTTTATATATGTGTTTGACTAACACTATTTGCTGATGTTCTTCCCTATGTTTGATGATGGAAAATGTAATGCATCTGTGTAAATTTTCTACATCCAATCAAAGAAAGAAACAAGCAAGTCCTCACCTATAGCCACATGGGCAGAAAGAACCGCCTGGTTCATGGTCAGAGCCCAGATGTGGAGGTTGTGCACTGCTTTCACGCCCTTAATGGAGAGCAGACTCTCTCTCACCTCCCTATAGTCCACACCAGCTGGTGTGCCTGCACGAGATATACACAAATATCAAAATATCTGATGTTCTATTTTTATTACAATCACATGTATAATCTTGTTATGATAGTTAGACCACATGAGACGACACATGTAAAAATAACTGTTAAAATGGACCAGGGTTATTAATTAAAAGGTCTGAACATTGAAATTCACTCCATTTGTAAGTATATAATTCACCACTGATAGCCTCAGGAGGGAGGGACATGGACATACCTTCCATTAAGACCACCAGAATGTCCTTCATGATAGTGATTGTGGTGCCGAGGACAAACAGAGAGAACAGGAAGGTGCAGATAGGATCTGCAATCTTGTACTCAGGCTGCAAGATATAAGGTTATCGGTCCCATTAGAAATACATTCTCTGTTTAACAGTGTGCTACTTAAAAAACTCAAGGCTGCGCTGGAAGTAATTGTAGGCCTCAGAATACTTATGAATACGCTCAGTAACCTCTTACCCTGAAGAAAATGATGAGCGCGCTAACAAGGACGCTGGCGCTCTGTAGAAGGTCACCGATCACGTGCACAAAGGCAGCTCGCACACTGGCGTTTTTCTGCGTCTTCTTCCTGTGCCCTTGATTTTCTAGGTTGTGCTCATCAACACTTTCTCTATGATTTTTCTTCTTTCCATGGCTGTGGCCATGACCATGAGAGCTCAGTCCACCATGACTGTGACCATGCCCTGACTGGTACAAGGTGAATGCCATTCTAAGTGTAATATAAAAAGAAGTGTAAAAAGGAGTGTTACGGCCCATTCATTCAGCGTCAAGAAAAGGAACAGGGTTAGGGTTAGGCTCCGTTTATGCCTGTTAGGAGCACAAGGACAGGAGTCTACCTACATGATGTTGGCTAAAACAGCACAGCCAGACGTGATGAGCATTACAGTGCCATCAATCTCAAAGTCATTGCTGATGACACGTTGCACTGCCAGGTACACCAACACGCCAGTCACCAACCAGATTGTGAAGACAGACAAGAGAGCACCGAGGATCTCTGAGAACACACACAATGTTCCATGATAACGGCATTCACTGGTAGGATGATGACGATGATGATGATGATGATGTTGACGATGATGACGACATACCTGCGCGATGCCACCCATAGTTGAGTGTGTGCGTAGCAGGCCTGGATGATAGCCATAGAGAGCACAGGCTAATAATGAAACTAGCGAAATCCACAAGTAGGTGGGCAGCGTCCGTCATCACTGCCAGACTGCCAGCGAAATAGCCACCTGTTAATACAATCACAATCAATACGATATACCTAGGGAATGAGACACAGAAGGTTGTAACCATTTTCTTCATAGCAAAGGAAAAAAATACTAAAGGTCTAACAGACATACCCAGGATCTCTCCCACCATGAAGACCAGACAAACAGCTGAGACAATGTAGAGGCGCTTCCTGGCCAGTTTTTTCTCCTGTTCCCGGTCCTCAAGGGCACGGCTGCTGTCATGACAGTGCTTTCGGTCCGTCTCTCCATTGGACATACTAGAAATAACAGAGGAACTGACAGTAGGTGTATAAGCTTATACCGTATTAATAGTTGAACTGCATATACTGTAGTTTGAACACACATAACCAAGGGTGTCCGTAACCAGTGGTGCTCTAATCAATATCGCTTGATATCGCTCAGGTTAGTCTGTTTATACCCCAGCGCTATTAAATTCTCACTTTCAGCTGTTCAGGAGTCTCAGGTGTCTGCACTTTGTAATATCAGCAGATGTTTTGCTTTATGAGTGTTTAGGACAGAGTACTTTGCACTTATTCCAGCACATCTCAAAGTGTTTTATTCCTCCTAGACCTAAGCAATTGGCCAATAATTGCAATTTTGAGATAATTCATTAATGACAGGTAATGCTTTTTAACCATTACTTGTGAAAGTCAAACATCTGTAAAGCAAGATACTGTAGTTCTCTCTTATGGTCTATCTCTTGAAGTTATTTAGACAAAAAAAGGAAAGAAAAAAAAAAGAAAAAGAAGAGACAAGACAAAAGAAAAGACATAGCTTGTCATGTTACAGGGAAGTCCTCTCCGGTGACAGAAATATTACTGTTACAAGGTGTGGAGACTCCTTTCATAAATATTAAATGAACATCTCCTTCCTCATAAGTTCCCCATAACATTGAATAGACATTTTCTTGTTGTTAATCGGTCTATAGATAGCCCTAGATTTTGTGGATTTTTGTCTGCCGTACTGCTCATGCCCCTGTGAATAACCTGGGATTTTAGAAACACGAACGCATTTTTAGCAATAAATACACCTAAAAAATATAATAAAAACCCATAATTTCCTTTGAGTCATAACTATGGTCAGTACTATGCCATGAGAGTAAATTAATCAACACCTTCGAATCAATCAGATTCAACAGTGCTGTGGTATAATACTTATTTAATCATTATAGAACTATTTATCAGTCAGATCACATCCCTTATTTGTATGAACATCTGTGCACCTGGGTGTCTGTTTCCATAAATGCTGTTTTATTGTGTTAAATAAGGCAAAGATAAAATCTTCTTGTGGCATTTTAAAGTGAAATCTATACATGAAGGATAGACTAGACTAAATCTAATAACTCCCTATAATGAATTCACTATAACACAATTATATATATATATATATATATAGTTTGGGGTTTTTTTTGCAACAATATTCACTTCAGTCTTCGATAAATGAAGAAACTTTGAGAGGACAAAAAGATTTTTCAAGGATGCAGAAAAACCAAGTAAGCTTCTCCTATTTGGTTGAGTGGAAATGATTCGGTGACGCACTTCATAAAAGACTGACACAGGTTCAGTACTGTGTCCTTTCTTTTTTCAATCACTGAATGACCCTAAGGTTTTAAACCATCACTTCTTTTGGCAAATTCATTTTCTTTTACATACTGCATTAGTACGCCTATTATATTCATACAGTTCACCTATTACTGGCACTGAGGGAAAGTTCATTATTACGGTGGTTGAGCGTCTGCTTGCTTGCAGTCTCTGCAGTCAGTCTCAGGCAGAATAGTCTGAGTGTGCAGTTATTTCATTAAAAGGACAAAATAAAATTCTATCAAGTTTAGAAAAAGGAGCTCCATACCAGCCATACTAATATATTTCAAGGTCATATTATAATTAAAAATTGAAACCTGGAATACAAACGCAAAAGTCGGAGAACAGCAGCAGTTACGTATGTACAAGAAACAGGGGAGATGTTACTACAAGACTGAACAGACAGACATCTATTATAATCTCAGAAATATTTCATGCTTATTACATACATATTACAACCCTTAGTGTGAGAAATGGAAAAATAAATATAAAAAGATAAACTTACTAGCCTACTTTTTATTTGTACTCATACCTATGCACAGATACCTGCCATGTGAAGCGATTTTATGCGTTTATTATTTCCTTGCAGTTATCATGACATGAAATAGTTGAAGAGGGTTTTTTTAACTGATTAAATCACAGACATAATGAAAATCCAACCCAGCCATTCATTATCTACACTGTTTATCTGTTAAAGGTTGTGTGGAAGCTTTAGCCAATCAAAGCTGACTTTAGGCGAGAAGTAGGGTACACCCTGGGCAGGTCACCAATCGATCAAAGAACTAACACAGAGGTGATCAACCATTCACACACACATTCACACGTATGGGCAATGTAGAGTAGCCAGTTGACCTAATCTGCATGTCTTTGGGCTGTTGGAGAAAACTAAAGCCATGCAGACACAAGGAGGCCATGCAAACTCAACACACACACAAAGGCCCCAGTCAGCCAGCAGGTCTGTTTCCAGAGCCATCTTGTGCTAAGCAGTGCACTACTGTGCTGTCCAAATCTACAGCCTTTTGTACAATTAAATATCAACAAGGTCTATTTACAAGAAAAGCAGGCATAATAAATGTATTATCATTTGTTTCGGTGAGTTGACCAATAATTTCAGGTTTATCTCAAATCTGATGTAATACAGGAAGATAATACACACAGTATGTATGTAAACTGACCACAGGGTTTAAATAGTAAAAGTGCAATGTAAAGTAACTAACTGTGTTTTCCTTATCCAGTGTTATTGAAAGGATTAGGGTTTATTGAACAGAGAGTCTGATTAGATTACAGATCTGTAAACAATGAGTCTTCTACAGAGATACTGATTTGATCTGGGCCTATTGGGCATTGAATGCATTTATTTATTTATTTATCTGTCTAGCTAGCTATTATTTATTTATTTATTTTAGTACAAGCTTTACAGAATTCAGAACACGATAACATTCATGTAAAAAAATCATAACACGTTCATAACACTTCATAACTCAACTTAAACTGTAACTCCTGTCATTATGTTATCACTTTGTTTAACATGTCACCAGATTGACTCGAACTTTTGAAGAGATTTAGATCAATGAACCAGACATCACAACAGAAATGGGCTTATAGTGAAATAGGCTCACTATTACTAGTATTAGTACTTATTACTTCAGCATACACTAAAGTATATCACTTTTGAGACTTACACCAACTTAGTCATTTTTTTCAGTCCCCAATTAGCTTTGTAATGCAAACTGATCTCACTCAGAATTAGTGTCCAGAGTGATTTCAAAAAATGTCATATGCACACAAATCAGAAAAGATATACCAGTAATCTTCCAGTAATTATCCTGAACAATCAGGCTTAAAATTTTGCCTGAATGTCTGCATTCTTCATGTTTAATCACCTGTCATATTTTGGCCTCAAATGTAGACTAGCAGCTAATATCTGTCTTTGATTATTAGTGATCATTTAGTTTTGTAGCAGTTATGGGGAAGTTCTTGAGAAACAGGATGGGTGGATGGATGGAATGTGGGTATTCACAAGGAGCTCACTTCCCTATTTCACCTGGCTGAAAAACTGAAATAAATGAATGATCATACGCTTTCAGGCTAATCACCGCCACCACCTCCACATGATCTGCATGACTGTCCTTGTCTCTCAGGCTGGAGCTGTGTGTGAATATCCTGTAAAAAGAAGTCTATTTGGCACAAGCAGGTTTTAGCCTGCAAATTCGGCTACTCTGTCTGCCTTGCATGTGAAACACGAAAAGTGCAATTAGGTCAAGGCTAGTGAACAGCTCCAAATATCAACACACAGACATAAAAAAAAAAAAAGTTAGCTCTTTTAAGATTTTTTTTTTTTTTCAAGAAATTTTACAGCTTGTCTCAGCAGTGCAAGAGGTAAAAGTACCACAAAGAACTTTGCTCCAGGATAACATTAAGTCTAACAAGACTGAACCACTGAAGTCCAAACTGAGAGCTACAGCTTAAAAATAGAACGAACAGGCCGGTATTACACAAGTGATTTCAGATTACGTGGAATTAAGGATTTTCTTAGACGTCTGACTCGAATATTCTGGCAAAATAAACAAATAAATAAATAACAATCACATGTGTGTGTTTATGTGGGCAGGTTTTTATATCACGGTGAGGACCAGATGAAATATTTTGACAGTCTGGACCTTTCTGGAACATCTGGCTGGTCCTTATAAGGAAAACTGCCCTTTTTTAAAATTAAAAACTGCAGTTATTTATTTAAAGAGCTAAAAGATGTCCCCCCAAAAAAGAATTTTTTTGGTTGGTGATGTTAAGATCAGGTTTAGGTTTAGGTCAATGGAATGTCCTAGGATAAGGACAGTAAAGGATAGTAAAACAAACGTGTGTGTGTGTGTGTGTGTGTGTGTGTGTGTGTGTGTGTGTGTGTGTGTGTGTGTTAATCTAACACATGACTAGTTGCTGAAATTTGCGCACTGCCAAAAACCCCAGGAGAGACTCGTGCGTAAAACCCTGAAGCCCCAAACCCTCTTCCTCCTCCTCCTCCTCCTCCTCCTCCTTCTCCCCAAATACTTTAAGCAATAAAACAGAGATAAACCAAAGCCTCAGGTACAAACTACAACCCAACAGCAACTGCATGTAATGACACCAGTTAAAGTGAATCCCCAAAGTGTCCGTGCTGTCATGCAGTGGGCTCTTTACCTGTCCCGAGTGATAGTGTACATCTTGGCAGTAGTGTCGGTGAGGATCAGCTCTTTCTCTGGATCTTTCCTCTTGAACATGATCAGATGGATCAGATGATACGACTCAGGCTCGGCTTCCTGTGGTAGATACTTTTAGCATGAAAAAACAGCAAATATACTGAAAAAAATGTAAAAAAAATAAATAAATAAATACAAAAAAATTTATATATATATATATATATATAGTAATAATACATACAATAATAATAAAACGAGTTTCTCTCCGGTTGCTTTGGAGCAGAGCAAGCGGTGTGTGTGTGTGTGTGTGTGTGTGTGTGTGAGGGCTCCGTCTGCAGCATCCTCACTTATGGGGATTGTGAAAGTGCAGTGTGAGGCCGTGTGACTTGTTTGAACCGTGTGCAAATGATCAGGGTGCTGTCAGCACCACCGCAGTCTGTGTGCTGGGTGGAAAACTGCCCGCAAAAACTCCTCACCTGACCTGATCTCACACACACACACACACACACACACACACACGCTCAGTCTACTCTACTCGCCTTTTTTTTTTTTTTTTGCTTTTCCAACTTTTAATAAGTGAGGATATTTCATAAAAACACTTTTTTAAGTGCTGTTAAGGAGCGTCTTGTGTACTGAAGAAGGAGTGTGTTAGTTACCTAATGACATGATCTGAATCAAGGCCGTAGATTTGGCATGGACGGAAGTGACGCGTCCCCACCAATATCCAGCAATCATTGATTTGTCCCCACTAATAATCTGATCCCTTAAGAGAGAGAAAAAAAAAAGAAAAACAACTATCCGTCAATGTGTCACTCACCTAGCGGCGCAGAAAGGGTTAAACCCCGGTCTCTGCTGAAGTCCTAACACATGTGGACAATGTGACTGGCTGTGTCTGTCCCTGTTTCACCTGAGACTCTGTAGGTAAGTTTGGTTGTTAGCAGCACCAAAACTGGAGGGAGAACTTCTCAGTCATATGCAGAACTTACTGTGGAAGACTCCGGTGCAGCCTGGGTGATGGATGGAAGTAAAAAAGAAGAAAGTGGACATAAGGAGCTATTTTTTAAAGAAACGTGGAAGTCACATAAAAGTCAAGATCGCTACTGAAATGAGTCTCATCATAACGTGAATAAGGTGAATGACAATGCTTTGGCGCACAGCATATAGTACAACAGGCTAAAATCATCTGTAGCTATTCATAATAACATCACAACAACCTGCCAACTGTCCGTTTTGTTCAGGAGATTATTATTAGCCTACAGTGGCTGTTAAATGGACATGTCCAACGTTAGAATTTTGGTGACACAATAACTTTATTCTAGTGGTAATGTTACTGACCGATGGCGGAAGTCAAGTTAATTCTTTAGATATAAACTCACTGCTTAATGGTGTGTAAGTGGCAGCACTATTTGGATGAAAATACAGGATGTCTTGTACTTTCATTGACACTTTGAGAGAGTTTTCTTTCCTTCTGTGTTGTTACTGTGTTGGATTTGTGGAGGTTATGCAGTGCTCCATCTACTTTTATTGTTGCTGATGTATGAGACCTGTTTCATTTGCACCACGGCTGAAGTGAACCGAAATCTAAACTACTTATTTGTCAGTGATTGGTTTAACATTAATTCAACATTACTGTATATAATTTGTGGGGGGGGGGGGGCTAAATGACTAGGTCCCCACCAATGTCAAGAGCAAATCTACGCCCCTGGTCTGAATTTTTTTTTTCTTCTTTTTTTAGGTAAATTAATTTCTTGGAAGTTTTTTTTTTGTTTGCTTTTTTTTTTTTTTTTTTAGCTAAATTCATTTCTTTGAAGTTTTTTGTATTATTTTGTTTTTTTTAGCTAAATGAATTTTTTGGAAGTTTTTTTTTATTTCAACTTTTTTAGATAAATTAATTTCTTGGAAGTTTTTTTTTTTTTTTGCTTTTTTTTTTAGCTAAATTCATTTCTTGGAAGTTTTTTTTTATTATTTTGTTTTTTTTTAGCTAAATTAATTTTTTGGAAGTTTTTTTTATTTAAACTTTTTAATATAAATTAATTTCTTGGAAGTTTTTTTTTATGTAAATTAATTTCTTGGAAGTTTTGTTTGTTTGCTTGTTTGTTTGTTTGTTTGTTTGTTTGTTTGTTTGTTTGTTAAGTTAAATTAATTTCTGGATTTTGTTTTTTTGGGGATGGATTATTCGTTACCTGGCAACCTACCACAGTAGAAATTAAATCATTTGTTAATACAGTTGGAAAGGTGTGGGTTCCTTACATTTCATTTCATCATTACATGTTTTTGTTGAACAAAACTTCAACTATATTCTTATCACTATATTGTGTATATGTGTATGTAAAAGATACATTTATCTTGTCCCACACCTCCTTTAATTAAAATGCTTATTATTAACTCTTTCTATTTTCCTTTATTTTTCTATTACTATTTGGACCATGTCAATATTTGTTTGGTGGCTTTAATCATCTTCTGAAAAGTCTGTAATATAGCACAATGAGTTCATATGTGTAAATTATCCATAAGCCTGGAAGACCCAGACCACCTTATAATAGGAAAAATATCTCCATTGGCTAAAATGATGATACAGATTCAGTGAACACAAAAACAGGTGTTTTTCTTTTTAATTAACTCCCTCCTACTACATGTTATGAAATGGTCCTTATGAGACGTCCTGGGATGCCCACTAATGTCCATCAACCAATGAGTGGTGTTGAATATAAGACTGAAATAATAGGTAGGGCCAAATATTATGTTATTATGTTATAATAAGTTAATAGTGTGTTATAATAGTTTAATGGTGCGTTAGAGTAGTTTAATAGTGTGTTATAATAGTTTAATAGTTCGTTAGAGTAGTTTAATAGTGTGTCAACATGTTTCTGTTTCAGCTTTCAGAAATGGGGAATATGGCAATGCTCTTATGAGGGTCAATTGTGCAGTGCAATCATCTGTCAGTTACTCCAACTGGCTAAACATTTAATGCACATTTCTGTATCTGCATTCAGTGCAGATTTTTATTTTTGTCTGCACGGGAGCGTCATCAGAAGTGTGTGACCGCTCATCCAAGCAGCTTTGAGGCAACACAGCTGATCAGGTACTTACTAAAGATGAATAAATGAATGCTGCACATCAATTGCTCACTCATGCCAGCATGACAGGAAAAACCTCCTGCTAGTACAACTTTTGTGTTGCATCCTGCAGTTTCCTAGTCGTGATGCATATCTCTAATCTCAACCAGATGACCTAGGAACCTTTCAGATGAGTTTTCTGGAGAAAAAAAAATACCCCTCCTAATCTTATCTGTATTTGTATCTGTTTAGAACATGTGATCTGTTCATGCAGAATAATATATATTTGGTTACGTTCCTAGTGTGTGGTGCTAGCTCTCTCATGTGGCCCACTACTCCCATGTGGCCCTCTTCCATGATAATTTCATGATATCTTTATCTCACTGAGACAAGGATGCCTCATTGTCTGTGTGTCTGTATTTGACGTTTAGCTGAAGGCTTAGAAGTTACTTCTGAAAGTCCCTGTATTTCAACAGGTCCAAAGGAACTACTGTCAGAACCGTCACTGGCAATAACTTCATCAGTAATAACCACATAGTGACCTGCCTGAGTTTGACTGGCAAGCGAGATAAAGGCCTCCGTGCACCTAGGGTGAGAGGGTGGCTGGCATTCTCAGTAAATCAGGCTTTACAAGTGGAATCAGTTTCACAATCGCTCCATTCACTGAAACATTACAATGCTGTACCCATTTAATGTGCATCAACATCTTACACTTTATGCACATTAACACTTAACATGGTAACATTTATAGTTAACGGTGTGAAGGTGTTCTAGGAATTTTAGTAATTTTAGGCTCTGCCTCTCCTGACCGCACGTCACTGCACTTATGAGACCCAAATGTCTTCAGAAGGATAGTAATGGCCCTTTGCCACTGCATGGTGATGTCATCTTTAACGCAACACACACAGAGGCATTAATAATCCTTTTCTTCATGGAGTGAACCAACAAATAAAATTAAAACCTTGTTGGCCCATCATAGTGCTGCAGCGTGAGGTGGTGTGATGGTGAAGACACAGGGTTTCCAACTCGAAGATGCAGAGTCGCATCTCCGTTCAACACAGATATTCCTTGTGTAGTTTTGTTATAAGCCAGGTAAAAGTTACAAGAAGACTAAGAAGGCCTACTATCTTACAAAAGCGCATGGTAAAGTTGGTTGTATATATACACAGAGAGGCCCAAAAAACTGTATACACATTTTAACAGTGGTTATCTATGCACATTTTTTAAAATCAAAAATTGAATTATGGCTTCAGTGTGTAGTGTGTTAAGAGACATGTAGAGTGCATACAGTACTACAGCTTTTCTGCAGCTTTTTTCATGTTGAAGTGTGTATACATTTTTGGGCCCCTCTGTACGGCGGATATTTGCTGCACATTTGAGATTCTTTCTTATATTGCTAAAAAAAAAAATACAAAAAGAAAAACTAAACATATAAAAAGAAAAAGTGTGTCTCAACTCACTCTGGATTACACAGAGAATCAAGTGTGATCTAAAGTAAATTTTTTTTTTTTTTAAATTCTCTCTCTGGAGCCAACTTAAACAAATAGTTCAGAAACTGGACAGCTGGAAAACTGCGGTCCTGGGTCTGAGACCACATCGTTATGGAACCCATGAACGCACACTACATGTTGCAGAAGCAGTTCTGTGGTCTCCCTCGCCGAAGGGAGTTTGGGCAGGGGAACTCAGTTACATGCCTTAGAAAATCCATCAATGCACACCAAAATGATGGTGTTCCCCTGGGAGGCTGGGAGATCAGTCACAAAGTCCAGTGAAATGTGGGACCAGGGATGTGAGGGAATGGGAAATGGATCGAGGAGACCTTGTGGGCTCGTGTGTGGTTCCTTGTTCCGAGCGCAGGTCTGACAGGCTGACACAAAAGCTCAGACATCTTGGTCCATACCGGGCCACCAGAAGCGCCGCCTTATGAACTCCAGAGTTCAGACCGCCCCTGGGTGCACCACAAATGGTGAAGTGTGACCCCAGGACAACACCTAGGAATGGACAGACAATGGGACATAAAGTTTCCGTGGAGGCTCTCCCCCCCCAGGTCTGGTTCCCGGTGAAGGGCCTCACAGACAGCCTACTCCTGACCCCATCGCAAGGGTGCCACTATCCGTGTGCACGGTACAACAGGTTGAGGGGCATGTTCTAACATACAGTATATGGGCCCCATTGTCTTGAAAGGGCATCTGGCTTTAAATGCTTAGTGCCGGGCCTATAGGACAGGAAGTCAAACCTGGTGAAGAACATGGACCACCTAGACTGATGGGGATTCAGGCGCTTGGCCTGCTGAATGTAGGCTAGGTTCTTATGTCCCCTTCAAGCCAGTGCCTCCACTCCTGTAATGTGGACGACCAACTGTACGACCAGGAATTCTCAATCCCCCACATCATAATTTCTTTCAGGGGGTGTGAGATGATGCGAAAAGTAGGCGCATGGGTGCAATGACTTATCCGGGCCGCTCCTCTGGGAGAGGACCGCACCCACCCCTATGTCTGAGGCATCCACCTCCACTACAAACTGGGCCATGGCATCAGGCATGCGGAGGACCGAGGCGATAACTAGTCGCTCCTTGAGAGCATCAAATGCCCATTGCGCATCACTGGACTACCTGAACCGACCTGAGGACTTCTTAGTCAGCTCAGTTAATGGAGCCGCCAGGGTGCTAAAATTTCAAACAAACCTTCAGAAAAATTTAGTGAACCCCAAGAAGTGCTGCACTGCCCGAACCATGGTGGGACATAAGGGCATAATCAGATATTTGTAGTGCCCGGTTGGTGTAATAAACGCCGTCTTCCATTCATCCCCTGCCCTGATGCGGATAAGGTTGTAAGCATTCTGCAGGTCGAGTTTGGAAAAGATTTTGGCCCGCTGCAGGCATTCGAATGCCGAATTCATCAGGGGCAGGCGATATCGGTTCTTTAGTGTAACGGCATTCAGACCTCGGTAGTCGATGCAAGGGCGTAGAGCCCCAGTCTTCTTTTTAACAAAAAAAAAACCCTGCCCCCACCAGAGATTGGAGGGTTGAATGAATCCCAAAGGCAGGGCCTTTTTAATATATTCCTTCATATAAGACAGTGAAAACCCCGAGACCAGGTTAATGGCACAGTCGAACAACCGGGGGGAAGGTAAGGTTTGCACCCTTCCCCTGGAGAAGGCCTCCTGGAAACTACTGCCCAGCAGTAGTCAAGGTGCACCCCTGTAAGGTCTATCTGATCGGGCTGAGGGGGAGCGGGGACCGTCATTTTTTGAAGCAACTCTGAGAACCCCAAACAGAAATGGACTGGGTCGACCAGTCTATGCAGGGGCTGTGGTCCTTTAGTCACAGATACCCCAGGATCAGCTGAAGTTCGGGAATCTGGGTAATGAAAAATGACACCCGTTTGGTGTGAGGGCCGAGTTGTAGGATGACGGGGCGTGTCTGGGCGCACACAGGCCCTGCACTGAGCAGCCTACCGTCCAGATCCAAGACTGAAATAGGGTGTGGGAATTCCTCAAAGGGTTCGCCCCAGCTCATCGATGAGGGCTTGGTCGGTAAAATTCCCGATGGCCCGAGTCTATAAAAGCTGTAGCCTGGGCTTGGACTTCCCCATCTCAATATAGTGGGAGCAAATAGGCCAGTCATTGGGGTTTCAAAGATTGGGGTCATCACGGGTTCCAATTCTCGTGACGACCCTTGCCCTTTTAAAGCCCGCCCAGGACAGGTGGAACGCCAGTATCCTGGCCGACCATAATCCAGGCACACCCCTCCCCGTCAGCCAGACCTTGCATGAACACTGCCTGGAGGGCCATGTCATTCCAACATGAAGGTGGCTGCGTCGGTTCGAAAATCTGTGTCAGGGTTGGGTAATCAGGTCTCGACAGGGGCCGTCGCTGCCACCCCGCCGTGGGCCAGGTGAAGAGGCTCAGGGGTGGGGGTGGGGTCTCTAGCAAGGCCTGGATCTGGGCAACATTCGTGGAGATGTTTAGGACCTCCATAAATAGGGCAGCTAACACCTGGTTGTGCTTCCCCAGGACGGTAACCCCTCCATGTTCACTGGTCCCTGGGATCGCGCGGACATTGTGTTACAGGGTAGACCACAAGAATGGAACTAAAGGGGGGGTCTAATGGAATTTGTGGGGGAACCAAAATGCAGGAACAGGGAGAGTGTCACAGCAGGGGGACCTAGGGGAAACCCTGGGCACTGTTTACCTGCGCGAGCCTCAAACTGGGGATCGGTTGCACTCAGCTGTGCCTACAACTAGCTGTGCCTACTGATTGAGCTGTTACTCAGGTGGGAATGTGTGTGTGTTCAGTAGTGCTTATGTACAGACAGGGATGGAATGACCCAAATGTTGATATGTTGATGTGGTGTGCTGGCGAAGGACCCCCAAACGCATTCACACAAACACACGCATACATACGCACACTCACTCAAGAGAGACCCTCTGTTCTCTCAAACCTTAAATTCCCTTTTCCTTCTCTTTTCATTTTTCTTTTCCTTTTTATTTTCTGAAATCATCAAGTACTCACACATATACAAACCTCTCGGGTTGGCGTGACACAATATAACGTCCGAGCCGCGTCTCAAGGTATCTTATGTTCTCGACTCAGGTGTGGCGTGTTGGCGTTGATTGCGGCTACGTAACCATCGCCGAGCCCATATTAGGACCCCAAGCTGGCCGCGGATCTGCCTGAGAGGCCGCTCGCGACCTCGTAGACGCTTGCGACATTACACCTGTAGCACCTCTGGGGTCTATTATAACACACTATTAAACTACTCTAATAAACTATTAAACTATTAACACAATATTAACCTATTATAACATAATATTAAACTATTACACCATTAGCTACACTTTATAAAAACAGATACACCTTTAAAAATGTGAATTTATTTCTGGTCTTTAACTCCAGTTGGTATGACAAGTTTTAGATATTGAACTTAAGTTTCTAAGTTTTCAAATATCAAACTTAATGTAATTCATTGCCCTGAGTAATCTTTAGTTTTGTCTGGGTTGTCCATGTCCACTTCGATCATGTCTGTAAGTTATAAGCAGAAAAAGGGAAAGGGAAAGGGAAGGCCATCATTCAAGTGTGATTCAGTGAGAAGGTGCAAACTAGCCATTATTCATCAAAATGAGAAATAAATCTAAATAGAAACAATTGAAACACTTTAGCTCTGAATTTAAAATGGCAATTGATACGAACATAGTTGAAGCTATTTTAACTTGAAACAGGGAGGAATTGTAGGTTAATTTGACAAGAAAAAGTGAGTTTCCTTGAATGTATAATGCAACATTGTACATTGTTTTAACTCAGAGGATCAAGTTGAAATGAAATGATTATTTGTTAAACAATTTGTATAACTTAGCTTTTTGAGTTGAAACAAAGTTTACCTGTAAGTTAAGATTACTGATGTCTTTACGGCAGCAGGTGAACTTCTGTAACTAGTTTAGCCAACTTTAAATTTCTTTACAGTGTAGCTATGAGCATACTAAGCCATGTTAATTATTTAACACTGATGTCTGTTGTTAGTGTCTCACCACTGCAGAGAACTGTATTTACAGGCTAGGTGGGTCAGTTCCTCAAGATGTATGTGATCATATGTGATCTACAGTTATACAGTAACAAGCATTTCCCCAGCTTTTGTTCAGGTATAGTAAATTCCTTGCTCTTCATGCTTTAGTACTTTTTTTTAACCAATCGCTTTACTTTCCATGGTAAATAGTAAAAAAAAAACTGCAGTTACTTGGAAGTCTGTGACAAGTGACTCGCCATAATGAGGAGAAAAGGAAAAAGGAATAAATGAAAGATTTGAAAAGACTTGAATGGTTGTGGGTTGCTGTTAACTATGCTGCATCATGGACACTACTGAAAGACTTTTTCTGCAAAAAGATTTTTTTCCCCCACATCTACTCAACCTTTCTTTATTTGGTTCAGGTATCCAAATATTTTTCAAAGGTTTGATGATAAAATGCACAGAGGCAAATAAGTTAAGTTGTGATTACACACACAATCATTTTTGACTGTTTTGCAGATCTGGTTGATGGCCAAAGGAGCGATCATACAGTAAACACGCACACCAGATGAAAGCTTCAGTCAACAAGCTCCTAATTATAAAAATAATAATAATAATAAAAAAATAAAATCAAAACATCTTTGGGGTGCATCTGGAACAAAGCTAATCACCTTTTGGATAAAGATATGGAATTTAGATGAACAATTAACATTGTTCTCAGTTTAATACAAACATTGAGCATTGATAAACTGAATCAAAACAGAAGGAAGGGAAGAAGGGACCTTTTGTAGACATGTTAAAAATGATTGCATGAACCTTTTCAGATGACAGTCACATTTCATCAAGATCACAGTAAGTTTACTCAAATGGTTAAAATAACCATATTGCGGGGTTTTCGTGCGTCATTAGAGTTATAATGCTAAACTGAGCACTGGACTTAAAAATGCAACCATCCTCTTGCAGAATTTTACGATAAACCATCAACTACAGAACTTGGCAATTCCTCATCTCTTTCTGACTTGGAAATTTCAAGATTTCTATAATAAAATACTGCAGCTTATTATAAGATACTGCAATGCAGATTTGTTTTCCACAAGCTATATCTACGCTCCAGTGAATTCACTAAAATTCACTACATATATACAAAAATAGCGTCACGGCAAATCTCAAGTACTAGTGGGCAGTTCTAGCAGTTGGTGATTTGAAAAGCATAAGAGAAATCTACTGACTACAGCCCAGGTGATCGGTTCAGATGTAGTCCAAAACAGAACGCAATTCAATCTCTGACTTCAGTGTGAATGAATACGTTTAAGCGAGCAGGGAATAGTAGCCAAAACATGTCTGACAGAAGGTTTTTTTTTTTTTTAAAGTGTTAACAACAAGCAGAGAGGTTAAAAGAAGGGACACCAATACCAAACCTACGGCATGCCACTGAATTGAGTGGAGTTTTCTGTGCAAAGCCTCTGCTCAAGGCTGAGTGAAGGTGACAAAGTACCAGCGAGCTTTTAAAACAGAGCTTATGTAACATTCGTAAAAACCATGTTGAGCCAAGGCTTCAAAAGAGATTAAGCCACTCAATAAAACCCTATTTCTGATTCAGGACACATCTACATACTCATAGTATGACGGGTTAATGGACAACAAAATTGACTAGTGTCAGGAACAAACAAGCTCAACATACAGGGGATACAAAAAAACAAAACAAAACAAAACAAAAAACAAAAACCACTAAGGCTCAGCAGTCCAGCTCAGTTAGACGGGCTGTAGAGATCGCCAGAGGAGGGCAGGCGGACATGGCCACCCGTTACATTGGGAAGCCGAGAGAGGTCTGGAAGGCTGTTGAGGCGAGATCGGAGCTCCTTCCGTACCTGGGTAACTCGTGCCAACTTGCGCTTGTACTCCTGAAATACACACAACAAACATCGTTAGGGGTTATAGATGTAGTGTCAAATGACCAACACAATAAATGTGGTTTATAGCAGATATACAGGAGGCTAATGTACATGAAAATGTAAAATTAGAATAAATTCTTTGGGTAATATTTCACAGAATTAGTATAATTGAAGCATTATTGACAGACATGTCTTTCTCTTTCAGATCAGTGAAGTTATCTCTCCTTGCACAGACTTTTGCAATGCACCTTTGCAGAATAACTTTTTTCCCCCTGCATGTACATTTTTTTTAGCTTCCCTAAATGTGACCTTAAGATTTAACATTATGTTATTATGCCAAGTTTTTATTACTTATCCACATCAGTGTCTGAAGTTTTTGTGACAGTATGCATACTAAAAGTCAGGCCACGGGCACCTCTGTCATTTCTTTGGCAAATGTATATATATATATATGTGTGTGTGTGTGTATATGTGTGTGTGTATTATATATA
>JAQMCW010000023.1:16621448-16644419 GCA_030068335.1 Chrysichthys cranchii
CAGGATGTCATAATTTCTCATAATGCAAACAAGGCTAATACATCAAAACAAGAAACAACAAGACAATTTCAGAAAAAATGCCGCAAGTTTCCCACGGTATCTGGCCTCTGTGACGAAAGGTCAGCTTACCAAAATGGTGCCCATAGTGTCGAACTTCTGTACTTCCTAATTATCAACATATTTTCTGGCCAGTAATCTAGTTTGCGCATAGTGCTCCGGAATGTTTGATTTGTATTGTACCCTTTTCATCATGGGTCCTAAGAAAGTGAGGAGCAAGGCTAGTGCTGTTAAGAAGAAGAGGCCAGGTTTGGAATGAGTTTGGAAGAGTTATAGTAATTCCATTCATTTTAATGGGGAAATTTGATTTGACTTACGACACTTTTGACATACGACCTTGCTCCTGGAACGACTTAAAGTCGTATGTCAAGGTAACACTGTACCTGGAACTGGATCAGGAGCCAGCAGTGCAACTGTAACTGGGTCAGAAGTCATCCATGTAACTGGCACTGGATCAGATTTTGAAGCAGTTGTAGAAACTGAGGTGGTGATTTGAGCAGAAATCAACTTTGTGACTTGGACCAGAACTAGTTCAATTCAATTCAATTCAATTTTATTTGTATAGCGCTTTTAAAAACAGACATTGTTGCAAAGCAGCTTTACAATACATAATGTCCAATTAAAGGATAATTTAATAATAATAATAATAATAATAATAATAGGGCGGCACTGTGGTTTGGTGGTTATCACTGTCGCCTCACAACAAGAAGGTCCTGGGTTCGATCCCCGGGGTCGACCTGGGTGCCTTTCTGTGTGGAGTTTGCATGTTCTCCCCGTGTTTGTTTGGGTTTCCTCTGCGTACTCCGGTTTCCTCCCACAGTCCAAAGACATGCACAGAAGGGATTAGACTAATTGGCTACTCTAAATTGCCCGTAGGTGTGAATGTGAGTGTGAATGGTTGACTGTCTATGGCTGTGTGTTGCCGTGCGGTGGATGGTTGACCTGCCCTGGGTATGCCCCGCCTCTCACCCGAAGTCAGCTGGGATTGGCTCCAGCTCCCCCCGACCCTAAACAGGATTACGCGGCAGTAGATGAAGATAATAATAATAATAAAAGGTCTATAATACCCATAAAATAATAATAATAATAATAATAATAATAATAATAATAATAATAATAATAATACATCCTCACCAAATGGGATCAACCTTATCTGGGCTTTTGGTGAAGAAAGTTCACTGACCAGGCTGTCTAAAACAGAAACAGCTCCAGCAAACGTAAGGTGGCTACGTTTATTAGTTATACCGTACACTGATCAGACATAAAAGTATAAGCCCCCTTGTGCTGCCAAAACAGCTCTTATCACTTCAAAGCTTGGGGTCCACAAGGCCTGTGAAGGTGTGCTGTGGGATCTGGCTCCAAGACATTAGCAGCAGATTCTTTAAATCCTTCAAGATGCAAAATGAGGACTCCATGGATTGGATTAGTTTGTCCAGCACATCGCACAGAAGCTTCCTTGGATTGAGATCTGGGTAATTTGGAGGGAGAGTCAACTGAATCTGAATTCTTCATTATATTCCTCAAAACATTCTTGAACCATTTTTTGCACTGTGGCAGGATGCATTATCCTGCTAAAAAAGGTCACTGATACTTTTGCCATGAAGGGATGTACTTGGTCTGCAACAATATGTAGGAGGTACGAGCCAAAGTAACATTCACATGAATGCCAGGACCCAAGGAGTTCCAGCAGAACATCACCCAGAGCTTCTTCTCATAGAGCTTCCTGGTGCCATCACTTCCCCAGGTAAGAGCCACATGCACCTGGCTGCCCACATGACGCATCCCCATACACAGCAAGCTGCAATGCATGGTGTGTTCAGATACCCTTCTTTCATAGCCAGCATTAACTTTTTCAGCAGTTTGTGCTACAGTAGCTCTTCTGTGGGATCGGACCAGCCTTTGCTTACCATGTGCATCAATGAGCCCATGACCCATGTCAACAGTTCACTGGTTCTACTTCCTTGGACCATGTTTGGTAGGTACTAACCACTGCATACCAGGAACACCACACAGGACCTGCCATTTTTGGAAATGCTCTGACCCAGTTGTTTAGCCATCACAATTTGGCCCCTGTTAAAGTTGCTCTCATCCTTGCACTTGCCCATTTTTCCTGAACTGTTCTAGATATAAATGGTGCAAAAAATGTTACCGTGTTCCCGCAGGCTTTCACCTGGTGTGGTTATAAATGATGTTTCCAAAAGTTGGGAGGATTTCACATGACAAGCAAATATCATGGTGAAGAAGAAAGAGCTTTCTAAAGTTCTCTAAAAGCTACAGAGCCATAGCAAAGTCCATAAACATCTTTATTAGTACAACTGGTTTGATAATATGCAGGTGGAAAGCTAATGGGACTACAGCTAATTGCTGCTAGACATGTGCATCAAGCATGATTTTACAAGATTTTTCTTATTGATGATAAAGAAGGTAACATAAACATCAGCTGTCACTGAAAAAGACTTACAGGACAATCTTAAAGCAGTAGGAACAACAGTTACAATATAGACAAAACAAAAATAAACTCTAAAGAAGCTGCGAGCCCATCAGAGGGCCACTCCTAACCTTGGAGAATTGAAGATGATTTGCGAAGGACAGTGGGACAAAAATTAAGCTACAATACTGCAAAAAGCTACTAAACTACTTCTTAATGATGATATTATGAAGTGATCGCTAGCAATGATTTTTATGACAAAGTATTAATGCTGGTCATTTGTGATGTCTGAAATTTTTTATGTGCAGTTGAACCTCTCATTAACAGATTAATTGGGAGGAGAGGTTGTCCATTGACTTGAATAGTCCGATGGCGTGAAGTGTTTTAGTGTGTACTGTACAGATGACAAGCAGCATAATGACCACCATAAATCGGTAAGTACATTGAGAAAACATTGAGGTGAAAAACACCAAATAATCGCCGAAAAAACAGAATAGCTTTACAAGGACCACAGCTCAACCGACGCTTGTAAGCAACTCGCAGCACGCATGCCACGGCCGCCTAGCAGTCAATTGCTGAACTACTGGATTCAGTTTGCAACACCCAGGGTTTTTAAACTTTCGTACCAGACATTCTTGGCTAATGGATTATGCATTCAGACCAGTGGATTTTGTCCGTTGCATCCAACATCCGTTAATGCGGTGTCCATACTGTAGATGAGAGGATCAACTGTAATTGTTTTTTTTAATCATACCGTTATGCTTATAAATACATACTTTTTGTTCCTCTTTATAAGTACTAAGTTAAAAAATTATATGTGCCAATTTGACATGCATATATGCAGTGGCGGTACTGTATATTAAATATCAAGAACTGAAGTGTCTGAATATTTCACTGTAAAAATACACCCAATGTTTCAAATTTTCCACTCAGACAGGACAAGAAACTACTTGTCTTCCCTCAAATAAAACTCATTCTCAAAGAATTTATTTTTAACAAACAATATTTTCTTGCGAAAAAACATTTCCTTGGTCTGCCCACATGGTCTGAATAGCTACAAGCTACCAAAACATAGACTGAGCTTGTCAGAATTGTAGACCATCCTTACCAGCTGGTAAGTGCTAGTATAAAGATGATGATCAAGCAAGTAGAATATTTTTTTACTTTGATTGAGTAATATGGATCCTTGTTTTTACCCCTTTCTTTTGGCAGCTGGTAGCTGGAAAGACCAAGCTGAATTGTTCAGCAGGGTTTTGTGACAACGTTACTGACTCCCTTAGAAAACTGGCACTGTTTTCTCCACAGTTTCTTTAGCATCAGCCTTCAAAAATAAACATCCCTGGTGAACATGGAGATTGTCGAGAGGTCTGGCAACAGAGTTGAGCATGTTGTATTAGGTCATTATTAGTCTTGAAGAATATCTTGGACAAAGCTTTAGACATAGCGTCAGCATGCTTCTCCAATAAGGAAAATGCAAGATAACCAGTCACTGGGCTGTAAAGGGAGCTCTGTAGAAGAACATTAGCCTCCATGTTTTGCACTCTTAGCTCCTGAATGATCAATTTCAGTTGATCCATGTCTGTCAAAAAATTTGCATATAAAGTGACTCAAATTGCTTTCTGGGCATCTTACATTTCTCATCATCTGATGTATCTGATATAGCCACTTGCAACTAGTGAGCTGCTTCAGAAGGGGGACCAAATTGTGGTTTTCAAAACAGAGGACACTGGGGGCAGGATAGCAGCATGGGGGGAGACCAATACCTGCACAATGAATGGCGAATGTAGAAAGCAAAAGCCTAATCCCAGAAAATTTAGGAAAAAATTTAGAAATCCTAGCCAGACACATTTTATTGCTTTTGTGCCACAAAGAGGACACAGCAAGGAAAAAGAGACCATATGGTCACCTAAGTTTAGGCTGTGGTGTTTGGCTCCGAATCACCTTGAATCAAGGTCTAAATCCCTGTGTTGATATTGCAGCACAAAGGATGTCCAAGATAGATTAGTTAGACTACCACCTTATGATGGCCAATGCTGAGGCAGTGAGTTCATAGCTGGTTCCTATCTTCAGCTGCAGAGGATTCAGACACTAGTTGCATGAGTGAGAGTTTTGTAGCATGACATGGATAGCCAAGTCGATAGCACCAGGGGAGAAAGTGATATAAATGGCAGGAAACTCAACTCCAGTTCCAATATAGCTTTTGTAGCAGGTTCAGCAATGAACAGCAAGAGGTATAGCAAGGGAAACCTCTTAAGTGCATTCGCAGCAATGCAGGGGTTGGTGGGGCAGGTGTTGGAAACCGTGAGTAGATAACACAGGGGGAGAACCTAATGCACAATTTAAGTCCATAATGAAACAAAAAGTCTGGGAGCGGCCAGGGAGGCGCCACTTAAGGCGCTTGTTAGGAATACTGTTTTTATTTATATATTGAAGATATCATTATTCATAGGAACCTGTTGATATAACCTCTTTCTTTGTTTATTTTAGATTAATTGGAAACATAGAACAATATCAAAATATGGGGCATGTATTGTATTTTTAATTCCCTGAGCATAACATGGGAAAAAAAAACGTATCATGACTTAGTGAATGGGTAACATTTTCCAGCAGCCTTGTTTAATCGTGAATGATGATGGTGAGACAGACTTTATCTCTGCTGTGTCACAGGGGGACACATATGGCCATGTGTCAGGTTACAGGACAAACAGAAATAGAACATGCTGGAGAGCGGGGTGCCGCAAGGAGCTGAAGGCATTTCTTATTGATAAGAGAGGACTTGAATTATTCACAGCTCCAGCAGGAGTCCATTTTACAGTACCTTGTCGAGAGGTGTAGATATTTAAACACTGGGAATAAACTGGTTATGCTTTGTGAGCTCTGGTTAGGAATATAATTAAGATGAAATACCGTTTCGAGTTCGCAATTTATAGGTAATGATTAGACACTTGTATATTGGGATATCATAGCATCACCCGGGATGTTCTGACAAATTGGGGCAACATGGTAGGACTGAGATTATTATCATTACAATTTGGGTCTATCAGTTTCCAACATGGCATATCCCGCTGAGCTACAATACAGACAGGAGATGCTGTCTGTCAAAGCCTCTACAACTGAGCTCTGTCCCTTAAAGAGAGAAATCAGGATTTCTTTTAGAAAGCAAAATAAAGAGAATCAAGTAAATCACATTATTATTATGTTATTGTTTTTGAACATTAGGAGGTGGGTTGTTTACGGCTGCCTTACGAACTCATCTATTGCACAACGTGAACCCATCTTAATTTGTCATAGTAATGCGACATGATACATTTCCCCAAGAGAACGGTTTGTACTTGTTGCTTTTAAAAGTATATGGACATTACAAGAAAAGTAAGAAGAAGGGTTTGTAAACAAGTCCTTGTATTTGACCAGTGGCTGGCTTATCTGGTCTGAGTAAAGCTCAGCGGTTGAAACAATTAGTCATCAGGGAGATTTTACTTTATACATGAGTATGTTGTATGATTCAAACAATTTGGCAGATCTCAAAGTGTGTTCAGCATTTCATATCCTGTGGTCATCAAGAATATTGTTGCTAATGTCCTCTTTTAGGAGCATTTAAATCCAGTGAGTCAGGGCACGTTGGTGTTTTCACTGTTGCCTGAAACCTTGTGCTTTGCGTACTCATGTTAAACAGATATGCTTTATGGCCAAAAGTTTGGGAACACCAGACCATTACACGCAACTGTGATTCTTCCCCAAAGTGTTACCACGAAGATGGACGCGCACAATTGTATAGAATGCCTTTGAATGCTGTAGCATTAGAATTTCCCTGCACTGGAACTAAGAGGCCCAAAAACCTGCTCCAAAATGATAATGCCCCTGTGCATTAAGTGAGGTTCATGAAGACCATGCCAAGGTTGGAGTAGATGAACTTGAGTGTCCTGCACAGAACCCTGACCTCAACTCCACTGAACACCTTGGGGTTGACCTGGAATGCCAACGGTGTGCCAGGCCTTCTTGCTGAACCTCAGTGCCTGACTTCACTAATGCTCTTGTGGCTTAAACATCCAAAAGCCCCACATGCACGTTCCAAAATCTAGTGCAAATCCTTTCCAGAAGAGTGGAGATAACACCAAAGGTAACTTCAATCTGGAATGATGCGTTTTAAAAGAGCATATGGGTGTAGTGGTGAGGTGTCTACAAAAATTTGGCCATATAGTGTGATGTGAATGTGTATATGAATGGAAGGTGAGAAGTAACATTAGTCATCAAGAACACAGCTCCGGTGGAAAGGGGAGTTCCATCCATTGTTCAAAATTTCAGCATGATTCACATGTAAGATGTAATGCAGAGTGATATGGGGGAAAATATTCATTTTAGAGAATTGTACCTACTTAGATCTTTTCCATGTTTGTGAAGAAAACATAGGGACCGGAGTCACGTCCATTCTACAGTGGAAAACGACAGCACTTTTGTTCCTTATCCAGCTACAAGTGAAGCTAAGAAATAATGTTCATAATGCTAAAATGATAGCAAAATCAGTTTTCTTTAAGTACTATTTTCCATACATTGCTCCACATAGGTTTCCTCCAGCTAGGACAGGCAGGGTTTCCCTGTACAGCATCAACAAATTACAGCAGAAACACTGAGGGTGCTAGTATTCTTCAAAGGAGCTCTGCTTGGTGATCAGTCCTGACCATGAGTTCCCTCAGGTGAGCAGTTTTGGACAGATGGAAAAAGAATGGTGGCATGATAGTGTAGTGGTTAACACTGTTGCCTCACAACAAGAAGGCTCTGGATTTGAACCTCATGGTTTAGTGAGTTTGCATGTTCTCTCTGTGGGTTTCCCCCAATAATCCAAAGCCATGCATATTAGGTCAGATGTGTGAATGTGAGTCTAAAAGGTTGTCCGTCTCTGTATTAGCCCTGTGATAGATTGGTGACCTGCCCAGGGTGTGCCCTTCCTCTCACCTGAAGTCAGCTGAGATTGGCTCCAGATTCCCTGCCACCCTGAAGGATAAGTGCTAGAGATAATGGATGGATGGAAAAAGGATCACAAGACCACAGGATTCATATATGCTCTTAAGTCAACGTCTCCATACACCTTCATTACTTGTCCTTGGATCATTTTCATTATGAATTGCCAATCACGGAAACTCTGATATTTAGTTTCAGTTGGCATTTGAAGCGCTGACACGGTACACGTTCATTCCTCCTTTTTTGTCCTTCGTCTACACTGGCTGCTGTACTCTCTTTCACTTTTATTATTGCTCACTCTTCACCAATCTGCTGCAATGTCTCTGTATATCCCAGGATTATGAAACAGCGCTACGGGAGAAACAATCAACCTTCTCCACACATCCTTAAGTACATAGGAAGAATGGCAATAAATGTGAAATGCAAATGGAAAAGGATGTTGGCTTGCACATATGAATCACAGTGAAAGAAGGACGCAGAGAGCTTATATAAAGTGGGTTAAAGGTCGAACTCTTACGACAACTAGGATAAGTTGGTCTCGGAGGAATAGTAAGCATTTTGCGTACTGTCTGGTAGTCCTTCGAAGCATAATCCAGTATCTCTTCTTCCCAACTCTGTAAGTATCAACAGTTCCCGTATCCAGTTTTCTAAAGTTCCCGTACAATGTGTTTCCATCCAAACGATTCGAAGACCATAACCGACACCTTTATTCCCATTCAAGCTATTCTATAGACGTGTTTTTATACAAGTTGAAATGTTACAAGGACAAATGTCATATCATTTAAAAAAAAAAGTTTTCACATGGACCATTAGAAGACACACACATACACACATCAGTTAAGGTTGAAATATAGAACCTTTTATTGTTTTTTTTTGGAGTAAATAGTGTTGAAAATCTGAAATAAGGTTTAAATTAGGTTTACTGAGACCACCTTCGGATTTACATTAAATAATAAAGAACACCTTACATGCCCAAATCCAGTGACAATGAAATGCTTCTTTAAAAAGATTTTTTTTTGTTATTGCTTTTTCATATTTTCCCTTGTTCAAGTTCAAGTATAAAAATTCCCAACAGTGTAAAATAGCCCATCTGATGTATATTAAAAGCAGTAGAAGCACAGATACTGAACCTTGACAAGGACTATACATTCTAGTGTATGAAGCAGCATTTTTGCTTAGTTTTTACAAGGCGTTTCTCTCTCTCTCTCTCTTTCTTTTTTTAAATTTTCTACAGTTCTAGATATGACAAAAAAAAGAGACATCCTGCCTGCAAATAGGCCTGCATTAAATAAACATCTTACAAGAGGCATCAACCTAGCAGATATTTAATGAAATGCTCTAAAATTTATAAGGCATAAGAAAAAAAAAAGAAAAAAAAAAAAGTACAGTGCACATACAGAATTGTATCATAAATAAATCGACATTTTTGGTTGAGTATGTTAATGAAACTAGAACTAAATCTAATTAATAACTTATAATATACCATGAGATGAATACATTATTATCATCATCATCATCATCATCATCATTTTATTTTTATTAATACAGTACCGCCACTACGTCGCCATCCTTAGAGCGCAGCATAACTCAAAATAAATAAATAGCAGTTCTCTTTAAATAAGCATTACAGTTGTAAGGCACTGTGAACTCCCATACTTGTGTTCCAGCCCTCAGCTTTAGTGCTGCTTTCTAGTACAAAGATGTGACGTTAGGTTTTCTGAGAGAACAGAGAAAGGATTCATCTCTCGCTAGGAAAGACATGCTGGTGCACAGACATTTCTCTAGACGAACACACACGTTAAAAAAAAAAAAAAACAACAGATGATTTACACCGATAGAGTTTGGTTGACTGATGGAAGTTCACTGGTGCGTCGTTGACATCCGTCTTACTTTCTCACCCGTTCGTTCCAGAGAGGAGCTGCTCATGAGCAAGAGATCCGGCGGCTGGTGTTGAAGGTGATGTTAGAAGGGGGTCACAGACTGTCTCTCTAGGACAGAGGTGGAACTGCTGACGAAGCTGGAGGGGGACGTGTTCCCAAGCGGGCCCAGGGATTAAAATGTGACAGCTCAACAAACGAGCACAAGTGATGCGTTCTTTCCAGAGCAATCTGTATCTCTGTGTGTGTGTGTGTGTGTGTGTGTGTGTGTGTGTGTGTGTGTGTGTGTGTGTGTGTGTGCCTGTCTGTCCCGACACAGCAGCTGCTGCCTGCTCCTCACTGGCAATTCTCCAGCTCTGACCTTTTGTCAATTTGGACTTATCATACAATGCATGAATAAGTGTACATGTGCAGTAATGTGAGGATGAGTTTGCACAGAGTTAACATTTTGCACCCAGTGTTAAGGAAATTAGTGTCTGTATGTATGTGTGTGTGTGTGTGTGTGTGTGTGTGTAGGCAAATAATACTACGTAATGTCCTTTCATCGTGCTCTGAAACTGTTCGTTTTGTCCCTCAGAGGAGAGTGGCAGGAAATCTCCGCAGTTTCGTTTTTGTCTCCTGGCGGCCGTTTTTTGCTTTGCATAGGTCAAGAGGTCAATATGGGATATATCGGAGTAGGGGGACATTCAGCATCAGGAAGATAAAAAGGTAATCCTGAACACGCCCGACAAAGGTACAATTAGAATTTCTCTCCCTCCGTTTCTCCACAGTTGTGTACTACTCCCTGATTGGCAGAGTTTGTTTGTCTTGACTAATTTGTTGGAAAAAAATAGATTTTCCCTGATAATCAGAAAACAAAACCTTGCGACGCACATTAGACGACAGAACAGAGAAAAAAATGATAAATCCCTCGAAAACGAGAATAAATATGTAAGTTAGAGGGCTTCAGAATCAAAACACTGTGCGGACATCTAACGTCCTTCATGAAGAAAAGTCTTCTAAATTCATGACAGCATCTGGACTTAAGGCTTCGTCTACACCCCCAAGCCACAGTGATTAGTCATTGCGTCCTCCTTTAGCAATAAATACACTACATCAATATTAAGCATAAAGGTAACAATAACAATATTGATAATGGTAAAAAGTTAAATCTCTGTCTTTTACGCCTTCTCTGATTTTTTTTTTCACATTTTTTTTTTCTTTTTTCTTTTTTTGGTTTAATCACAGCAAGTTGGAAAGCGATGGAGTTCCCACTTCACCTACACACCTCCATCGATCATCATCCTCCGTCTGGAGAGACACCTCTACACGGCCAATGAGCAGTCACTGGGCATTGGCTTTTCCTCACATCTCGGTGCCGTAAGCTGCTATTGCATGCGCTCGGCCTGCAGTTGCTGGGGTTGGTACTGACCGAATGCTGCTGCGGCGGCGGCTGCAGCTGAGCCTGGAGTGGCGCCGGCCAGAGGTTGCTGCATAGCGTAGCCGTAGCCGGCTGTGGTGACGTAGCCGGTAGCGGCAGGGGAGGCGGCATATGGGTATTGGTCGTACGCGGCGGCGGCAGCCGCAGCGGTGGCGGCGCTGGCGTACTGGGCGTATGCAGCTCCAGTGTAGTCGATGTAGGGCGAAGAGGCGGTGGCGGCAGTGGCGGACGCGGTGGCCGGCTGTACGTGAGGGATGACCACGCTGGGCTGCATGAATGCCTGTGGGTATACGTAGTGAGCAGGGATCCTGCGACACACAAACACACAACACTGTATTAGGTGTACCGAACAAGAGCTGCAAACCGCACATTGTTTTAACTGCAGAAACTGCACAACCACAGGGCACAACCCACACCGTGGTCAAACACGCCATTTCCACAATCCAAAAAAATAAAAAACATTTCACACCCCATTTCCCCAAAACACCAAGGAAATGCCTTGTAGTGATTATGAGAGTTATAGGGTTGCCAAAATAGACATTTCACTGAAAAAAATAAGTACATATCAGACTTGGGCCATAAGAACTACATACATTCCTAGTGTTTTGTTCTTGTTGTTGTTTTAATTAACGCTTATAATATTTATTAGTCACATTAATAGTTGAGCATGTCATTTACAGTTCAGTGCAGAAGTCTTAGGCATATGTAAAGAAATGCTGTAAAGTAAAAATGACGATAAATAAATAAATAAATAATGACATTCAAGCTTTCTACTTAAAAGAACAAAAACTACAACACACAGTAAACAGTAATAAACTAAAAGTCAGTATCTGATGTGACGACCCTTTGCTTTTTTAATAGTTTTTTTTTTTTTTTTACTTTAAAAATAGTAGTCCCAGGTACAGTGTGTACAGTTTTATAGGGAAATATGCTACAAGTTTTTCTGAGCATCTTGGAGAATCTGCCACAGTTCTTCTGGAGACTTTGACTGCCGAACTTGTTTCTTTTTTGTATACAAAACCCAGGAGCCTTCATAATTTTTTTTTTTTGTCTGAAAAGCACGCTCTTATATAATAATGTGTTGCATTCTTTACTGACATACAACATTTTTCAAATACAAATTTATATATATATATATATATATATATATAATTTTTTTTTGAAAAGTAAGATTTGGACATCTAAAATGTTTTTTTTTGTACTAGTTCATAAAAATGAATATCTACAATTAAATTTGTACTTATACAAAAACAAAAAAATAGCATCCCTAAGACTTTTGCACAATACTGTAAATTTCTTTTTCATCCGTAAAACAGCAGTGGCAGAAATTGAAGACAGAACAAATTAGATCAGTGTCAGCAACATTACAAGCGTGCTGCAAGTCACATGGCCCGTTTTGGAGCTCGGTAGAGGGGGAAAGTGGGACCCTGCGGAAGCAGAGCGCTGATGAGGTGAGCATTGTGAATGTGTCACTGCCACTTTGACAGCTGGACAGTTTTCAAAAAGAGACACTGCTGCCCATTTCCCCCTCCGCTTTTCGACAATGAGCTTCGTGCTGGACGGCACACACAGAGGGAGTTTTGATAAAATAAGCAATCTGGAACAATAAGCACATTCTGCCTTTCATTGTGCACCAAAATGCATTTGGACAGGATTTTCCTCTAGAGCGTCTTTGCTGGTTTTTGATTTCAGAATGTATTCAGTAAAGATGAGATATCGTTTATTTACTATAGCTCAAATTCTTACATTTTAATAGTTTCAGTCTTTTTTTTTTTCTTTTTAAGTACTAAAAAGGACAAATATAGCCATAATGACCATGACAACGTAATGATGGTTTAGGCCTCAAGTGTGACTTAATCCAAGCACACAAGCTTGTTAAAACAACATTCAAGCCCTTCAGGCTAATATCAGATAACACAAAGATAAAAATGGGGTTATAAAAGTGCTATCGTGGCAACCCTATTTTCAGCACACCATCATACAATCCAACCCACGAACAAACTGAAACTCACAGCCCCAAATGAAGCAAGTAAAAAACACAAACGTGAAAAAAATAAAATTAAATCTTTATCACCAACACAACTCGGTCACACAAAGCACAAAATGAAGAGTAAATTTAAAAAAAAAAAAAAAAAAAAAAAAAAAAAAAAAAAAAAAAAAAAAAAAAAAGCAGTTTCTAGCATTTTTTCTCACTCAGGTCAAAGGGCAAAGCTGCTTCTATAACATCCTGCACTGAGGCTTTGCCAGCCTGGGGTGACAGCATTGCTTTATGGCATAAATTAATAACAGCACAGCACACACAATAGAAAAGATGAGGGTTACAAAACACAATGCCAGAGACACCTAAGCACGTACGTCTATTCTCACACACACACACACACACACACACACACACACACACACACACACACACAACACAGTTTATAATAAAACACACCGATCCAGAACTAGAAGAATTATTGGACACGCAACACCACAAGTATGAACACACACACACACAGACACACACACACACACACACACAGACACACACACAGACACAAGCGGCCAAAGTAGCAGAGCAGTCTTGTTCTAAATTAAGAGTGGACAGTAAGCATGTAATGATTCACCCAGCTCATGATTTGATTCGACTCACAAATTTGATTCATGATTCAATTTTCCCATGATATGATTCCTCATTTAATTGAATGAAAAAAGGGTTATTACCAAAATAAATGCAACATTTATTTTCCTATTCTTCACCAGCTTAATTAGCAATTATTTACAAACCTTTGTAAAGGTTGGAGTAAAATATAATAGCTTATTAACTAAAATATTCCTTTTATTAAAAATAAAAGAAATACTTAAAAACAAAACAGGCTTTTTCTTAAAAAAAAAAAAAACAACAACAAAAAAACCCTTTTGGCTGTAGTCAGCTTAAACATAAAACAACTACCTCTTTTCTTTCGCTTTTGGCATAGCTCTGACTTCCTGTTGTATCTGTTAGTATCTGTGTCAGTCAACTGCACAAAAGCTCTTTTCCACAATTGATCTGGGATTTTTTGTACGTTGTCGCTGCATTCGAGCTGTTATTTCCGGCTACAGTGAGGTCACGTGCACTTCCTCTATTGTTCGTCATCGTCCCCTCTGCTGTCTGAACAATGCAATTACAGATTAACTGTACTAAGAAAAACTAAGATTATGCAGCCTGGTAATAACCACTGTTCATTTTTTTTATTGCCTCAATTCAAATAGTCTTAAATTTATACTGCATTTCCTCATTGCATGATATATCGTTACATACCCATTGGACAGCTCAAAATTGCTGTGAATTTTCTCTCCACCATGGATACACGGCGAATCCACAGCAGTTTTAATCCTCATTATTTGGTCATTGCATGCTTCAGTTAGCTAATGGAGCTATAAGCTATGTCACTGGTTTAGCATCACCTGTAACTGAGTCAAACTTGTTCAGAGAGGTATTAAGTAAACTCAAACAATATACGCCCTTGAATTTAGGTAAATAATTTCCTGTAAAATTATACGATGCACAATAATGGTGTTGGGATTGCGCATTTTTTATAACTTGCTCTCCGTTTGAATGACAGGAGAAGCTGGACTCCAGTTATTTTCATCTCCAACAGCAGCTGGTGAGGTACGCTCACAAGCCACAACACAGCACGTTCAAAGCCACACCAAACTTTTCTCCCTCTCCCATGTTACTCTTCCTTTCTCAATCAGAGCCAGATTTCAAAAGTACTCTAGCAAAGAGATCCAATGATGACTCTAAAATGGGTACAGTAAAGTCATGAAGCTTTAAATGGATTCAGTAGCTTTCGAATGTTTTAAATGGGTACAGTAAAGTCATGGAGAACACATCAAGTAGGTCCAAGGTGACATTTACTTAGTATATTGCTACTTGTTTTTGAGTTATTGGCGTTTGGATTACAACCATTCGAATCAACTGACCAGTAAATGGTGAGTCATGGTGACGTGAAGCTGAGGTGACCCCACTTTGAAAACCATCAATCAAGGTACTTTTGCTGGACTGGGCCATATAAAGAGTAGAAACTCAGGTAAAGCTGGTGTTCCTGGATCGGCATCAAGGGTTTACTAAGGTAATAGTCATTCCTAAACATTTAAATAAAGTTAAGATCCTCATAACTGACAGAGACAGAGAGAGATCTACCCCTTAATGATGATCTTTGCATTCTAAAGACTTTGCTCTGAGCATATATTAATTTGTTCCTCTTCTCTCTTTTACATCTACCTGATGTTACCATTGTGAGAATCCCTTCTCATCCTATTTTAATCAATGTTCTCCTCGAATGTTCTTCAAAGTCAAACAACTAATCTCTTAACAATAGAACAGCTGTTTCTGTTTGCTCTTGTTTAGTGCCTTGATCACAAACTGGTGGCATGTTGTGCAATGAACAACTGATTTATCCCACAGCCATCAATGGCCCAGAGCCTGTAAAGAGAACAGACCCCAGAGCCGTGGGATTCAGGAGTCCGTTTCCTCCTCGGGCACTGGTTAAAAATACCTCTGTTACCAAGTGGCATGCCAGAGCAGGGCATTTTTTTTCTCCTTCTGACAGTTGGACTGTTGGACACAGTCCTAGTAAAGTTCATTTCTAAATAAAGTTCCGAGATCAAATGCCATGGAGAAAGTGTCCAGCACATTTGGCTCCAAGGAGCACACCTGTTTGAGTCCATTGAAGAGTCCAGAGTGCATTTCCAAAAAAAAAAAAAACAAAAAAAAAAAGGCCAGCGCTTCACATGCTTTAAGCCTATTAAGGGCTGGATTACTTCATGATTCGCCATTTTAAATCCTAGCAATTTTGAGCCTAACGTCAAACGGAGAAACCCCTCAAGAGAGCACCGATCCCGGCACCAGTCAAAGAAAAGGCCACTTTACATGAGATTCTGCCATCCTGTATTATATACAGTGTGTTAGTCAAATTATTACACAGAATAAAACCAAACTCCCCATAGAAAGAGCTATACACTGACTGCAGCCTAGAGAACTGCCATCCCAATGTGACACTATTGTGTTGGCTTTGGCTCCATCCCAGCATGAGCCAACTGCTCCGAGGTCAGAAACATGAGGTTCCCTTTCAGCTGCCCCACACGGCACTGTTGCCATGTGAGAGATTCCTTTTAGGTGACACCGCATTATAGCGAGCCTGTTTTCCAGAGTGGATCTCATCGCTGTTTGCGAGATGCAGGCCAGCTCCCAAAGCCAGAGAAAGATAGAGAGACAGAGAGAGCAGGCCTCATGCGACTGCACTGTCAGCACTATGGCCTTTGTGTGGCACAATGGAGAAGCTTGTTTTCCTTAACGCCACACGGGCCCATGTGATAAAGGCTCGTTTAGAGGCTTGTGCCTTTCAGACATTTGTTTTTGTCACATCGAGGGGCTTGCAACACTGCAAACACATGCAGGCACACACACACACACACACACACACACACACGCACTCATCCACACGGGATTAAATAATACAAATAATACTAAAGGCTCATCTGAATACGTTTCCCAACATATCAAAATTTCGGGGTCATAATAAAGAGAGCTGGCTTTCCAATGAAAACGAGTCAGTCGCTTTCCCTTGTGTGCAACAACATATCAGTGATTGAAAGACTGCAGGGCTCCAGGGACTCTGGATCCACTGCATGATGCCTTATAGGGCTAGAAAGAAAGAGAGAGTAAGAGACAGAAAGCAAAAGAGAGAAAGACAAAGTGACAGCAAGAGAGAACAGGAATAAGCGGACAGATAAAATGTGTATAAAAGAGTGCAAGGGGGAAAAGGAAGACCTACAAATCCATCACGGTCAGGACAGATGTCAGTGGGAAAAGAAAAAACAGCAACGTGCAAGCAAGTTGTTGTTGGGTTGTTTGGTTGAGGTTGGGTGGAGGAAAGGGGTTTTATAACAAATGTCACACAGGAAAACAGATCGCACTCACACCAAAAACAAGACACCAAAAACCAAGCTACAGCAAGAAAAAAAAAAGGGAAAAAAAAATAATAATAAAAGCATCAAAGGAAAGCCCCACTTTGCGGCTGTGGCAAAGTTATCACACCTCCACAACTCTGAAAATCAACACCAGCCTTTTTTAACCCCCAGTAAATGAAAAAGGAAAAAAAACAAAAAACAAAAAAAAAAAGCACACAGTTTTAGCTATTAACACCACTTCATGACGGTAAAAAAAAGGCACACACAGCTCTATGCACTATTAAAATAAAAAGTCCAAACCAAAATAAAAACCAACATACATGCATATGTAATCACCATTTCGAGCTTGTTTGTGTGCGATTGAGTCTACAGGTACAGTAGCTATTGATCTGAGCAATGCCCACAGAGCTATTCCTCAAACCATCAGTTAGCTTAACCCATATCGAGCCTGTCGGACCAGAGAAAGACAACATTGAGTCAAGCTACAGTATCTAGCAATTTAAAAAAATATATCCTCACACTTACACACACAAACGCACACTCTTAAAAAGACACGAACACACATTCTTAACGCTATCAAATATTCAAAAGGAGTGACACTGTGGTTAGCCATTGATGATGAGAGTAATTATTATTGAAGATTAACAGCTGTATCTATGTAAATACTGTATATGCCTGCTAGCAGTGTGGAGAACTGGCTGGGGTTGGCTCCAGCGTCAAAAAAAATGCTTTTGCATGCTTTGGGTATAATGTTTAGAATTATTATATAGCTAACAGTCAATACGACGTACTGTTACTACTCACCCATAGGGTCTCTGGATGAACGCCGGATGAATCTGGGGTATACCAAACGTGAATCCTAGGTAGAAACATAAACGCCAGATAGTTCTGGTTAAAGATACTGCTGTGCGATTCAAACATTCCCGGAAATGGTCAGAGTTGCACGACGTTGAAATCGCCAGGATGTACGCGGATGCGTGATCATGCTTTATTGATGTCTTAAAGCAGCACCAGACACAGCAGGTTTTCTAAAGAGAATATGAAAACCTCACCTGGCTGCATCACCCGAGGCTTGGCTCCCAGGTAAGCCAGGTTCACGTTGGCCTTCCTACCATCAATGATAGGGTTAGGGTCCTTACAAGCTCTGTCTGCAGAAGAGCGGTCAGCCATCGTCACCTGGTTAAAAATAAAAAACAAAACAAAACCGTGATGAGACGAATGAGGTGATGTTGAAATACAATAAGCACAAACTGACATCTCTGGCACTTCTTTTCCTATAGTCCTGACACTCTTTTTGTCTCTCGGAGGTACTTGGCATGGCAACAGGACTACAAAGTGTGGACGCTTCACAGAACTTTTTAAAAACGGTTTGACTGGTAAGTTTGGCAACCCATCTATCCATCCATCATTCAAGCCACTTATTGGTTAAAGGTTTTGGTGAAGCTGGAGCTTGTCCCAGATGACTTGAGGTGAGAGAGGGGTACAACCTGGGCAGCTCTCCAAATGATTGCAGGACTGGCACAGAGATGATCAACCGTTCGCACTCACTCAATTTAGAGCACCCAGTTGACCTAATCTGCATGTCTTCGGGAGGAAACCAGGCACTTAGAGGAAACCCCCACAGGCACAGTGGGAACATGCAAACTCTGCAGAGGAAGGCCCCAGTCACCCAGCAAGTTCAAACCCAGAGCCTTCTTGCTGTGGGGCGACAGTGTTAACCACAGCTCCACCATGCCACCCTACTTTGGCAATTAAAAAGTGGCGATTAAAAAGTTCTTAGCCAATGGAAAAATGATTAATAATCATGCCTAAATAAAAACCAATTTGTTGGACTCCCTTGAGGACAGTCAAAGCCCGTTTGTTGCCTTTCTGTCCAGGACGGTTTGACACTCAATGACCTATCTTCCATGCTAATCAGCACGACTACAGTAACGCAGGGCATTTTCAAACTTGGGACACCCCCAAACCCACACGTGGAAATATCTTTTAGCTTTTACTCCTAATAACTCACCAGCTATTAACAACAGATCAATAAAATTAGCAACAAACTTGGGAAAATATAAGGCTATAAAGCAATGTGTCAGTGTGCTTGGTGTTTTTGGCTTATAGAAAACCCTGACACAATGAGACACAACACCATCAACACACACTTACAGTTTTACTTAACTGTCACACACACACACACACACACACTCTCTCTCTCTCTTCTGATTAGAGGATCTCCGAGTTTCAGTTGAGATGTAAATGCATGAGTGTGTTTACAGATCTAAACGACCCACGACCCTGTAAGGAAGCAACACGTGATGATGATGATGATGATGATGATGATGATGATGAGGTTGTGATGCAGCTTGAGAATGTCATGTCATGTATGGAGGATTTTAGACAGGAAGTTCAAAACCCAAACAATACTTACAAAGCCATAGCCCCTGGACTTTCCAGTCTGTCTGTCGGTAATCACCACAGCCTCCTCGATTTCTCCAAACACCTCGAAATACTTCCTCAGACTGGAATCTGTGGTATGATAGGGCAGACCCCCGACAAAGATCTTGGTGTAGGTCGTGTCCTTCTGGGTGGTGTGCATCCTCAGTCCTTCAGAGACGCTCAAGTGCAGTGCAATGCAACAAGGAAGAAAAAGACAAACAGCAGTGTAGTGCAATGTTTGAGTCGATACAGCCTAATAATGTTCTAGCTCTATATTTCTGTTAAAACGCGAGGAGTTACGGAGAAGTATAAATAATAAAAAAAAAAAAAAAAGACGGCTTTATTTTTTTTTTCAGGCGACACTTAGTGTGTGGAGGTAGATGTTTTGTGCTCGGGAGGCGCTGAGCGGATTGTTCTGGAGATCATCAGGTGGCCTTCAACTCCGCTTCCTAACTGAGGCGCGTGCTGAAAAACAAGGGCCATTCCTAAATGCGCCTGACGGAAACCCCGCCCACTTTGCACTTGTGGGCGGGGCCATGGGTTACACCACGCCCACCGCACGCGCCCACCGACCGCACGAACAGCTGGAGAACGGACAACGGGGTAGTTGTGCTCGGCCCTGTCCACAAACACTTGTTGCTTTGATAAACTGTGTGTGTGTGTGTGTGTGTGTGTGTGTGTGTGTGTGTGTGTGTGTAAAAGAGAAAGACATACATTCTGAGGCCTGCATTATTTCTCCAAATCCCTACAGAATAAATGACCACCACTGATTACATTATTATTATTATTATTTTTGTTGTTGTTATTATTATTGTTCTTGTTGTTGTTGTTGTCATTACTGCTGTTGTTATTATTATTGTTGTTCTTGCTGTTGTTATTATTATTGTTGTTGTTGTTGATGCTATTATTGTTGTTGTTGTTGTTGTTGTTCTTGCTGTTATTATTATTGTTTTTGTTGTTGTTGATGCTATTATTATTGTTGTTGTTGTTCTTGTTGTTCTTGCTGTTATTATTATTATTGTTGTTGTTCTTGTTGTTCTTGCTGTTGTTATTATTATTGTTGTTGTTGTTGTTGTTATTGTTATTATTACTACTATTAATATTATTATTATTATTATTATTATTATTATTGTTATTATTATTATTATTATTATTATTATTATTAGGGTGTTGAACCGTTTTCTTTTTCTTTCTTTTTTGTGTGACTTTTTTGTCTTGGCAGTGCCTCTGTGTTGCTGTTGATGGGAATAGTATTCCTAGCCATAATACCCAGCCAAGAGTCATCCTGTGGTCAGAAATTGACACTGATGAAGCAATAGGACAATTTGCACAAGCTGTGGATTTAAAACATGACCTACAGAGTGAATGTAACACCTTGGCACTGTGGCACTGCAGGTAACTTTGCCTAATCTGAAGTCCAGGCCTGTGTGTCATATGGGTTTCGTCTTGGTTGCCTGGTTTCCTCCCACCTCACAAAAATACCACAGTGTGTACGCGTTGCCCTGCATTAGACCGACATTCCCACTCTAGATCCACCACAGTTCTCACAAGGATAAACCAGTTACTGAAGACAAATGAATCAATATCATCTCCAACTATAAACCTATGAAACAGACCAACAAGATCGATGTACACAGTGCTCATCACTGCTGCTTCTGATACACACCTACCAGTTCCCTACCATGAAAATAGACCACCACTTGAATAATGTCAGGTCAATGGTGGTCTGTTTTCAATGATAGAGAGAGTATACATGGTGGACAGTCAGAAATTGCACCTACTGTATATGCAACCCAATGAAATGGCCAATGAGTGGAGATACATGGAAGGTCCACATAAAAAGGTAGCCGCTGACTGTATTGTTATCACATCAACATCCAGTTGAAGACCCTCGATTTAATCTAGATATCATTTCAATGTCTGTATTAGAAGAGACCCACCAACTGGCCAGTGTGTCCCCTGGGACAGAATGAACTGGTTAAAGATCCAGACAAAGTCTGAGCCAGAGACAGCATGGCTGTGAAACAGGTGCATACTGAAGGACTGATGCTTTTCAGATAATGTTACACAGAGCACAGAGTCACCAATGTGCCAACTGCCTCTGCTGGTGTGTCTGTGTGTGTGTGTGTGTGTGTGTGTGTGTGTGTGTGTGTGTGTGTGTGTGTGTGTGTGTGTGTGTGTGTGTGTAATATACTGCCCCAGTCATTACTATGCTGAAGCCCTTCTTTTTTTAGGATGAGTGTATGGGTCTTAATAAGAAAAGCTTGCTTACTGTATTATTTTTGTGTCATCAGTCTAAACTGGACTACAAACACCACTGATCTACTGGCAGTTGATGCCAAATTTCTACGTCTGTGTAAACACCACTACATCCTCAGAAATCACTACATAAACATTTCATTTAAAGTACGCCCACCCTAAATGCACATCTCTATATAACTTACTGTAGCTGTGTCCCAAGGGTGTCACTAGGTTAGCACAAACTAGTCACACTTATATGTGACGTCAGCCTCACTGTGAGTTGCACAAACAGAAAGAGCAGCTCATGTCGGTAATTCAAACCAGGTAATGCAATACAGCTGACGTTGAATTATTAATACAGCCTCTCATTTAGCCCGCAAACTTCCATATCGCTCGGCTGATGTGGGTTTTGTTGAGTGTAACCCGAGAGGAGGTCGCTTTGCTGAGGCCCACCATGCTTCACCTGCTTTCTGACACCCAGTGCATTGCAATATAGAACTGAGGCTTTATAGATTAAAAAAAAAAAAACAGCAAAGAAAAGACACGACAGCCGTGACTTAAGCCTAACAGAGAACAGTTTCAGTGTGTGTGCTAATTTATTAATGCATCCATTAAGCCAATGTAACAGAGACAGGTCTGGATTTCAAGAAGATTACAATGGGATGCTATCTTATTGCATTCCCTTGTACTCATGTGCTTTTAATTTACTGAATTTTGTGCAAACATAATTGGTATATGACAATTGTGGATGCATTTTGTCAGTTTGGTGGAATTCACACACACTAATTCAGTTCACTTACACACCTTTTTAGGTCAAAGATTATCAGTAAGGCAAAATAAAACCCAAAAAATCCACACACATTAAATATATTAGTTAGAAAGAAGCTTGTGCGTCTTCTTTACACCGAAAAGTCTGAATAACTGGCTTTCCAAGAGTCACAATCCTGAACTAATCCATGCTGCACTGACCGCAGGTCACATGTCAAACCAGAACAGACATAAACTCCAACAGATGTGGTTACAGTTGGGACTTTCATTCCAGTATAAAAGACAGATTATCAGCAGCTGCAACTAAACCTCGCTCATGTCCAAAGTCAATTTCTGCAGATGCACACAAGCACATGCGCACTCCCAAGTATATGATCTACACATAGGCCAATGGACCAGGTAACATTTAATGAGATTTATTTCACCTGCGATAATTAGATTAAGGTACACTGATGTACAATAGTTATTGAAAGACAATTCACAATATACCAGATCTTCAGTTCAATTCAGTCCACACATACCAGATCTGCTTGGCAGAATGGTACATCACCTTGTATTGAACACACAGCACCACCTTGTGGATTAAACAGCTCTGTATAATCCTATTTTCTCTAATGTATAGATAAGCTCATGATGCATTACTGTATTATCTTGGTTTTCAAGAACAAATGATGCAGAGAACACCAAAGCTGACATATTTGCCTAATAATATTATATTTTTACACATCTTTGTATATCATTAAATAAAGCATATATATGTATGTATATATATGTATGTATTAGGGATGTAGTTCTCGAGACCGGTCTCAAGACCAATTTTTTGTGGTCTCGGTCTTGTCACGGCCTCGGGTCCATTTGGTCTC
>JAQMCW010000023.1:16650366-16662146 GCA_030068335.1 Chrysichthys cranchii
AGCTAATCATGTTACACACCTGATATCAATTAACGCAATTAGTTGCTAGATGTTCTCCCAGCTGAATCTTTTTAAACCTTCTTGCTTTTTCAGCCATTTGTTGCTCCTGTGCCAACTTTTTTGGGACCTGTAGCAGGCATCAAATTTGAAACACACCAGGACATTTATGAACAGGAACAGGAGTGCCTTTTCTCTGTTAACAGACTGAGGAAGTTCAGATTGCCCACTTGTTTAAAAGTAGTTAAAGAGAACCTAATTAAACAAATGAGACAAAACATTATACTTGCTTTTTATATTATAATTATACTGATTATTTGATTTATTGATTTATTTATAAATTTTCTAGCACTGTATTTACCCCATATTTAACTATTTAAAACATAGTACTTACCCCATATTTACCTATATTTGCTTACAAATTTAAAACAAAATACTTGTACCATGCTCATTGGCTACAAGACCGTATGAGATTTGGCACTAGAGTCCAGGAGCAGGCCTGGTGCCAAGTTGGTGTTCCAGTTCATCCCAAAGGTGTTCAGTGGGACTGAGCTCAGTGCTCTGTGTGGGACACTCGAGATCTTCCACTCCAACATTCTCAAACTATGTATGTATTTATGGAGGGCGGCATGGTGGTGTGGTGGTTAGCACTGTCGCCTCACAGCAAGAAGGTCCTGGGTTCGATCCCCATGACTGACCTTGGTGCCTTTCTGTGTGGAGTTTGCATGTTCTCCTTGTGTCCGTGTGGGTTCCTCCCCATAGGTGTGAATGTGAATGTGAATGTGAATGTGAATGTGAATGTGAATGTGAATGGTTTATCACTCTCTGTGTGTGGGCCCTGTGGTGGATTGGCGATTTGCCCAGGGTGTACCCCACCTCTCGCCCCGAAGTCAGCTGGGATTGGCTCCAGCTTCCTGAACAGGATTGAGCAAGAAGATGGTGAGTGAGTAAATACCTTCATGGAACATGATTCATGTATCGTCATGCTGGAACAGGTTTGGGCACATTTATTCCAGTGAAGGGAAAGTGTAATGCTACAGCATACAAATTGTGTGGCAACAGGAACAAATACGGGTGTGATGCTCAGGGGTTCACATACTTTTGATCACAAAGTGTAGGTCTTATTTCATATATAAGTGCACAAAATCTATTCTTCTTCTTCTTCTTCTTCTTCTTCTTCTTATTATTATTATTATTATTATTATTATTGTTGTTATTATTATTATTATTATTATTATCATTGCTATCATCATCATCGTCATCATCATCATTATTAATATTATAATTGTCGTCATCATCATCATCATCATCATCATTATTATTATCATTGTTATCATCATCATCATCATCATCATCATTATTATTATTATTATTATTATTATCATTGCTATCATCATCATCGTCATCATCATCATTATTAATATTATAATGGTCGTCATCATCATCATTATTATTATTATTACCGGTATTATTATTATTATTATTATTATTATTATTATTATTATTATTGTAATCATCATCATTATTATTATCATTGTTATCATCATCATCATCATCATCATTATTATTATTATTATTATTATTATTATCATTGCTATCATCATCATCATCGTCATCATCATCATTATTAATATTATAATTGTCGTCATCATCATCATCATCATTATTATTATTATTATTACCGGTATTATTATTATTATCATTATTATTATTATCATTGTTATCATCATCATCATCATCATCATTATTATTATCATTGTTATCATCATCATCATCATCATTATTATTATTATTATTATTATTATTATTATTACTGAAGAAACACTATGCACACAGTATGTAGTGCGCGCCCAGCCCAGCTCCACCAATGGGAACGCGCGTTACAATCGCGGAAGTGAAATCAGCCAATAGCAAGCGCCGAACTAGCAACACGACAACCTCATGCCCACTAACTTTAGTCCGGGAAGCAACTTACATGACAGCGTTAGTGAGGGAAACGTTTTCCTTTCTCCGCAGCTCTTTGTTCTTAACATGGAATCCTCCCCGGACTCTCACACTCTTAGGAAAGATGATGTCCATTACAAGCTCCATTTCCGGATGATAAACGAGCAACAAGTGGAGGATATCACCTTAGAGTTCTTCTACAAGCCGCACACGATCACCTTACTGACGTTCACCATCATCAGTATCATGTACTTTGCGTTCACCAGGTAGGCTGTCTGTCTGTCTGTCTGTTTCAACACCTGCCCTAGGGCTGTGGTGAGTTAGTCTGGGGTCTAACTGTGTTCACTTTAGCAGCTTCAGTCAAACAAGTGGGAATAAAATATAAGGAACGTCGTGTATGAGTGTAAACGAGACATATACAAAAGGGCAATGAGAAGGGCTCTAAGAGAGCTGCAGTATGTGTAGATATGACAAGGCTTACATACAGAGTTATACATGCTGGTATTACCTGCTAACAGCTCCCAGGTGCCTTCAAAAATGATAAAATGAAATGTTTCTACATCAAAATGAATATTATAAAGATAAATAAATAAAGTAAAGTGCAAAATAAATACACTTCCAATTTATTTAAAAACAACAAGAAGTTGTTATGTGGTGAGGCAACTCTTACAAATTGATAAGTGGTCTCTGGTACATTTTGAGGTAAATTTTATGGAAATTTGAGAATCTTCCACAGGTCTTTCAGAGACTGTGACTGAGGATTAAGATCTATGTTTAAAGGCCAGTAGTACAGAACTACGGTACTAATGAAAAAAGTAAAAAACAAAACAAAAACAAACTGTCAAACATTACAACTGCATATTGCAGTGATGGTGATTTTATACACATCTCCCTGGGGGCCATTTTCTCTCTCACACACACACACACACACACACACACACACACACACACACACACACACACACTAACTAACTAACAGTATACGGATGTTGGCTATAAGAGTGAGTCATAATCCCGCAGTGAGTGAGAGAGAAGTTGTGATCACATGAGGCTCAGCAGATGAAGCTTTTCATCTGGAAACCTATACTCGTATTGCAAGAACTCGCTCGTTCATCAAGTTAAAATTTATTACAATTTCTTGCTCCTCTTGCAAAACACTCAGAGACCAAGTTACTCGCAATCCAAGGTTCCACTGTGGGTAAATGTCAAGGTCACTATGTAGTCCTATGTGGAAATGATCCAAACAGGAGTAAAACAGTGGCATTTTAACCATATGTCATGAGTTACATACATTCAGAAGCACAGGATAAGAAACTTAAATGAGATGTTTGAAAAATAAAATATGAAGCGGTTAATACATTTTGAGTAAGTAGCAATCACTGCAATCAATACACCAGGTTTAAGAGGAGCATAAGCTTGTCATGATGATGCAAGCAGTCTCAACACTGTGATAAATGTATCACCTCATGCATCACCTCATATGTTTCAAAGTCACACCCACTGTGTAAAGTGCCTTGTAGTTGTTCAAATATATATGTGGTCACAATGGTTAATAATTATTGCACTAGAAGGGGTGGGAATAAATATTAATGTCAACAGTTGCAGTATAATAACCTGTACAACTCTGGGAAGGATTTCTTCTACACTTTGGGGTGTAGTTCCGAGGAATAATAATAATTGTAATTATTATTGATATTATTATTATTGATATTCTGCCACAAGAGAGTTAGTGAGATCAGAAGTGCAGTCGGTGTTCCAGTTCTTCCTGAAGGTGTTCAGTGTGGTTGAGCTCAGGACCCTCGAGTTCTTCAAGTCCAACCTTCTGAAACCACGTGCTCATGGAGCTCGCTTTGTCCACAGGGGTATTGTAATGCTGGGACACATTTGGGCCTCTTACTTCCAGGGAAAGGAAGTTGTAATGCTAGAGCATACAAAAACATCTTATACGTCTTGTATCTTATACTGTTTGCCTTCAACATTGGGGCAAGAGTTTAAAGAAGGCCCACATACTGTATGGGGCTGATGGTCAGGTGTCCACATACTTTTGGCTGTAATACGCTGTGTTAAAGTCAGGTGTAAATTGATTGAAATGGACATGACTCAGTGAATGTTGAATTCGTAAGTTTGGTTAATCTTTGTTTACATGTATGTTCTTGTTTGTGGCTAGCACAAGGGTAGACTTTTTAATCATCAACACGCATGGTGACGAATAATAAAGTGCAGCATTTGATTTAAAAGGCACTTTACACAGTGGGTGTGACTTTGAAACATATGAGGTGATGCATGAGGTGATCTGTTTATGGCAGTGTAGTGCCTGCTTGCATCATCATCATGAGCTTATGCTCCTCTTAAACCTGGTGTATTGATTGCAGTGATTGCTACTTACTCAGTGTATTAACCTCTGATGTAAATCTTCACACTAACCTCCAGCCCATGCAATTACCACATCTTCAGCCCAAACTAAACTTTCACTAAAACACTTATTGTTTTCTATTTTTGTTTATTGTTTTCATTTTCCTGTTAACTGGCAACATTTAATGAACGCCTTTTTTTTTTTTTTTTTTATTCATTTATTTGTTTTTTTTTTGTTTTGTTTTTTTTCCAGAAACGATGCTGATTCCGATAATAACCTGCGTGTGGGACTTGCCCTTGTTGTCTTCTTTTTCCTTGTTATCAGTGTCCTGGCTTTCCCCAACGGTACCAGCATGAGTTATTTACACTTTTTTCCACTGCAATATTTTTCCATTTTCATGAAATCTTTATGAATTGTGATTTGAATCATGAATTGTTTTTATTCTGTCGTGTAAAACTCGCAGTCATTGAATCTTTAAGTGAGTTTGGCAATATGCGTGTGTATGACCTACCCTGATGTTATAATGCGTTTAAAGTCACTGCAGTTGCTTTGACTAATCAGTAACTTGGTCGTAAGTCCTTTGTCCGTGTGAAGGTCTGTGCTCTGTCTGAATGGCTGGAATTTTGTTTCAGGCCCGTTTACCAGGCCGCACCCAGCTATATGGCGAATGGTTTTCGGTGAGTGAACCCTCTGTCACTCTGATGTCTCACTTGCCAGGAGCAGTATTTGACATCAAATATTGACACCCTTTTTTTCCCCCAGGTCTCAGTGTCCTCTACTTCCTTTTTTTGGTGTTCCTCATCTTCCTGAACTGGGAGCAGGTGAAGCTCTTGATGCACTGGCTGGACCCCAACCTGCGTTATGCGACCCGTGAGGCAGATGTTATGGTGAGATTGTTCGTTGTAAACTCTGTAGGGTTAAAAATGATCCGTCTGAGACCGTGCAACCGCCTGTCCCCCAAAACAAAGGTTTCTAGCAATTAACAATCACGTAGTCCTGCTGAAAATATTATTACTCGTCAGTTTCTCTTGTGATTCCTGCTTTTCTCTGGGCGCACTTGTGGATCCTAGAATGTCAGTTTGTGTGTTAAAGTACGTGACGCTCAATAGCAACTACAGCAATCGCATTGCACACTCGCTTCACGGTGACGAAGGGAAAAAAACCACATGTGTTATTAATGTAAAATTTGTCTGCCAAGTGCTTACCAGAACAGCCCGAGTGTGCCTTGGCATACATTATACACGTCTCTGGAGCCGTACTAGAGGACAGAACACTATTCTTCCGAAAGATATTCCCTGAAATGGGGTTGCGCTGATGACGGTGGAGAAATTTACTTAACCCTCCCATGAGTGTTAAGATGGCTTGAGATCTGGTGACTGTGAAGGTCGTAATATACGATTCAAACCAGTCACTCCTATCAGGATAGAAATCTTTCCTCACGGTATAAAAGTAGTGGTGGGAACGCACTGACTTGGAAGTACTACTAGTGTAAAGATAAAAGGTAATGACTCATTGAGATACGAGTAAACAAGTCACCTGGTGAAAAATTACTTGAGTAAATATTTTTGCAAATTATTGCCACGTCCCTCTGTGGACTTGGAGGCGATTGCCCTTTTACATGGCTAAGATGCGTTAGCTATGTTTATATCTACAGCGTATAGGTTACCATTACAAGGAATAAGGCAGACTGACCTGATAAATAGGCAAAAGTAAGTCACGAATAACTTTATGTATGTGTTTGTAATCCAACATTATGGCCAGTATCCATTTCTAACTGAAGACACCCCATTGCCAGTGGCATAAGCTACTCGCAGTGCACTGTTTGTGTAGTTTGAAACATTAAAAATGCATGTTTCTGGCAATGCATGCAAGTATTTTATTACCTTTCGGAGTTGTGCATGCATTCTGAGACCAGCAGTTTGGAGCCTTTCTCCAGCTTACTATGAGGATGTGAAGTATTTTTCCTACTAATCTGATATTCAAGAGCTCATCCAGACATCGACTGTAACATTCTGCCGTTGCGAACACAGAACTTTGACGAGTCCACGGCTTGCATTTTTCCAAGTCTTTTTTTTTTTTTTTTTGTTCAATTTTTTTACTGGATGAGAAAGGTCTGGATACTATACATTCAATATTGCAACACGTTATATAGTCATCATTTCACCCTGTTTTCACATAGAAATCAGATTTTACCCGATTTGAGTTACTCGTCCCCAAATACCATAGTCACAAATGGTCGTCATCATGGGTGTTGAAGCATCCAACGTGCATGCGCGCACAGCCGCACATGCACAACAGAGGAAAGGAACAAGACCAAAGAAAACACAAGGATCCTAAAGATTTCTGGGTGCTGGTAGTCTTGCAGCTCGGCTAACGCTCCAGAGTCTTGTTAAATTGAATTCTATAACTTGTGAAATAGTTACCTTTTGTTCCTGTTCACCGACGTTGTCCTTTCAATATTCAGTCAGTTTTTTTTTTGTTTTTTTTTTTCGTTTTTTTTTTTTTTTTTAAATGTTGAGTAAGACTACAGGTAGTCCTCAAGTTACAATGGAGTTGCGTTCCACTACACCCACCGTAAGTCGAAAATATCGTAAGTTGAACCACTGTGTTACATAGCTTAGGCATCTCAGCCCAGCATAGCCCATCTTAGACTAGCCTTCCCAGAAATCTTTTCCTGTAGAAGACCACACACACTCATTGAAGACTTCATTTAAATCACATTTCTGTCAAAAGAGAGAGTTCGTCAGAGAAGACCGCACCTGGTGGAGGCAGCAGCATGGTGTCTCTGAGCTCCATCCAGCCGAGACACCCCGCTACACAAATACTGAGCTCTGACTCCAGACAGCCGCCGCTGAAGCTGTTCCGTTAATAATCACAAAAAATCCTGTGGAAATGCACTGTACAGTACACTGATACACAAGGTAACTCCGTGAGTTGCAGGAGAGAGTAAGGCATCACATGAGGCGAGTGAGCCGGGTGTCGGGTGCGTACTTCCGGGTGTCGTCCACATACTTCCTGGGCGTCCTCTGAACGTCTGCGTACATCAACCGCTGTTACTCTGGCCTGCCTGCGATGCCTGCCTGTGAATTTTACATATTTTCTAAATATTTTATAATTTTTAGCAGATCACAATCGTCCTTGAAACTTTGAAAAATCGTAAGTCGGCCCACTGTAGCTCAGGGAGCACATGTATATGGGGTGATCTCAAGTGTATAGCAAATTTAAATAAATTCTACTAAAAAAATAATACACTTTGAGCGGACTGAATGCTGATGTATGTACTGTAACGAGAGTACATGTAGTTCAGGCACAAAAACCTTCTATTTTTTTGCAGTGAACCCTTCCGCTTCGGGGATCAAATGGATTCAAACCCTGGCAGCACAATTTCCCTACAGCATGACTGAGTTGTAGGAGTCAAGTGTTCAGGGTTGCGTTTTTTTTTTTTTTTTTTTTTTTTTTTTTTTTTTTTTTTTTTTGCTGTAGGAAACGCATGCGCTCGCCCACTCTGTTGAGAACATGGTGAGGGATGACTCACTTTTTCACAGGCCAAATCACTTTTTCCACATCTCGGTAGAGATCAGTGCTCATGGTTTTGCGCTGGTGAACTCTCAAATGTGTGTTCGTGTTTCAGTGTACACCAGTTCTTACTTTTCAATCTGCTAATTTGTCTTGTTGCATATATCTAACTGCAGATATTGCTCGAGTCACTTTTCCTGTTGAAACACGAGCCAGTTGAGCAGTGTTTGGGACCGAATTCTTAATAGCGAAGCCTCTTTTAGAGTCTTTCTGTTGCCGTCTTCATGTACACGTGGCTGTCTCTCATGCTGTCCCTTCTTTTTGTTGTGCAGGAATATGCAGTGAATTGTCACGTGATCACATGGGAGCGTATCCTTAGTCACTTTGACATTTTTGCCTTCGGCCATTTCTGGGGCTGGGCCATGAAAGCTCTGCTCATCCGCAGCTACGGACTCTGCTGGACCATCAGCATCACATGGGAACTCACAGAGGTGTGGCCAAAGGGACTTGATTTCACAGTCATCTAAATAAGTGTTGGGAGACAGTGTTTGGGATTGCCTTTATTACAAATCACGTCTTGCTATTTTTGCCTTACTGGTATGCCTTAGTGCTTTATTTCATAGTTGCGGATACCTGCTCGAACGAGCTAATCTACCATGACATTTCCGTGAAATTAGAGATTAGTGTAGATTTTTCTCTTCCTATTTTTCACATGCCAAGGCTTCTCAAGAATCTCACCAAAATAGCCTGATTTGTAAAACACTGCATTCTTTACACATACGACGCACCATTTACATTTTCCAAGCAGCTCTATGGGTTCAGCCGGATGATTTCCCTGACTGTGTCGCCGAGCTCATTAGTCAAATCAGGTGCTGTCCTACATAAGCCCCAAATACCGTTAGAAGTTTGCATACCCTTCGGATAAAAATGAAGAAAACACGAAATATACTTCAAGCCCTGAAACAAATCACGTGTTAGGTTGCATAGATGTTTCTTCACTGTCAAAAGTCATGAAAATACACAAATAGTGTATGGTAGGATATTAACAAGGTTGCAAGCAAATTTTCGGTTGTATGAAAAGTCTCAAATAGCTTCCTGTAGTATACTATAGACAGTGTTGGATTCTTTCACTTGTGATATTCGTCCCCAGACATCTGTTGGTGACTTCCAAACAACTTGATTTCTTAGTTTTATTTAGTCTAATACTAAACTGATGAAACTTCCTAGCTAGTAAAGTGCTGGGAACACATCCTGTGTTGATAATTTGTGCGCTTTTTGTTCCCTTCGACAGCCAAGTGCAGTATGGGTGTTTACAGTAATACCTACAGCCCTGTTTCCAAAAAAGTTGCTGTGTAAGACGTGATTAAAAACAAAATGCAGTGATTCGCAAATCATGTAAACCCATGTTTAACTTAAAACAGAACCAAGACAGCACGTCAGATGTTGACACTGTGAAATTTTCCAGTTCAGTCGTTTAGAATTTAATGCCAGCAACACGTTTCAGAAGTTATCTCAGGCGCAGCATTTTTCATCGTTGTTGAAAGAAGTGGTGAGGCAGCACAGTGGTAAGCATGCCCCCTGTTCCAACTTTTTTGCCACGTGTTGCTGGCATGGAAATGAGCATGTATTTTCCAAAAAACAATACAATTTCTGTTTCACCATCTGATATGTTGTCTTTGTTCTATTTCGAGTTAAATACGGGTTTGCGTGGTTTGCAAATCATCACATTCTGTTACATTGTACACGGCGTCCCAACTTTTTTGGAAACGGGGTTGTATTAGGGCAAGGGGTTCTCGAACATTTTGGATCATACCAGGGACTCCTTTAAGTATGACCAAAGCTACTTACTTTACCTGTAATAAATTCCAGACATCAGATTTATTTCATGAACCTTATCTAAGCGTGTTGCTACTGCCAGAAGAGGTAGATCCAAATTGACCTTAAATTATTTATAGAACATCTTGTTTTTGAGTTTCAACCCATTCAATTCAACAGGGCAATGAGTATAAAAAATAAAAACAAAATGACAGTAAAGTTGATTATGATGCGTTGGGATTTCTACATATGTGACTAAATTAAAACAATGTGGTCGCTCTGGCTATGCTTCTAAGGATTCACGACCCACTGGTTTTCCATCCTTTGGACACTAAATCTAAGCAGTGCATTGTGTGACTTCATCAGCACACTGATATTTATCATATGATTTTGGTTATGGCTACTAAATAGCAGAACTCCCCAAATAGTGCACTTTCATTAGTTCTAATGGACAGGGCTGAGGTCAAGGAGGGAAGGACGAAGGCCTGTCCATGTGAATTTTGTCTTCCATACTTCTCTACGTTGTGCATTGAAGATACGCCTTTCATTCGTTCACGCTCTCTTTCACTTCCAGTTATTTTTCATGCACTTATTGCCCAACTTTGCTGAATGCTGGTGGGACCAGGTCATTCTTGACATCCTGTTGTGTAACGGAGGAGGTATCTGGTTCGGCATGACTGCGTGCCGCTTTCTGGAGATGCGCACTTACCGCTGGGCCAGTATCAAGTAAGTCTCGTGCTCTCAAGTGGTTCTTTCTATAAGTGTCTCATTAGTTGAGAACAGTGCAGTGCCATTTTTCGTTTTATTAAAAACGTGCTGTTTAGTAGAAGAGCTCTCCAAACCTGAATAAAGAAGGCAGTGTTGGACATCTGGCAGCATGAGGTAGAATGGGTTTTATTATAGCTGTGAGGATCTGACAGGAATTACAGGCATCTTTCCCATTTTCTCCCCAACTTGGTCCTGCCAATTCCCACCCACTGGTTAACTCTTCCCTGTCACATGACATCTACCACACAGTGAGGGTAACACCAGCTCCAACACCAGTCCAGCACATCTATTTTTCGTTCGAACTGTTGTTCATTTTGCTTCACGGGGCATTGATCCACCCTCTTCCATATATACGAGTGTGCAGACGCCCATGATTGACTAGTTTTGCGAACATTTATGTTGAAATTTAGGGTTTTTTTGTTAATATTTTAAAATATTCTACTCAGCCATATTTGTTACTTGTTCGGACCATTTTTGCTACTTTCACTCAGTGTTTTATTGCTGTAATTGAAATTTGTGTACATTTGGACTCCAGTGTATTCTCCTGGCCTCAACCCTTCATAGGGCTCTAATTGAAATACTTGGAAATTCAAAATTCCATCCCTAGAGTGTTTTTGGAGGATATTAAAAGACTTTGTAATGGTTATGTTGAATATCGAGGTCAGTGGAGTTACCATATAGAGCCAGTGTGAGGTAACATTTTTTCCAAAAAGTGTATTTATTTAAAAATATAAGAAAAACACAGATAAGCTTAATAGAACTTGGATACAAATCAAAATTTATACGTGGTTCTGGGACCTCACACTGCAGTATGGGGGCGGGGTGTGTGTGTGTGTGTGTGTGTGTGTGTGTGTGTGGTGGGGGGGGGGGCATCCATTTTGGATGTCCGACAAAGTTACCAAATTTGGTTCTTCTCCCATTAAAGGGTTAATAGTGGCTTTGTTTTGGGTTCAGACTTTTGACACACATATGCAAGTGGAGCCTTCAGATAACTCATCTTAACTCATGATGTGCACCATACAAAAAACACGTTTTTCAAGTGTGTCATGTTTCACATGTTTCGGGAGATTGGTGTCACCAACTGTAATGTTATCGAAATTGATCGAGTCTTCATGTAACCCTGAACGGGTATAAGCTGTTGGACGTGTTTCATTAAGATTAGGAGGCAGCATGAGTGAATATAGATGTTATAACAGCTACAAGGTGTAATTTTTTTTAAAGCTTTTTGGGTTTTTTTTTTTTTTTTTTTTTTTTTTTTTTTTTTAAGTTATTTCCTCAGACAGGTGGAAATGCTGTAAGTGAGATTAGGCATATCTACAGTGGCTTGCAAAAGTATTCGGCCCCCTTGAACTTTTCCACATTTTGTCACATTACAGCCACAAACATG
>JAQMCW010000023.1:16729811-16740739 GCA_030068335.1 Chrysichthys cranchii
CATTTTTGCCTACAGCGGGGTGAAATAAGCGGAAACTCACACATGAAGCGTTGTGCAATATTATTTGGATTTTATAATAAATTGTTATACCATATTATTTCAAGGAAAACAGAATATTGTAATAAAGTGGTGTCATTCTGCTCATATAGCATGATTTTCACCATGGGGTCAAACTGAGAGTTGTGCCTTTTTTCATGGTACCAGAGCAGGGTTAATCCCATTAAACATCTTTGGAATTAAGTGGAACTCGATTGTATGTCAGGGTTTCTCGTTCCAACATGAGTGCCTGATCTCACAAATGCTCTTTTGACTGAATGGACACAAATTCCCTTGGACAAAAGCGGACCAACTCCATATTAATACCCATGCCCATAAACTCATTTAGGTGTGATGGTCAGGTGTTCACTTACTTTTGGCTATACAGTGTATGTTAAATCCCCGTCGTCCCTCACAGTGAAGGTAAAACTCAAAACATTTAACGCAAATGATTACTGACCTTCACAAGTAAGGCAACCGATTTACCTTCATCTAAAGTACGTAAAATACCATTATACAGAGTCAAGGGCGTAATATGAAGATCTCAATCATTTGGAAAACTCCCCAGGACTTGGAGCTTAATTTTCACATATTCTCAAACCTTTTCAAACAGTGATCATCCTTGGTGTGCTCTTCCTTAATGTGGCTGCATGGCAAATGTTGTGGTCAGTTACCGGTGCTTTTAATTTGAATGGACTATAAAAGGTGTTTATTTACATGATGTTAGCTGAAATTAAGGTTGTTTTCTTCAAGTCCTCTTATATAGGGTGAGCTAGAAAACTACTCAGAAAGGTATACAAACCGGAAACCATAGAGATATTTCCTAGTTTTAGCATGCTAGTTTGGTTGCTAGCTAACGTTAGCTAACAACTGGATCGTTAACTTGCTGACAGTCCTCATATTTTGTTGGAGAAACACAAAAGGACAAATGTGTCAGCTCTTATGGAGTGAAATGGCATGCTGCCTGTGACATTGTCATTGAACGGTTCCGCCTATAACCAGTTAATCAGACACCTCCATCCTGCCTCTGATGCAGCGCCGCGCTTAGCGCTATCTTGATTGCAGACTTTGCACGTGACCCATAAGCATACAAGCTGACAGCTTTATAATGAATTTGGGGAGGGATGTCAAGCAGAGTGCAATATTCGCAGTTTTAGATTTTCTCAGTTGAGTCTTGGCGCTGTTCAGTGTCAGAAACGACCCACAAACCCAACCTACAAAAGCTGCTGGAAGGGTTGCACAAAACTAGCCCTTCTTCAGAGGAGCTCACAAATGGCAGGCCCTGAATGTCACCAAGTGTGAATAAGATCGGAATCGGAATCACATGTCATAGTCTGACTGGATCATGCTCAATATCATAATGTTTTGGCTATTGTAGAAAGTTGATCGGGACTGGTAGTGTGAAAAGTCATAGATCAAAACTTACCCCGAATGACATACGACACTATCACGAGCCAACCAATCAGTAAGACAATCTGACACAAACAGGAAGTGCTACATCCATGGTTTTGACACGTGGAAAGAGGTTAGGTTAGCGACTTTTCTTTTCTTATTTACTTACGGCAAGATACAGTCATGGGGAAAAGATTCGCTTCTGTGGTCTCATCTATTAGCCTAAACAACCAGCTTCTATAGACAAACAAATTATTATGTGTGTGTGTGTGTGTGTGTATATATACTGTATATATTACTTTTTTCCCCCAAAAAGCAAACTAACATTCAGAAACTAGGTGGGGAAAACTCCAGGCTCCGTACAGTTCATACCACGAAGAATCAACTTTAACAACAATCACTTGAAGTGAACCATTTTCTGTAGGAGTTTATCAGATAGACTAATAACTACAACAACACAATAATCAATGATAGCTTTGATGATGGTGGGTAGACGTTTAACGATAGACCTCTGTCTATTCATAGCACCCCTGGGTACAACTGTATTAGAATATTAAATTTTTTTGTTTTTGTTTGTTGACCATTTATCACGTCTTATCATCTTCTACCGCTTAATCCGGTTCAGGGTCGCGGAGGGGAACTGAATCCAATCCTAGCTGACTTCGGGTGAGAGGCGGGGAACACCTTGGGCAGGGCGACACACAGAGACAGACAACCATTCACACACACATTCAGACCTACGGGTGATTTAGAGTAGCCGATTATCCTAATCCCCTCTGTGCATGTCTGTGGACCGTGGGAGGAAACCACACGGGCACGGGAGAACATGCAAACTCCACAGAGAAAGGTGCGCAGGTCAACTCCGGGGATCGAACCCAGGACTTTCTTGCTGTGAGGCGACAGGGGCTAACTACAAGAACACCATGCCGCTTTATTAGGCACTCTTACTCGAGTAAACGTGCAAGTGAAAAAACACCCTTTTTATGCCTTACGTTTTCATTTTGTTCTCAGTATTCAGCAAAAATCTCAAATGTCATGACATAGTTCTCTGTGTTCCTCTTGCTCAGCTGTTCTGTCAATCAGCTGGTTTTGTTTTTAACGTCATCGATATCATCAATCCCTTTTGGCAAGCAGGTAGACGCAGGGTAAAAACGATTTCCAATGAGGAAAATATATACGTTTGCTTACTACAGAAACGCTATAATAAGTAAACTTATCGTTGACAACGAATGTGAAGAAACATTTAAATAAATCAAAAATCAATGAATGAGTGCATACCTAAATAAATACGGTAGTTAAATTGGCACAATGTGCTTTGTTGAATATTACGCTGGACAATACGTTTTCAACACAAATTGTTTCGAGTGTATTGGATGCCTCCTGGTGGGTTATTTTAACCAGCTCATACCATTGAGATCATTTGTGTTTTACAGTGTCATTATTATTATTACATAAATACTAGCTGATTCCCCAGTGGCGTCGCTCACTGAGTGCAAGGGAAAAAAATAAAATGCAGTATTTATAAAATAAGTTTGTTAATTACCAATTTTATTGTCCAGCAAATAGCGGTCGTACGTCATCTCCGTTTCAAACGCGAAAAGAATTTTATATATTTAGATTAGATCAAAGTTTTCTTAAATAATGACTTCCCAAATAGGTGTTTACTTTTTTTCAATATCAGTAAAATAACTCTCACGTGAATAACAACGATTCGTAAAGACGATATAAAAACGGCGTCGACAAACGAAGTGATTAGTTCAAATGTAAGCGCTAGTGACGCCGTTTCCGCTCATATGCACGTATAATATGTTCTGTGGTCGTACGGCATTTCCGTTTCAAACGCCAAAAGAATTTTAGATGTATAGATTATTATTATTTGTTTGTTTATTTATTTTTTAGTTGGCACTGTCAGCTCACAGCAAGAAGGTAGGTTCTGGGTTCGAACCTGCCGGTTGACTGGAGCCTTTACGTGTGGAGTTTGCATGTTCTCCCCATGCCGGTGTGGTTTAGGTCAACTGGCTACTCTACATTGCCCATAGGTGTGAATGTGAATTTGAACGGCTTTTCATGTCTTGGTTCCCCTGTGATAGATTGGAGATCTGCCCAGGAGGTACCCTCTCTCTTGCCCAAAGTCAGCTGGAATTGGCTCCAGCTTCCCCACGACCCTGAGAGATAAGCAGTATTCTGGAGATAATGGATGGATGGACAGTCACTTTATTGCAATAGACGCATTTTGCTTGAATGTTATCTTGATGAGGTTGCCTGTGGTGGTGTGATGCCCAGCCTGTTCCTGACGAAGCCACAGCAGTCATGACTCCACCTGGTGTCCTAAATGCTCAGGAGATTCTGCAAGGCCACAATAAAACCGTAATGGCAGGACCTCAGATTTTTTGTCTTTCCCTCACTGACCCATCCATTTACCCGTTACTCACCAGAACAAAAATAAGTCTGGATTCCTTTGTATTACTTTACAATTAACATCAATTTTTTTGGGGGGGGAAAAAAAACAAGCAGAAAAGTTTTCTGAAGCATAAAAAAGTTCTAAAGTTACAAGGAAATAAATACAGTGAGTAATTATTCCTATTTGATTCCAACGGTTTTAATAGTGTTGTATTAATACATTTATTACATTTCCATTTAATTTCTAGTTTTATATATAAGAAATAATATGCAATTTGTGATGGATGATGGATGTTTCCTGGAGGCGCTTCTTCTTTCTCCTTGTCTTACTCTTGTTCTTGCGTGGAGGCAAACGCTGAAAGAGGAAAAGGAGGCATGCACTGATTATTAGCTTATATTCCTCGATTATATTATTATATTTCTTTTATGTAGCATGATAATTGCCGGGTTTTTCTTTTTTTTTTCAAATCACGCTTTATGATATTATCACAATATTGTATCATGACTATAAATAATAATTATGGCATTCCAAAAATATTATCATAATAATGTCATTTGCACATGTTCTTTTGAGCAGAAAGACACTTTCTGTCCTATCACGTGCCATCATAGCGTCTTTTGGTCACGTCTGATGGCCTCACCAGCCATGAACCTCACCGTACATCACTGGACAAGAGGTGTGCATCAAGTCTGGGAAGCATCAGGATGCAGCAAAAAATAATACAAGTCAGAGGTTTTTATTTTCATGCTGTTCTGAGAGAGCGGTCTGATATGAAGCTCGCAGGACAAAGAAATACCAAATACTCCCACATATGAAGGTGCAGCGCTGCAGGATACGTCTACAGTGCTCATTCATTCATCCTTGGATTCAATTCAGCTACTAGTCTGTTCACCCTGGGGCCCTATTTGACCCTAATTTTTATTTCACTCTTATATTCAACCCACTCATTGGTTGAGGGACATCCCAGGAGGTCTCATAAGGACCATTTCATAACGTGTAGTAGGAAAGAGTTAATTAAAAAAAAAAACCCCACACACCTGTTTTTGTGTTCACTGAGTCTGTAGCATCATTTTAGACCATGGAGATATTTGTCCTATTATAAGGTGGTCTGGGTTTTCCAAGGTTACATACAGTGGGCAGGTACACAGAAAAATAAGAACTGTTTGAGCGGGATTAAAAAACACCCCCAAAAAACAGTCTCAAGGGCATGCAAGTATGCACAATTTGCGAGATGGAGCTGAGGCTGAAGATCTGTCAGAGCCAGATCTCACACAACATGCTTGTAGGTTTTTTTCTCCAGGGTTCCTGAGGATAGAATGGTAGGCTTCAAATGTACGTCTTCAAGCCAAAGTTCTTTAAGGTTTGATGTAGGAGCACTGTACAGATGCAGATACAGATAGGGGTGTTGCGTTCCACCCATAGCATGTGGTTACAAAAGTGAGGAAGTGAGGAAATTTTGATGTAAACAGCTAAATAGGACAGAATCAGAGGCATCAACAACTTGTTTAGATCCTGCTTTCATGATATCGGTTGTGACCGCTCTGATTAATAAGGAAATTTGTCATGGATCTGCCCGCACGGAGCGCACGCTTTGAGGACTCCCAGTAGCAGTGCAAGCTGAGGGACTGGCGCTAACAAGGATTCGCTCCATGTGCGAGCGTCACGTGGCCTTCCACAGGTGATCCGCACGCGGACTAATAATACAGACTATAAATAGACTCGGTCTGGACGCTTACTTCGCGAAGCATTGATTGCCACTTTTCGTGTGTAACTCTGTCAAGCCATTTCATTTCACTTCCTGGTTTCGCCCCTTTCTAGTCTTGTCATTTCAGTGTTGCTTTTGCTCGGTTTCTGAATCTTGCCTTTTCATTGTTTTGTACCTAGCGTAGCCTTCGACGACCTAGTTGTTCCTGACTGACCATCGCCTCTTTCTGACTACGAGCATTGCCTGCTGTTTTCGCACTTCTGCTTGGAGCTTAAAAAAACCTCAAATGGATTTCACGAATGACTCCAGCCTGCGTTTGTGTCCGCCCTCACCTCACGTCTCTGACAAAATCGAACTGTATGGCTCCAGTGTAGTGGTACTTTCCCTATCTCCTAACTCCCTAGCTCCTGAATCCTGATTTAAAACCCTACAACAAGACACCAGCTACCAAATTTGTCAAATTTGTTGCCACTGAAGCAACACCAAGAAGATCTTTGGTGCCTGTGCTTCCCCGGTAAGAGTTGCCCTGATCAAGAAAGCTTAATCAAAAAGCAGAACAAGAAGACGAAGCGGCAGAGAGGTGTCATTATCCTGTCCTCCAAATGGGACATGTTTCATCTCTGCGCAAACATTTTGCCAACCTCTCAGAGTCCACGGTATATTTAGGTATAAATTGAAAAGTGTGCATAATTAGGGTGTAATTAATGCAGGCATTATGCGGCATCATGTACAGGAGTACTCCCCATGTCCCGACCTGCTTCCCGCGAAGCTTAGCAACCATCTGCTCGTCCTACGAGCACAGACAACAAATACAAAGGGGCCCAAAAAAATGAATTACACACTTCAACAGTGGTTTATCCATGCCCATTTTTTTAAAATCCAAATTGAAATATGGCATCAGCGTGGAGAGACGGGGAGAGACGTGGAGAGACGTGGAGAGACGTGGAGAGACGTGTGTACAGTCATACAGCTTTTATGCAGAGAGTTATATTTGTTACAGTATATTTAAGTGTGTAGACATTTTTTGGGCCAATCTGTGTATATATGATAGTTGTTTAGAGTGATGTGATATGCATATGAGGACTGAATAACGAGTGAGATATATTAATGTAAATATCTGTGTAGAAGTAATTGGTGCGTGGGGTTTTGTTTCCAAACAGCCAAAGTTAATTCATGTCAATTTCATGAATCAGACAACGACACACTTGGTATTTCGCTAGAATCTGGATGCGTTACTAAAACACTTTGTTAAATAATTATGTGTGTACACACCTGAACACACACAGGTTTGGGGTTCCCAATCATATTCAGGAGGTCGTAGTTGTCCTCGCCTTGCGTTATCATCCAGGTGATGTCCTTAGCTTGAGCCGAGTGGATTTTCTCCCCCAGTGATGACAGGTATTCGTCTGCAGGAAGACGCAGAGAGAGAAAGGTAGGAAGCTACTGTATGCACTGTTGTGTTTAAGGAAACACTTCCCAAGCTGTAAGGAATGTGAGTGGTATATGTGTGTGTATTTGCATAGGAGTGTGAAATTCATGCAGTATCCTGATCTGTTCATCCACATCAGCTGACTCCAACAGCTCGATGACATGTGAGTGGCTTCCGACTCGGTCCCGGCACAACACTCTGGGAACGTAACAGAATGCAAAATTTGAATTCATTAAACAATAACATTAACATCGGTCCCAAAGGACATTAACATGATTTTCTTGGAGAAGGCCTGATTTTGAATTTCTTCCTCATCGGAGAAGATGAATGTCTCCAGTCCATGCTTGGTCTTTTGCTCGCTGGGTTGTCGCGTCGTTTTAAAATTGCCTTTACTTTTTGATTCCCCCTCATATATTTGTACTGACAACTACTTAAATGTTAGCTAGCTGGTTAGAGTTTGTAACTGCTACAAAATCTGAACCTCATTATTCTAAATAATATAAGTAGCATGTAAGTCATAAGTCGTCTAATGCTAATGGCTAAAAGTATAGTACCAGTTTTGGTTGTAGACACAGGCAAGGTTCATTCACAGGCTGCTAAACCCTGATCTAACAAGCGAACACACTCATAATTAGGGTACGACGTGGTTTCTCAAGTAGCGCTGGAGAGTTTGGAGTACACACTGTGTAACATAAGCAGCACTGACTCACAAACACACTGCTGTGACTCACCCAACAGCTGTGTGTCCTTGGGTGAGGCTTGACTTTCTGGACGTTTGTGTTACTCGCAGTGGGGTACTGAGCCTGTAACACACCGTCATTTACACATTTATTTCATCTTCTTTCTCAGGGATCAGAATCGAGAGGTGCCAGTTAGCTATACTATCGAGCTAGTAAAAGCCTTGTGTGGTAACTTTAGCTATCTGGACTAGCTTAACATTAGAATACTGAGTAGCTGGAAGATGATGATACTGAAACTAAGGGCTTTGTAATAATTGTAGTATGCACCTGAGGAACAGCATCCAGGACACAGGCAGAAGGTGGTGCAGGGTGGTGGGGGTTCAGTACTGGGTCCTGTACTGCCTGTGTCCCGTGACTGGAGAGGGGAGCCTGTGTCTTCTCTTTGCGCTGAATGAGAGTGATGTGCAGTGGTTTTCTGACCAGCATCCTTCCATTCAGGTCTCTCATGGCCTTCGCGGTTTCCTCTGGAAATAAGGAGAACACAAACCCGAGCCCTCTGGAGCACCCATTAGAGCTGATCACCTATACAAGAGAAGACAGTAAGGAGACTCATCAGGAACAGGGCCGCTGACTGGGGCAAACCAGGTCAGTGGTCTCCAGGGCCCCAGCTCAAGGAGGGGCCCAAAAGGTCCCTAATGTAAAAAAAAAAACTACTGGAGTAATTTGGCAAAAATGAATATGTGAAAATGTAACACTGTATTTTTAAGTCACACACAAGATTGTCATTTTTATCTTCTTGATTGTCCTAGACATACGTCAAAACAAGCTTGTCAGTTTGACCCCACGGTGAAAAACATGCTGTATGAGCAGAATAACGCCACTTTATTATAATATTTTGTTTTCCTTGAAATAATATGGTATGACAATGTGTTATAAAATTCAAATAATATTGCACAACGCTTCATGTGCGGGTTTCCACTTATTTCACCCCGCTGTAGGGAAAAATGTTACTGTTGGCATTGGTTACACAACTAATTTGGTTTTCTTGTCACTTGATCTGGGACAAATACAGCATCTCTTGCATTGTCCTGGATGACGCTGTGTGGTTCTTGCGGCTGCTGTGGGTGCCTCTGGAGGTGGATTTTTGATTAAAAAAACTCCAGCACTGCTCGAGTAACCGGTTTTCACATTTTCAATTTTTTGGCTGGTCCATGTTACAATTTCTGTTATCATGGCCTCATCAAAAAATAAATCAAATGCTTTCAAGGGTGTGTCTGCTCGACACCCATTCCCTTTTGACCCTGGTTTCTGTCTGACAATGTTTCGCATCGGGGTTCTTCTGACAGTTTTCGGCTTCTGGGACCACCCATACCCGTCTTTATGCTTATTTTTTATTTAGGTTTATTTTCGCTTGTGGTCAAATTGACCCCATAGTACCCATCACATTGAAGCCAAATGGCGAAGACAAAATTGCAAAATATGGCAAAACTACTGAACGTGTCACATACTTAGGAAGGCCTTATGAGAAAATATGTGGCAGGCAAGGCCATTAATCGTGATAGTTTCCAAAAAAACACATGGTCCAAAGAGGGCTGGGGTCACACAGACCCCGTGGTACTAGAGCAGGGTTAATCCTGAGGGTCCCAGAAAGAAAGAGCACTTTGAGCATTTCAATAAAATGCATGTTTTTAGAAAGTACAGCTTGTAAGCAAGACCCGCAGCTCTACAGTTTGTTGTTACCTGCGTGGCAACGAAGTAGTGATGTGCATTAGTGTCTCCCAGCATGGACAGCAGACACTGAGAGGCAGGAACAGGCTCCTTGTGCCTACATTTCCGCATCTGGAACCTCTGCAGGATTAATTTAGCTCCATACAGGTCTTTTGCAAGTGTCTCGAGTTCCTTCAGCGCGCATCTGTGTAAAGGAGACAACAACAACAAGACAAACAAACTTCATGTAAAAACTGAGAAAGGTGATGACGACACTGTTACGTCACAAACAGCCTTGACGTCACTTCTACCTACTTGGTGGTACAAAGTTGAACTTCTCCCATGAAATATTTCGGCAGCTGCTCTTTGATTTGGATCTTATTCTTTAATGCAGCCTGACAGAAAGTGCCGTCGATCAGGACCTGAAACGGTTCTCGAAAGCCAAAGTTGTACTTGTAGAAGCTGATGGTCTTCTTCGCATGCTTCTGCCGCTTAATCTTCATCCTGATCTCTCTCTAATGCACTGCTCAACCCGGAAACTCACCCAGTCACTCTCATAGGTTTATACAATCAGCAAAGGTAGAGGAATAAATAACCCGGCTTTAAATATGAGCTATATTAGCTGCACGTTAATAAAAGAATGAAAAATATGGTAAAAAAAAAAAAAAATCATGTACGTTCAAAAACCAACCAGCATGGCACTCGGGGAGTTACAAGAAAACCGGGCCGTGCGGAAACACGATACGTTAAATGACTGCTATCACACCGACGTGTGATGTAAATCCTAGCCACATTTTAAGTCTAAAAAATGTAAATAAACATTCAGGTTTTTTTTATTATTATTATTATTATTATTTTTACAAATTATAAACTATAAATAAATATCCAGGATGTTCTTCACAGCGTCCAGGAACTAATCAGCCTAGTGTTTGTTTCTCTCCGAATACATGACAAAGACGCACATCTACCGGAAGTGACCAGCTCCCGGTCTTCTTTCTCGCGTGTTTGTGAAGATGGCGACTCGCAGAGACACTTCTCCGGGCACCAGCCTGGAGGCTTCTGTCAAACAGGTTCAGATTGACGGCCTGGTAAGATACTTTTTGGTCCAAACCTTTCCGGAGTTGTTTACAGAGCGGTTGGTGACAGTATGAACACGCCGGAGCGGATCCAGGCTGCCGGTGGTGTGACTGATGATGAAGCTGAGAGAGAGTGATGAGTACAGCAGAGCAGGGAGAAAGGCGCTAACTACTAATAATAGCGCTAATAACTAATAACTGTCGAGCAGGTGATTTACATCTAGGGATTCCTGGAGAACCTTACTATCTCTGCACTGACCTGATCCCACACTTACAACCGGAAACACAACCGAGTATACTGGAGATGCACTGCTCTCTCTCTGTGTATCTATCACTCTCTCTCTCTCTGTGTATCTCTCTCTCTCTCTGTGTATCTCTCTCTCTCTCTCTCTGTGTATCTCTCTCTCTCTCTGTGTATCTCTCTCTCTCTCTGTGTATCTCTCTCTCTCTCTCTCTCTCTCTCTCTCTCTCTCTCTCTCTCTCTCTGTGTATCTATCACTCT
>JAQMCW010000023.1:16759539-16787904 GCA_030068335.1 Chrysichthys cranchii
CTCGCTCGTTCATCAAGCCAAAATTTATTACAATTTCTTGCTCATCTTGCAAAACACTCGCAGACCAAGTTACTCGCAATCCAAGGTTCCACTGCAGTTGTTTTTTTCTCTTTAATCCAGTATCTGGTTATCCCTTCTGTAGCATATGCGTAATGACCATAAATGGCATTTTCAACATGTTGCCCTCAGTTAAGAAAATGAAATTCTTGATGAGAAACGCGTTGATGATGGAACTGAAGTTAAAAATCAACAAATACAAATTTAACATAACTGTTCTACACTCGGAGTGAAGGTCTTGGGATGAGAAAGACGTGACAAATGTCTTACAATTCTGCTGTTCTATGATCTTATCAAACCTTCCAGCACTTATGACGCCACTCTGCGATGTTTTGTGCTGTTCATGCTTGATCAGACGGAAAACCGAGCCACTTCTGTGTTTGCTTTTAGCTGTGAGATTTGGGCTATGGGGAGATTTTTCACTTTGGAAAGAGTAGTCCCATCTCTTTAAGGAGGAATTATCCAGATTTAGAGATTAAGTTAGAAATGCCTTTGATGAAAGATGGCTATTTATATATATATATAATATAATATAATAATTTTTTTAATTTTATTTTATTTTATTTTTTTTTAAGTTTTGCTCGTTTGAACGTTTGCTGACATTCACAACCCCTGTCCCAAGACTTCAGTTATAAGTGAAATTCAAGGAATCGTTTTCAGTGCTTTTCTCAGTACAGGGAAACACTGAAAACTATCCTCAACAGTAATCACATATACAAAGCAGATAGGGACACCTGAGCATTCTGTCGAGCGCGCTGCCGGCGTTTTTGCTTTCACTCTGTGGACATCATGAACGTTATCTTCCAATATGTCTAAATGTACATTTGGCCTGATCACAATCTTGAATGTATTTGTTTCATTACTAAACATACCCAAGTACCACCACCTCTCACGGGAAAAGGATGTTTGACTGACGTTGCTGGAGACCAACACCACAACATTCTGTTTCCGTTTAGACTAAGAATAAAATTTGTGTACTCAGAGATGTGACGAACCAACCATTAAGATGCCGATCCGACGCTCGGTGTGCATTAGTATGACCAAGCATCACTGTAACATCTGTAGCTTCCTGTCCTACACCACTACATGGTCCCGTATGCGTCTCCGAGATGCTCTGATTCATACATTCAAACATATGATGTCTTTGAAACTTGGATTGTAAAACACAATATATGGTTTTTGAAAGGGATGTATTTTTATCAGTGTACAGCGTGGGCCAAAAGTCTGGACCTGTGGGTATTTTTTTTTTATTATATGAAATGTAATATCTTGTTTTTTACATTTCAGATCTACAATTGCTTCGAAACTAAAAATAGAAGATCGAATTCAGTGTATATACAAATGTCGAAGTCCAAGGCTGTCAAGTTGAGCACTTGTAATATGTGTATTTAAATAAACTGCCTATGTGTCCAGCCTTTTGGGACACCCTGTGTATAGCATTGTGAAAGGTTATTATGCCGTTGGATAATATTTCTAAAGGAAACTAAAGCTGCATTTATTCTACCTCAGAACTAGGAAGTCAGGGTTCGGAATTGCACCATATTCCTAAGCCGTGTGGGGAAGAAACATGAATGCCTCCATGTTTATATTTTGTTAGCAGTAAGCTAGCTGGCTAACTGCGATGAGAGATGTATACTGGTAGTCCTCAAGTTAGGATGGAGATGTGTTCTGCCACACCTATCGTAAGAAAATATCATATGTCGAACAACTATGTTGAACCACTTAGCCTAGATTGGGTATCTCAGCCTAGCTGAGTGGATATGCAATTACACTTTATTCTAGTACGGTAAAAAAAAAAAAAAGCATCTTCCCTGGGGTCACACGCGCCCCCCGCCCCACTATTTGAGAAACACTGACTTACGCAATAAGCAGAAGTTCCACCGTGGACGCCATTTTGATAAGCCCACCGTAAATTATCTGTTTCGGCAAACAACTTCTAGCGCCACCTCTTGGAAAACATACGCTAAACTGTCAAGTTCTTCAAGCAGTCATGAGGAGGTTAATTGTTGTCAATACTATCTGAGATAACAAATCGATGTCTGAAGTCAAATGCGATCCACGATGTTAATCGATATCCGAGGCTTCAATCAAATGGGGCTGATTTTGCAGTGTAGCTGCATGTAGTTGAACTTACTTCAATTGGGCTCCAATTATTGAGAAAAAAATCAAACCATCCGCTCAGATAATCTATTGATGTCGTCTTAACACAGGATGTCATCATTTCTCATAATGCAAACAAGGCAAATACATCAAAACACGAAAAATGCCACAAGTTTCCCACGGTATCCGGCCTCTGTGACAAAAGGCCAGCTTATCAAAATGGCGCCCATAGTGTCGAACTTCCGTACTTCCTGTACTTCCAGCGGATTTTCCAGCCAGTAATCCATCTTGCGCGTAGCGCTTTAGAATCTTTGGTATAACTGTTTGGCATTTAAAAAGGTCTGAAGGTACATGCTATATAAAATGTTGTATTCTGTGTCTCGATTATTGAACCTTGTCTCTGCAATAACATGAAAGATTTATGCAGACACAAATAGCCTGGCTTTTCAACAACATTATAGAATCCCAGCAGAGTAAAGCCTGGTGCACTGGGGTCAGATTCATTATGGCTGGGGGTATAATGGGAGGCCATTTTGGATGTGCTTTGAAGTTATCAAATATGGTTCTTCGCCCAGTATAGGGTTAACTGTGCATGCTAGCTAGGTTTTGAGTTTGATTAGGCCAATAGTGTCTATGCTGGTGTTGCCCGTGATGCTGCTTGTGGCGGATTTTGTAACCCTCTGTAGTTACATCATGTGATCACATGGTCACCGAAAACACACAAGAGATGCATTAAAAAAAAGCCAAATGTGAACGGCTGGTCTGATCTCAGGGCTCATGATTCGGAGATATAGATGCTTGAAATGTGACTCGTCTGACTTTGCCCCTAGTAGCACTTCCTGTTCCCTGACTCTCTCTTGAGCTTCTGGCCTGGCTCTTTTTTTTTTTAATTATTTTTTTTATTAACTGGATTTATCAGCGGTAGTAATTACAGTACACGCTTAAGCCTCAGATGCTCGCGGCGTGGCCTCAACGGAAAAGATTGTGCATTAATGCCGCTGTTCGCTTTGTGAGAACCTAATTAGCAGGTTTGTTATTCGAGCTTACGAAAGAGGAAGCGAGGCGGCTGAACAAATGGCGTCTGCCCTGTGATGTAGGGGTGTCAGTCTGCGGTTATTAATCGCTCTGATCGACAGGCGCAACCTCTCGCACCGGGGTTTATTTGCATGCCTGGAATGATCGGCAGTGGTATAAAGCATCACACGACATGAAATTGGATTGTGCCTCTCAGTCGTGCACTTACACTGGAGTGCTCGAGAGAACAACAGAGATGATAGAAGCATGAATGAATGCCTTCAAATGGCCAAAGTGGGTGGTGTTTGTTCTGATGCCGGGGATTAAATAAGGTTAAGAGCTGCCGTATAACTCGACGGCACTGCCGTGTTCCAGAAGGTGGCAGTGCGGCACCGTTAAAGAGGATACCTTGTCTCTATGTACAGAGAGAGAACTGAAGGCGGGTGTGTGCTTTTCTGATAAACACATAAATATATGTATGTTATTTAAAGATTGCAGCTTCCTGCTGTCAGAAATGAGCCAAGGCTCACATTTCCTTACTGAAAATTTGATTAGACATTGTGTAAATGGGCTTTGTGATTATAATTAACACTGAATCACTTAAAGGTTATTTAAATTTGTGCTGTGTGTTTAATTTGTACTCAGCCAGCTAGTAGAGACATCCTAGGCGGCACATTTGCTTGATGAGATATATATATATATATATTCATAATTAATTTATTTATTTTTGCTGGGGTTGTAAGAGAGAACAAACACCGGTTATAGGGATGAGATGCCGGGGAAAGAAATGGACGTGCTCTGTCAAGTGCAGCTTAAAAAATTGTAGAAGCCGTCCCCTGATTTATGAGTCTTGCTCTGTCGTAAAGCTTGACTGCTACTTTCTTGTCTTATTGATTATTTAAATGTGAGGCTGCGAGGATGAACGGTGCGACATGTTCGGCTTCTCTAAACCCACACTCTCCGCTCGCCGTCTATTGCAGTCAGAATCTGTACTGGAATAAGGAAGGGCCCCAGGGAACCAGCGGTAGTCAGGTCACCATGTATCTTCACCCACAGAGACAAATGGTGCTAAGTGAGAACACAGCGTTCTCGAAGGCCGTGTGCTGTATAGCACCTGCTGTTAAAGGTGAGGAATTGCCACTGCCATAGGCACAAGCCACTAAAGCCTGTCTTGTCTACATTGGCCAGCCTGTACTGCTTTTTATTCATTTGCATTTATTATTTTTTTCTCTCCCATTGTTGTAAAGGAACAGAAGTTGCTCATGGTGTGTATGTGTGTGTGTCTGTGTGCTCCTGGTTCATCCTTTTCTTCAGTTGATAATCTCAGGTGTATGCTCTATATTCGTACCTAAGAACTGTGGCTGCAGTCATACACACTACACTGTGATGCTCGTATTGATCACCCTTTCAATACAGGTAGTAGTTTTTGACTTTGTATTAGATAAATTTTTGAAGTGTCATGATTTATACTCTAACCCCTCTTGCAATGTTGACCCTTTAGAGGGATTTCCTTTTGAGAATCCTAATGAGGTCTCGGGGAGTTTTTCCTTGCCGCTTCCACCTCTGCCTTGTTTTAGTTGAAATCTACCTTTTAACAATGTCTGTTGTTAGCAAGTGTTTATTCAAGTTGAATTAGTTTGAATTTAATTACAGTGAACCCGCCCAATATCGCGGTTCACCTATCGCGGGTTCAGTGCATCGTGGATTTTCACATTTTGATTCGTGGAATTTTTTGCCTTTCGCGGGACTCTGGAATAGAAAATAGAAAATATAATAATACAAAAAAAAAAGTTGATTCAAACATTAAAGGAACATTTAAATTGAAATAAAACAGTATGCACTGTATTTCATCAGCGGATGAATACACAGTGGTGGTGTACACCACTTTTGCTTGAGCTAGTAAACAGGCTATAAACAGGAAGTGACCTCACCGGCAGTAAGTACGCATGTAGAATTTTATATGTTGTTAAAATGACGTATGTTTAAGGGTGTAGAAAGTGTTTAAGAGCATAGGATGTGTTTATAAGAGTGTGGGAAAGGTTAATAAGAGAGTGGAAATGGTTAAAATGGTAAAGCCTTAATATATATATAAATAATAAAATAAATGTGACGGCGCTACTTCATGGATTTCACCTATCGCGGGGGGCGTCGAAACGTAACCCCCGCGATAGGCGGGGGTTCACTGTATATCCATCTGCGTGTGTCTGCTTTTAGAGTGAGGTGTTTTTAGTCATCATGTGTGGTGGTATAAAATGTACCATTATCGGTGATGTATGATATTGGTTTATAAATATGGAAAACCACAAGAAACACCATGTATGCATCTGGTAATGATCTCTGTTAAGTTCTTTTAAACATTGCTATTGGTGATATGGCCATCTTTGGCTTTAAATAAAAGTTAAGTCAGTGTCACTACCTGGATTCTTAGCCTGTGTTTCAGTAGTTTGGCTAGCTACAGCCTTCTAATAGCAATATAAAATAATGAGATGATGTATTTTGTCATGTGCAAACTGATTATATGGAAACGTGATGTAACGTTTTCTTTTGCATTTGTTTGAAATACGTTATCAATTCAATTTAGATTGGTAAACATTTTAAACTTTTTTTTGGTTTGAAAAGTGAATCATGGTCGCAGCGTCTGAGTAGGTTTTCTCCTGAAGCCGCAGGGTATTTCTGATATTGAATGGAACCATCTAACAAACTTTAAGGTGCTTTCTGAGATTCTGGGGTGTTTAACCAAAAAAGAAAGAAAGAAAGAAAGAAAATAATATTTATTTCTCTAAACAATTGTTTTACTGACTGCATTCAAATGTATGTTAGTGTCAGTTCCGTTATTTGAAGTTGATCTAGTTGATTAGATTTCTAATCATTTCAAATCATTGATTTCCTAATGAGCTCTTCATCTTGATTTAGTTTGTTGGTTGATTTGAGTTGAACCAGTGCTGCTATGGTTTACCAAATGGTAGCTGAACATGGATGCCTTGTTGATGCTTGATGTCAACCTCACTGGCATGATGGTTGTGATTTGGCACTGGAGGTTCATTGGTCACCATGTCATGCACATGAATCGCTGTCTGACTCTTAGGCAACACTTAATGCTAAAAATGTTAACGTGACCTTGAAATCAAAATTTGGATTTTGGAGATTTTTTCGATGTCCCCTAGGTTCTAGACACCAATGCAATAGTATATCTAGGAAATAGTTTTGGAGGTATTCTCATTTTAATGTTATAGTTTATTCCGTCTTGGAAAACAGCATTTCTTTTGATGATTCATCCTGTACTAGTCTAGAGAGAGTTCATCCATTCATATGCTCTCTAGAAAGTACCATTTATTTCCCTCACTTGGGGATGGTTATTGCTCTACAGCAGGAGCGTTTTACCTGCAACTATGCGTCATCTGTGTGTTTTTGGCTGTGTGGCTTGCTACACACTCTTCCAACCATCCCTTGGTTGAGAATGGTTGGAATGTATTCTTTTCGAAGAGGGTGGATTTTGTGCAAATTGGTGGTAATGTGATGGGAGTGTTTACCACCTTGGGGCTATTCAATAACTGATCAAGAATGTGGTTCTGTCTTTTATACACCATTATGGCTTTTCCATCGGTAAGAGTAAATAATATTCTCTGAAGCATCCCTAATCCTTTAGAAACACTCTATGGCCAAAAGTTGACCATCGTACAAGTGTATGCTTGTTGAACATCCCATATCGGATGAAGACGCCCGGTGCACAGTCGGCATTCCAGTTCATCCCAGAAGTGTTCATGAATTGAGATCAGGCCTTTGACCACTTCCAGTCCAGCCTTGGCAAACTGTGTTTTCATGGACATAGCATTGGGTAATTTTGGCCATATAGTGTATAATCCTACCACTCAGGCACATCAGAGGCCTCACAGTAATTCCCATGTGTCTCATCGTCTATCAACACAGATGACTGTAGAGCTTGGCGCAAACATTTAGGGCATTTCTTCAAAAACCCATATCATCTCGGTATCTCCTCAAAGAATCCTCCACATTTGATAAAGGCTCTCATTAAAGGTTTTGCTGTTCTCCATATTAAGCTAGTTTGCGAAGGAACTGATACAGCAAGGAGAATATGTTTTTATATGAACTTTAAAGCAATGTTTACTCTGTGTAACACCATATAAGCAGTTTTGCCACAAGTAAGGCTGTAGGCAGATACAGCAGCTGGCTTAATTATCATAGAAATGCTATTTCAAAATCTCAGCTGACGTTTATCCTGGAGTCTACTGGTGCACCTCCATCGTTAGTGTCATGGATGTCTTATCAAACTGAAACGCTGATTACATTGATCATGGAATCTTTGCTCGCGAAGTCTGCAAATAATCGATATTAATGATCGAACTGCTTCCATCCATTTTAGGTCACCATTCATTGCGGGATGTCGTGAAATGATGACTTGTTCCAGCTCCCTAGGATCATTTCTACAGTTAGACGTGGAGTTCAGATGTGTTGATTTTCAAGACACGTTTATTTTTTCCAGAGACTTTTGTTCTACTGGCTTCTCTTTGTTGAAAACGCGTGTGGGAGTCTTTGTGTACATCATCACAGTTCAGGTCTTGGGGATATAGGACTCGGATGATTTGGGTTGTGGATGCCAATTGAGTTTGTAATTAGGTTCGGGATGTCTGTTGGGTCTACTGACACTGTTTATTTCACCCTTAGCTATGACATTAACTTCACTTGATAAAGCTCATTCCCGTGTCATATGGGATGCTTTTGGAAAATGTAATCTCTGTCTGTCTCCCACAATGCAGTGGTTTTAGACTTTTTTTTACATGTAGCTCACTCATCATTCCTTTCTTGTATATTCCTTTCTCTCATTTTTGGCAACAGGCCACATTGCACTTCTAGCCCGTTACCAATAGTATATGTTTGCACCCATTATCTATCTGTCTATCTATCTATCCTTTTTCATACACGCATATGCTCATTATTCATATACATGAACTTTGCCACCTGAAAGCGTAAAGTATTACAAGCCAGAACCAAAAAGCGTTTAATTAGGGTTATATTGAATGTCATTGAATTGATGTGGATAAATGCGTTAGTTTAAAAGCAGTTTAATACTGATGTGTAAACAGGCTAACAAGGGGATTTGCTCCCAAGTCTGATACTTTACAATAATCCCTCTCTTTCTCATCATTCACTGAATAACGGAAGGTTTACCTCCGATTCTGATCAGCTGGTCACCTTATCAGTTGGTAACTAAATGAGATCACATCGTTTCATATCATTTATCTCATAATAACAGATTTAGTGAAATATTGAAACCGTATCATATGTGGAAGCCTGAAGGGCTTCCTAGAAAATAGCCTATAATACTGAAAGTGGGGGAACAAACAGTGTAGTTTACAAAATTACTTACAAATATAAACAGTAAAAGTTGTGATTGCATAAGTGTTGGCCCCATTGCTGTGAAACGCGTAAATTAACTGTTGGAAAGTGACATGGTACCACGGTCAGATTTTCAGGCTGCTGAAGTAGAATTGCATTCAGTGGCGTTGGCACATTTTGTGCTAGATGGTTTTACGGCCCTGTATTTTGCCTCCCAGTGTGTGTCAGTGCTTCATCTGTCTGAGATTGTCAGAAGTGCGATATCTCAAGAGCATCCTACAGAACTACGGGTTAAATGTTTGTTGGATTTATGTGTCGGATTTGCGTGGAATCATCATGAACTGAAAGTGTCAAGTGTCTGAAGTAGTTTTTCTTCAGTTGCTTCCTTCATGGTTGATCAATATCTTAAGAGTATTTCAGGCATGCAAATTACTAACAAGAAGGACTAGATTTGTTTGGTGGTCCTCATGTATTTGGTTCAGACCTTTCAGGCCAATTATGGTTCACAAGGTGATTTTACTTGCTTATCCTTGTGTTCTGTGGGCCAGATGAAAAACTTTCTTGGCTCGGTCCCAGTTTGGGTGTTATACGTTTGAGGCTCGTTATATACATGCTGTATAAGCTGTGGGTAATTGGAATCTTGTCTTGTCTTTGTACTTTTTTATTCCATTTCATTTGCTTGGTGAAGCCCGATCGAACTTTTGTGGCACATTTGTAGGTTCTGAGGCAAACTGAAATGATGCATTGGACGTGTCCTGGATAACACATTTTATGCCACGGCACCATTTTCAGGACACACAGAGGTACCCGAGACTCTAAAAGAATGTTTCTCTCTCTCCCCATTTCAATAAGGAGGGTGTGTCCTCGGGAAGAAGCATGACTGAGTGCCTCCTTGTTGCCAAAATGCGCATATGCGAGAGATGCAAGAGCCTTTCACAAAACAAAAAGTGGGCTCGTATTTCAGCACCGAACACTGCAGAATGTCTTGCGTCTAGCAGGCCTCTAGGCACTGAGGTATTTTTCTCTGCAGTAGGCTACGGAAAAGCAATCCAATTCTGACATCCCGTCAGAGATAGATCCTGTACCACTGACATTTGCATGATAAATGCTGCGCAGTCGAAGGTGGATTGGCAAAAGTATCCTAGTCTAGTCATTTTTTTCCCCCTAACTATTATGTATAACTGTGTTGAAGCGCTTCAACACAGTTAATGTAAGAGTTTATAAAGAGTAATATGGTGTTTAAGGGACGATGGAAAATTGCTGTACGTGATGGATTTTCTGTTTGGGTTGCACAAAAGTTCAATATTAGGTTTAAACCTACTCAGCTAAATGATTTCTAGCATAACTTTTTACAGAGCTGTTGAACACCTTGTACATGTTGGTCAAAATTTCTTTCATTTTCTGTCATCATCTTGCTTTGGAAAGCAAAAAAATATGGCCCCATATGACACACACATATCCTCCCAATAGCAGTAACGTCTGGTCAGCCATCTTGGTGTGAGGTTGTCGGGGTGTTTTTTTTTTTTTTTTTTTTTTTTTTTTTTTTTTTTTATATAACTGATACTGCAGTCTTTTTATTTCTTGTCTTGAATCAACTGATGGAAATATGGTGTATTATTTGTGGTTGTGTCATCATAATGGTTGTGCGAAATGACCGTGGGTGGCTGAAATAGTCACCTCTAGGATTTCATACAAGAGTTGCGGCAGGCTTAGCGGATGGAATGAACTTCAGGTTTCTTCTGTCCAGTTTGCCCTGTGACTTAAAATACACCCAGGTGCATTGTTCAAGCTTATCCTTTCCTGTCATTCTCATAGCGATATGTTTGTTTATGTTTATTTCTAAAGCATTATTGCTTTCTTGTTTTTATTACTGTTTCACATCTAGTTGTGGTATAAAAACCTCTACATTGAAACGCTTAATATTTCCATGAACTTTCATATTGTTTTTCTGTCCTTTTGTTGTGATTTTATTAGCTCACAAGACAGGTTTGCGTGAAATGTCACGTTCAGTGTCCTTTTCCGTCTCGCTACCCCAGTGACCGGAGGACATGAAATGCAAAGTTGTGAAACAAGAATACGCCTAACGAGTGGTTGCTCCACAAACTGCCTTTTTTTTTTTTTTTTTTTTTTTTTTTTTTTTTGCTTTTCCTTTAGCATGTGGTGTGCAGCGATTCCCTTATTGTGTCTTGCGGCGCGGATTACAATCAACCTTAATCTCCTGTTAGATCAGATCACCCTGGGGCCGTTCTTTCCGGATCCTTCTGCGACCAGACCTCAGAAATATTAGCTTTGAAATGTTGTGCTCACTGTCTTGTCTGCTGCCTAACAACCCACTTTTTCTCTCCCTCCACTCATCCCATCCACCTCCAGGCTGTTTGCCTGGCTTTTGCTTATGCTATTTCAGCTTTTTTTCTTTTTTCTTTCCTGCATGCTAGTCTGGCCCGGAGGATGGCTCTGGGTTTGTAATGAGCATCCACAAGGCTGGCGTTTCTAAGCTGTCTCGTTGTTCCTGGGTTGCCTCCCGCCCTGAGGCGAGTCTATTCCAAGCCAGGGCCGGAGGAACAAAGTGAAGGTCTGCCTGTGGTCGTGTATCAAAGGTGTGTGGCTTGGCTAATCATTGCCTTGCCAAGGGTTCAATATGACACCGTTGTCTTTTATTCCTTCCACCGCTTCCATCACAGAATCAAAAGACTGACACTTTTCAGAGCCCCTGTTTGCATATCAAGAGTCTTGCTTTAGCTCGGAATTATTCATCGATCCGTGTTTATCTCCTCGGGTTTGTTTTGAAGAGATGAGTGCCATCAGAGAAATTACTTCGGCTTTCCTCATGGGACTGCTGGTTTAGATCAGATCAGCAAAAGTAGATCCCTGGTGTAAGCTTTTGTGCGCTCCATTTGTTGGAAAACTTTACTGCTCAGTATGTGTCCTGGCCCAGATTTGGAGGCTCACGTCGTTCCCACACTGCTTTAATTGTCGTGGCACCTCTTGCAAAGAAGGGGTTTTAGTTGAAGCCTGAGCTGCTGAGAGAGGCAAAGGTTGTGTGGCAGGATTGGGACATGAGCCTTTGAGTATGTTTGCAATGTCTGTGTCTTGCGATAAACTAATCTGTGTGCAGCATGCACCAAGCGCGGCGGTCCCCATCGCTCACTCTAGTCGTTCGGCCGACCGCTAAGGAAAGAACAGCGTGGAAGGCTGCCTAAAAGGGTTTGTTTTGCAGTGAGATGACAAAGAGGATGAAAGGACTAATGCCGCTAATGACTGGCTTCCAAGCCAATGCTACCTCCGCCTCCACTGCTTCCGCTGCTCATGGCTAATCAGACAAAGGTGTGTTGAAGAGAGCGAGAGAGAGACAGAAAAAAAATGCTGGAAAACGGCAGTGCAAAAAAACCCATGACGCAGCATTCTTCCGGCACATTTAGGATAAAGGTTGCAGTTCGATCTTTTCCAATCCCTGTGTAGTGAAGAAAAGAGGGCTGCCAGAATTTCTAATCAAGTCATGTCATTGCTCCATAGGCCATGGATGTTTTGATGCTTTTCGTCCCCTGTGGTTAGACAGCTCCTAGACAGATGTCTGTAATCAGAAAGCTGTCTCGAGTCAGCTTCTGAACAGCAAAGAGGAATCATCTTGTGAACACAGCTTTGCATTAGGCTCGGAGTGATGCGCGTGCAAATTTTAACCACTTTTATGTCTTGGTGGAAGCTCTTCAAGACAAAAACATGGCAGGAATAGTCGGACTACTAGTTTCCTCTGTAGTGGCAGCGATCGGCTAGCTTATCGTGCCTAATCACGTGGTGTGAACTGAACCTTAAGCTCCAATCAGGTTTGGTGCAAAGTGCCACTGTTGAACACACTGCGAACTGCAACTGTTGTTTTAACCTTTTAATGATCTGCGAATTATCTAAAAAACCATGAAAACCCAAGTTGCAAGGGCTGCAAACCGCAAGACTGTATTATTAAAAATGCAAAGTTTGGTATAATACATCTAGCATTAAAGAGCCATACATTTTTTTTGCTGTACTGCATCACCAGGGACTTGTTTGTGTGAAATCTGGATTTCTTTGGTCGGCGTGTTCTTGCAGCTTTTGTGGAGTTAAAGCTGCTAGAACAAAGCTCCAGTGAACATTAGCACATAGACAGAGACCAAGTCAATCTGGGCCTGGTGCCTGGGGATCTGGGAGCTGAAGTTTGTTGAGGGAAGCATGCAGAAAATTCTGTGCTCATCAGCCCTTGTTGGGTTTCTTTACCTTTCTTGACTGCTCATCAACAAATGGTCTGATATCAAAGCCCTGTCCCCAGGGTCAACCTGCAGACACTCGTTGGAGAGTTACGCGTGTTGTGAATGTGTTAAGGCGCATGATATATCATGGCTGCTGGCTGTGGTTTTCTGAATTCAGTGCTCTGTCGGTACAAAGCGCACTGTGAACAGAGATTTCGGATAAATCCCAGGAGTAACCTTAAGCAGTAGTTCTACATCATTGTCAAGCCTCACATATGAATCCTTGTTTGTCATTGATTGTTTTAGATCTTTTGGCCAAGCGCTGCCCTGAAAAGGATAAAGCAGTTACTGAAGATGAACGAATGAACTCTTGGTCCATGGTGGTGTTTTTTCCACGTTTCGTCTTCTCTTTCACTCAATTCACTTAATGTTATTCTTGCTGCTTTTGACCAGGCAGTTTGTTTTAATTTCACCACTTAATTGGCTAGCACACTAATGTGAGCATTTTCGAATCTCCTTTGTGTTTTCCTTGCAGCCTGAGATGGATACAGAATGGACCATGTGTGGACAGGGTCTGAGGTTCATCTACATTTAGGGCATTTGGCAGACAGAGCTTATCCAGAAATACGTTTTTCTCATTATTTTTTCTCATTTTTATGCCACTCAGTAGTTGAAGGCCTTGCTCAAAGGTTCAGCAGTGGCAGCTTGGCAGTTAGGATTTGAACTTGCGACCTTCTGATCACTAGTCCAATGTCTTACCATTGTAACATCCTCATTCTCATAAAAAAAAATGACCAGAGGTCTCTCCTCGCATGCTGACTCTGTTAAGGTCAATGTTCATGACCTTCTGTCTGACCTTGTTGAATATATTTTCGTCTTTAGACTGTCTCATTTGTGGTGCAATTTTTTTTTTTTTTTTGGTTCTCCAAAACCATGCTTCTCTCCACCCAAGCGCTTCCCTGGTGTTCTCCTCTTCCTAATCACAAGTCGAAAGCTGAAACATTGTCATGGTGTGTGTTGGTTGCATGGGTCCCTGAAGGCCTCTACAGCATAGGGCATGTCCTTCTGAGCCTGACAGAAAACAGAATTCGATGACTGATGTAAGCTGTTTACCCATCTACCCTTGGGGTAGACTCAATGAGCTGGCTGCTCTGGGTCAGCCCTGCAACCCTGGAGTTCTTTCATTTATTTGTCTCAACCAATTTTCTTTAAGGCTGCATTCATATTACATGACAAATCAGTGATGCCAATGGACATGCCTTGTGTTGTTGGGGTCGCATAGACTAGCTGACGCTGTGGGAAGCTGTTGATTGGTCTGGGTGGTGGAAAAACAGTGAGGCAGATGCTAAAGAAGGCAGGCAAAATGTTTTCCTGTTAGTCGGAAAGTATGCCAGACTAGATGAAGCCACTACTGTGAACTGTGTACAGACAAAAGTTATAGATGTGTTGTCCCGCTCCCAAAGGAATTTCTTCCAAGCATAGATGTGTTGTTCCTTTAATGTGAAATAGAATGAAAACGAAAGCCTTAAAGTGTGGTACAGCATATCCTGTCGTGATCAACACTGGGTGAAACAGCACCTTCAGAGCCGTGGATTGCACATCACTAGCCAATCCCACTCAGCTAGTATAAAGTCAGATCAGCTGCACATTTTAGCTCCAGGTGTCCCATCCAGGCATGTTTTCAGATGCTATCCGAGATTGGAATAACATATTTCGCTGTAAATATCGTCTCTTCTGTCCGTCCTGTTATGCTTTGCACTCTCCGTATCCTCAGTTTCTGCCTTGCCAATAAATCGTCAATATGGGTGCATATTGGTACTGTGTAAGATAATGCACAGATGGACAGTAGCCTAAAAAATACCTTATTGGAAGTCGAACTTGTAGCCGGAATATGTGTGTTAACTGAAAGGCAGCCTTGTTGCACATAAAACGCAAACTAAAAGTAAGAGTTTCTGCTTTAACTATGGAAAATTCACCTCATCTACTAATAAAAAAGTTGTACTGATGGACTTTTGAAAAAAAAATAGTAGTTTTTCAACCTCTGCTGTTTGGTTTGATGTAGAATTCATATGTGACAATTCAAGTCACCATGATCGTTTTGTTTACAACTGATATTTATATAACGAGAAAAGTTAAGGTCACGGTTGTAGAGTTTTCTGTTTTCATGTTTACTGATCACTGCTGAATCCAAACTAAACCCAGGTCGAAATTGAATCGGTGAGAGTAGAGAACTGTGTGGGATACCAGTCTCGAACACTGTAAAGAATTTGCAAAAGTGAATTCTTTGGATTTGTTGCGTCACAAAATCGCAGTAGAGATGGCAGTTGAGTTGTGGCATGGTCGTTTTGCCGTCGTGCTGCTGAGTAGTCAGGAAAGGAAATGACACGGTTGCCTGTTAGTTTGTCGCTTGCTAGACGGGGTGTGAAGTCAAGGTAATTCTCACTTGTAGCTCTTCCGTTCCTTCGAACATGCTGTGAATTTTTCGTACACGTTTTCCAATTGTTTCCCGTAGACATTCACAATTCCCTGTGATGCATGAAAATGTGACAGGAAAGTTAAACCTGGCTACCCAGTATGGGCAGTCGTATTTTTTTGCACGGTTTTTCCTTTTCCCTTTCACCGCATGGGCCAGGCTTCTGCCACGCTCTTTTCATTGAGCTAAAAGGGTATTTTTCTTTATTCTTCAGCCCTGTTTCTTCAGTGCTCTCAGTTGTTGGACTGCATTAGATGAGCATGATCGATGTGGAATAAGTGTGAACCGTGCCCAGTGAAGCTGCTTATCACCATTCATTGTTTTGTCTTTGCCTACGCGTCTTCTCCTGCTTTTGGCTTTGAGGCATATTATCTAGTTAGATAAATTGCAACGTTAAGTGCAGTCCTACACAGAATGCGTAAAAAGTACAAGAAGGCAGCATTTATATTATGTCTCTCCACTAGGTGGAAAAAAATAATGAACGAAAGCACTTGTGGGTTTCTGCAGTAGTCAGGACAGCTCCGAGCTGAAGTGCGTTCTCTTCACACATCCACACACCTCCGCTACACCAACAAACTCCACAGAGGAAGGGATCGGATCGTCCTACTCCTCCTCGTGCAACGGGGTGGCTTGCTGCTCTACGGACAGCTGATTGACAGGCAGGCAGGCGCTTGTGATGTGTAATTAGGAAGCAGAGAGCATGGAGGATGAGGAGAGGAAATACACCCCTCTCATCTTCTCCAGACTTAGCACCGTGTTCCTGCAGCTTAGCTCCACCTGTAACCCGCCAGCGAGGATTGCGCCCTGTGTCCTGGGATGAACTGCTATTAGGAGGTGTAGACACACTGATGACTTGTTGTGAAAGATATCCACTTCCTCTATGGATCAGCGCTACAACTACTCAGTAACAGCTGCAACCCGGGTTTTGTACAGATCCACCCTTTTCCGGCCATATGCTGGTCTTTGCACACTTCGAGAGCACAGGAAGATGTTGCCGTGCATTTGCTTTCGTTAATGAGGAAAAACCTCTCTCACTAGATGGAGCTGTAACTCTTTAGTTCGGGGAAAGCAGCCACGGGCAAGTGCTGCCTCCTAAATCATGCCTCCTGTGGTGTTACTGCTATTATTTAAAACAGACAAAATGACAGCGTGCACAAGAACCTCAATTCTCATCCTCCTCCTTTACGTGCACGTGTGTGAGCAGAGCTGCTAATGCTGTTGATTTGTGGAACGTGAAACAGGGTGCAGTTGTGGCGGATCACATACCATCTTCGTTGACATAGTGAACAGCAGTTAATCCTGCGACCAGGGGTCTTAAGTCCCTGAATGAATGTTTGACCTCATCAGATTTGTCTTTTTGAGCGTCTGTGGTGTGTTTTGCTTCATTTGACACTAGGAGCTCACGTGGGGCAAGTCTGAAAGAAGCTCGTATGGTGCAGCATTGGTATATCTGGGTATATAATCTTCCGTAATGGTTTAAACAAATTTCCATGCGTTACTAATGATCATAACAATTGTAGACATTAGCATGTCAGATGTCCAGATAATGACCAGTGATCGGCGATGGGATTCATTTCGCCAAACTGGAGATTTTTTTATTTTTTTTTTTAAAGCCTGTTTTCATGGAACAGATTTCAACATGCATGGCTGGGCAGAGGTGCCCAATTCTGGAGACCTAACAAGCTGTCAGTGATTGAATATCTGTCTCTTAACAAGTCTCTGAGACTGTGGGCTTGCAGAGAAAGTGAGCGAGGTGAGAGTATTCAGAAAGAAAATAAACCTAGATTGGGAAGCCAAGTAAGGCAGAAGCTTATTAGTTCTATATGTCCTTGTATGTGTCACAGAGAGTCTCGGCTAAAAGTTTTTGCACCTGAAGGAGAAAGAAAAACTCCTCGGAGCTTCTGGAAGCAGATGGCATTGTCCAGGTTCGGTCCATCCTCCTGCTGTCCTGTGCCGCCATGGAGAAGAAAAGCCATTTGTTTAACAATTGTTTTCCTGTAGCTGCCTCATCATATACAGTATTTTAAATTTGGACTGTAGTTTACTTGCCTGTTCGGAGACATGGTGGCTCACGAGCCTTGCAGCTCCAGTACATGTTCCCAGGGTCCATGTGGGTTTCACCCTGGTTATTTGGTTTCCTCCTGCTTCCCATAAACCTGCTGTTAGGGGGAATGGCAATGCTATACATGAATGTGTGTGTATGGTGCTCTTTGATGGACTTGCGACCCGTTTAGGGTTTACAGTGATCCCTCGCCATATCGCGCCTCAAATTTTGCGCCTTCACTCTATCATGGGTTTTCATTTAAATTGATCTAATATTGCAGCTTTTCAGCTGGTTGGCGGGCCTTTTATGGTAGAGTACATGCTTCCTCGTTTGTCATTGGCCGATGGCTAATCAGAGTGTGCGGCTAAGTACAGACACCTGGGCGCTGATGAACTAAGCGAAGAGCGTCGTTCCGGTTTGTGTTAGCCAGCGTCTCGCTTGTTCAGCGTCATGTTTCTCTGAGCTTTTTGTGGATTAAAGCCCTTTGTTATGTCCCAAAAGCTATCTGCGCCTTCCACTTCTTCCGGGGCCACACCCAAGCGCCGGCGGAAGATGCTAATAATCGTAGAACAGGTAAAACTTTTGGACATGTTAAAGGAAAGTTGGAGCTGCGCCACTGCAGGATGCCATTATGGCATCGAGTCCACGGTTTGCTACATGAAGGCTGAAAAGAAGTTAAGAGCTATGGCCACAGTGTCTTATAACCAGGGCGCCAAACGAGTCGTAAGCGGGCGGAATAAGGCTGTGGTCCGGATGGAATATGCTTTAGGACTCTGTATTGAGGACTGGCGAAAGAAGAACATCTCCGTGGACACCCATATAATCCGATAGAAGGCCAAATAGCTTCAGGAAATGTTTGCGGATGGCGGGGCTGAGCTGGAGAACGACCCTCAACCTGGAACTTTTGCGGATTCCCCCAGCAAGAAAAGTGACTTTTCCGCCAACTTTTTGCTCAAGCCTGGGCTCATCTACAAGTCCAAAAACCTCCGGGCCATAAAACAAGAATAAGAACCTGCTGCCTGTCTACTGGATGCACAACCCGAAGGCCTGGGTTACAAAACTCCTGACGGTTGACTGGTTTGACCAATGTTTCATCCTGGAGGTAATGATCTATCTGGCAGAAAGGGGCCTTGAGTTCAAAGTGCTTTTACTGCTGGACAATGCCGGAGGTCATCCCATGGATCTTTCCTTCCAAGGGGTGAAAGTAGAGTTCTTGTCAGCAAATACGACGCCACTGATTCAGCCAATGGATCAAGGGGTTATCCGGGCCTTCAAGGCACTGTACATTAAGAACGCCCTGCAACACATGGTTGATGCCACGAAAATGGACGAAGAGTTTTCCCTGAAGGTCTACTGGAAGAATTACACCATCGCATCAAACCTGGTGAATGCACAGAGAGCACTGAAGGACATGAAGGAGGAGACTGTCAATGCCTGCTGGAAGAAACTGTTGCCAGAGGTGGTCCATGGATATGAGGGTGTTTCTGCCGAAGAAATTCATCACTCTGCAGTTGATAAGGCAGTTCGGCTGGTAAAACAGCTGGGAGGAGAAGGCTTTGATGACATGACTTCCGATGACGTCGTTGAGCTGCTCGAGGTCTACTCAAAACCGCTGACCGACAAAGATCTGACCGAAATGACCAAGTCAGGGAGCGAAGAAGAGAAAAGAACAAGAGGAGGATCGAGCACACGAAGAAGAACAAGGCCTAACTCTTGAGCACCTCACCACCATTTTACGGTTAGCTAAAGATCTTAAGTCATCGGTTGAAGAATGGGACCCACAAATGATTCGCTCTTTGCAGTTCAGAAATGCTTTTGATGGTGTACAAAAACCTGATGACTCAAATGAAAAGCCAGTGCCAGCAACTCCCTATGACGATGTTCTTTTCAAAGAAAAAAATAAATGCTTTTAAAAATGACAAAAAAACAGGGTTTACGCTGTATAACTGTGCAGGTAATGGGTATAAGAGTGTGGGAGGGTTTATAAAGGCTTAAAATAAATAAATTAATTAATTAAATAACCATGTTCTTACATGGTCGCTTCTGCACGGATTTTCACTTTTTGCGGTGGGTTCTGGAACCTAACTCCGGCAATAAGCGAGGGATCACTGCATTCCCGCCTTGAGCCTAGTGCTCCTAAGATGAGTTCGAGCCTGACCGGGATAAAGCAGCTACTGGAGATGAATATACAGTACCATGCAAAAGTCTCAGGCATATGGAAAGAAATGCTGTGAAGTAAAAATGACTTCAAAAATAATGAAACTAAAGCTTTTCACTTGAAAGAAAAAATACTACAACACACGGTAAATGGTAATAAAGTAAACAAAGTCAGTATTTGGTGTGATGATCCTTTTCTTTTTTTTTTTGTTTTATTTCTTCCTCTCCTAATAGTATTTCTAGATACAATGGGCAATGTGTACGGTTTTATAAGGAAATGAGCTGTAGGTTTTTCTGAGCGTCTTGGAGGAGAATCTGCCACAGTTCTTCTGGAGACCTTGACTGTCGCACTTGCTTATTTTTTTTTTGCATGGAAAAACCAGGAGCCTTCATGATTGATTTATTTATTTTGTCGGAAAAATGCTCTTATGGAATATGTGGCATTCTTTTTTTTTTTGAAAGTAATGTTTGGACATCTAAGATTTTTTTGTACTGCCTCAGTAATGCAGAGTTCATAAAAAAAATATCTATAATAAGATATGTACTAAAAAAAAAACAGGGTGCCTAACACTCATGCACAGTACTGTATGAATGAAATAAGCATGCTTATATACACTTAGTCTGTTTGAAGCTTGAACAAACCACGGACAAGCCACAATGTTGGATTTAATAATATCGCTCCTTTTTTAAAAAAATTTTTATTTTTTAAAAAATATATATTTATTTGTTTGCTTGTTTGTTTGTTTATTTATTTATTTATTTATTTATTTTAATGGCGGTGCTACTCATTGATTTTTGGTATGTTGTCTCCTCCTGACCTTTAAATTAGCAGACATGTTGTGGTCGAGAATTGTATGTTTGTGGATATTATTAGCACTTAATTAAACTTCTCTTGCTTCCTGTGTATAATCTAGTGTGTATTTTTTTGTATTATTATTTGTCATTTTGGGAGATTATTAAAGCCAGCGTGTCTTCATGCTCAGGCCGCACCACTGGATCTTTCTTTTCGGAAAATGTTTTTTTTTTTTCCTTCGTTTTTTCGGATTTTGTTTGGACCAAGTAAAACAAACATTAACAGAGTTCAGTGGCTTCATACAGTACCGGTTATTAAAGGGAGTCGCACTGTATGTTATGGCAAGGATGGGGAAACAGAGTGAATAAATCAGACAGAGGCTGTACGTGTACATGGAAATAAATCACCTATAGTGCTATTTGTAACAGATATATAAACTTGCTTCCTCACCGAAACATTCTTCTTTTCTCCCCAACTCCTCTGAAGTTAATAAGACAAAAGCGCAGCTTGGCCTGTTACCAAGGAAACTGCACAAAGTTCTCCTCTGTGGATAATTTTACTTATTTGAAAACTTAGTTCTAGCGTTACCTCTGACTTCTAAAAAATACTGCATATACATCTCTTCACGTTTATACATTCATACGGAGCATATTAGTAACCTTATGATAACTATACATGCAACATTTTAAGCAGCCTATTAAAGCTTGTTTTCTTGAGCGGAGAATAAAAAGTACATCTTCATTATGGAGGAAGGTATGACTAGCTATGCTATGTTGCTGTAATGAATAGAGGGAAGAATGCTGGAAGGCAGTTTCGTGATGGATCGTACCCCAAATCTCCAAACACACAAGCACAACTTTCCACCGCGGATGGCAACAAAACCAAAGGTTGGGTTGGTCTGCCACACTGTTGGAAAGCCTCTAGAACCCCACTCCTTGGTGTCGATTCAGACTGCTCCCAGTATTAGCTATACACGCGTGTGTGTGTGTGTGTGTGTCTACATTTTAAACCTGAACAGACCATGATGTCTCGACGGGATGGGTTTTTTTTTTCTCCTTCCCCCAGGTACTGAATAGGAGAGTATTCAGAAAGTTGTACTGCAGATCTTTTCGGTGTGTTTGTAATGTAAAATGGATCCGGTCTCCTGTTATGCAGCTTCACGGTTAGTCTCACCCTGAGTAGGTGTACAGAGAGAGAGAGAGAGAGAGAGCTGGTGAGAGTAAGTTGTAAAAGAAGAGAGTAAGCCAAACAGGACAGTCTCCAAGGAATTAGAGAGTGATGGAATGGAGTTACTTTTGGCCCATGGGTACATCTGATTCAGCTATGAGGTTTGTGCGCAGAACGGGGCTTCGACCTAGGAATAACAAACGCACGGAAATCAGAAATCATCATCCTTTTTTTTTTTTTTTTTAAACATGGTTTTTCCCATTTTTTTCACTGTCCATGTTTGGATAATCTACAGTCATCCATATGCTGGGTGTCTTCCCTGATGACTTTGAGTGAGCGAATCAAGTGACTAAGTGATTAGTAGTTCTCAGATCAGTTGACTAATCAAAATGATCCCAATTTTTTGGTCTTGTAAAACTCCTAAGTTGCGTTAGCGTTGTACTGAAGCACCGCTCAGGCATCCGAGCAGTTGAGATGTCTCGGTTCACGTCAGAATACATCCTGCTGCACCCGTCCGCGTTCACATCATCAATAAAACCCCGTGAGTCAGGCGCACTGGCAGCTGTACATGCTCATGGCACCGCGTTTCACAGATGAGGTGGCATCCGTGCCTTACACAGTCAGCAAACTTGGCTTGCATGCTTTACACAGTTGTCTGTTCCACTTTGCTTCAAACAGATGCAACACACCATAAACCATTTTTACAATTGGTGCAGTGCAGTAATCCAATGTCAAACACAGTTACAACTTATTGCACTCATAGCCCAAGCCTTTTCGAAATTTGGCAAGTGAGTGCCATGTGTGCCCCAGATCTGCTCGAGCGCCCTCTGGGATCCTCGTCGAAAACCCTAGATTGTCACTCAGCGCTGTGTTTTTCTTGTTTCTCTTAAACCGTGGCATTAAACGTGTCCGCACTACATGTTAAAAATTTAAGAGAGGACTCGGATCGCATTTGTAATTTTGTACAGAAAAGCCCACTTTCTTTCAAGCTCTGATCTGGTGGCTTTGGCCCTGCTTTTATATTTCTGCCCGGTTGTGTTTCTGCCCACCGAAAAGTCTTTTAATTACAGGACAGCATCAGTAAGACTCTCATTATCTTGTTTTTTTGTGTTGTTTCAAATGCTTTTCTGGGTTTGGGTTTTTTTGGGGTTTTTTTTCTTTCTCCCCCCTCCCTTTTTCTTTTTTGTCCCCCCTCGTTGACCTTGTTTGTTTGTTTTATTTATTTTCTATTCCGCATGCATTTCGCTTGTCCGACAAAGATCCGACTTGCGGTTAAGATCAGTGCCGCGTTTTGGAATGCGTGCGCCCCAACCACTGCTTTTGAAGTCTGCGTGTATTCTCTGCAAAAAAAAAAAAAAAAAAAAGCCACATTGTTTTTCCCTTTGCACTCCCCGACTCGACATCGACTCCCCTTAAAGCTGAGCTCGTGTGAGCCATACGAACAAGCGGTTTACTCGGCGGTTCCTCTTTACCCGTTTCGATTTGCCATTGTCTGGAAGAAAGCGCGAGGCCTAGGCGGGCTACGAGCGTCTGCTTTGCCCGGCTGTTTTTCCTCTCTGAGCGCTTTCATAAATAAAGACCGCTGCCCCGGAATTGAAGTGTTTTAGGTCTTGTTTGTAAAATGAGATTATGAGAAGAAGCAGAGCACTCCTGGCATTCGGAATGAAGGTGGAGACTCTTGCAGGGCTTGCTTGACGCCCGGACTGTAATTTCAGCCTTGATATTACTCTCCCGTCACGTACTGCCGCTGAGCTTGAGCTGTCAAAGGGAGGAAATTCATGGCCTGGCATATTCCAGCTGAGCGTGCGGAGGTGTGGGAGTGTGTGCTCTGTGGTCGCTGTTTGCCATGTTGTCAGTCCTATGGTGAGGCATAATGGCACAGAGTGGGATGAGACCGCACTCCTAAAATACCACTGTTTGTCTGACCAGAGAGTGGAACTGTCGAACTCACACACACATACACACACACACACATACACACACACACACCCTGAGCAGTGACCACTCAGCCATCATACACACCCATATAAATACCTACATACACTCATGTGCATGAGTGCACACACAGACATACACAGTAGTCATTAATCTGTTTTTCACACAAGCTATTTGGACTGCCTGCTAAGCTTTCTGGCACACACACACACACACACGCAAAGCGGTACTCAGCACGCCCTCGTCTCTGCTTGGTGGTAATTGTTTACAGAGCTGGAAGCGGTGATTTCAGGGTCCCATTTTGCACCTGTCCACAAAAGCTCCAGAGTTTCTACTAAACCTTTTGCCTTTTTCTTGGCCCACCACACACACACACACACACACACACACACACACACACACACACACACACACACACACACACACCAACCAACCATTCCATCATTTTGTCAGACATTTGATTTGCTGGTAAGTTCAGTAGCTCTGGTGATAAAGCAAATCAGAGCCTTTTCCTTCATCACTCTCTCTCTCCCTCCATTTCCCCTCCATCCTCTCTGTCAGTCTTACACTGGTTCCTAACAAGAAAGGCTTTCGACAGTGTTTCAGAATCACTCGAATGAAACTTTTTCTTTTTCTTTCTTTTGGTTTTTTTTCCACTCACTTTATGGCTGAATTGTACTGGCTAAATGACGACGATGACGATTTTTTTAGGCTTAAACCTGAAATCTTGATTTATTTTTTCAATTACTCAGCTGTTTTTGGAGCAAAAGCTTGAGGTCTTTTAGATTTTAACCGGATGGTGACCTTGATATTCTAATTATAAATGTGCATTTTGGAAGAAGAGCCACAGTGAGAGAAAGCACTTTGCAGTCGTTAGCATAAACGTTTCCACTAGAAAAAGCTTTACGGTACATTACTCTATAGATTAAAGCCATAATAGAAGAATAAATCCAGCATTCTGCAATAAAGATCTTTAAAACGGCAAACAAAAGGTTTTATTTACAATTCGGTGAAATGTCCATTTCACTCAGCACTCAATGCTGTAAATATAATTTGATCTGCTCAGACAGGTCACAGTCTGTTCTGCGCTAACTCTGTGATGCCGGACACGTAGGACGGTTTACAGCTCGACACTTCCTACATTTTTCAGATTTCTGCAAATTTGCGTGATCATAATTTCGAGCCAAAGTAGAGGGTGGAGTTTTACACGGCGATCAAGCAGCTTGAACGTTGTTACGTGAATAAATGACTAAACACACTTAAGACTGTCTATTTTGATCGTATATGATTTTCAATACCCCCCCCCCCCCCCCCACACACACACACACACACAAATTGTCCTTTTATATCTACAATGCAAGTCGTTTAACTTTTGAAATTGTGAAGTGCTTGTTCCTAAGCAAGGAAGACCCCGAGCACCTTATCATAATAGGAAAAATACCTCCATTGGCTAAAATGATGATTCAGACTCGGTGAACCCAAAAACAGATGGGTTTTTTATTTATTTATTTATATTTTTTTTATTTAAATGAACCCTTTCCTGCTACATGTTAAGAAATGGTCCTTATGAGACTTCGTGGGATGTCCACTAATGTCCATCAGCCAATGTTAGGGTAACCAAGTTAGGGTTAAATATGACCCCGGGGGTGCTACAGGGTTAAATGACCTTGTCATTTCTAAATGTCTTCAGCCGGCCTGGGAAACCCCTTCGCGAGCCGACTGTATGTCATACTGAATCCTGCACGCTTCCCGGGCTCGGAATAGGTTTGGCTTTTCTGTGAATCTCAACCAGAAGTAAAGCCGTAGCGTTTTAAAATCTGCTTACCAAAAGTGAAAAGGGGAGAAAATTGCATTTAAAGATTGCATCCTGACTGCTGTGCAGGAGCATCACGGACATTTTGACAGCCGGCGTTTGAGTACTGAATTGATCAGGATTATGTCGGTTTCAGTATGAAACGCTACTTTCGAACAACTTGACATTCACTATGTGGGGAAATCACATTTAACTAGCAAGAGGTTAGACATCTTTGGACTGCGTCGAGTTGTTAAATTGGCAAAGTATGATCTTTGCAGGAAAACAGCTTAGGCAAGAGGTTTAAAAAAAAAAAAGAGTTTCATGTCATAGTGGGGAAATTCATAGGGCGTCTGAATGCGTGGATAGGAGGAAATCATTCCTGCATGTAACATCTGTTCGGATACATTAAGAAATGTTTAATGTTCTTGTATTCAGTGTATGCACGAGTGTTGCCAAGTTCAAGGCCGTCGTTTGCTGTAGCTAGGGTTGGGGGCTGAAGTGTAATTCAGGTTAAATCAGTCAGTGTTGGTACCCGAGTGTGCATCGGGATGAGAGAGTGAAGTATACATTGGAGAAAAAGAATGAAACCATGTGACATCACCCCACAACGTATTCGAGCCCAACATGAGTTCGTGTTCTGTCCTGGTGACAGACTGACAGGTCGGACGATGAAGGGAAGGGATTTTGGAGGGGAGAGGGAGGTAGAGAGGGCTTTTATTTTATGTGGTGTGTAAAATACTCTAAATAAATAACCAAATGTTGAAATTGAGAAGTTTGGACTTAGTTTTTACAGCTGAAATGATGTTTGTTATTATTACACGGAGAAAGTCCCAGGAAAAAGTACATTGGGTACCGGGATTGAATTCCAGGTACAAATATTAGTATCAGTTCAAATGTGAACGGGACACAACCCTAGTTGAAACATCTGCATTTAAGTATATAATTGCCGAAAGAATCCAGATTCTCAGGACATCCAGTACTTCCAATTTCTTGAAGTTGACCTGTTGAAGCATGTTTACCAGGAGGACTTTTGTCTAAAACATCTGACACGATTTCGCAGAGAACCGCACATTAATACAGGAATCGTATTTAAATATGAAGGAGGATCAAAAAATAAAGGCTAAAATGCATTTAACAGCTTTAACAGAAGGAACTGTGAGAAATTGAACACATCACTTTTCCACATAGTCCTCATGTAAGATGACGCATTCGTTGTATCGTTCAACAAGCTTCTGGATTCCTGCAGAGAAGTTGTTTTTCTTCTGCTCCCGAAGCCAGGTGAGCCCCGCTTCCTTTACTTCATCATCAGAGGTGAATCTGCGACCGTGCAGCGCCTCCTTCAGTGGACTGAAGATGTCATAAGGGCTCGGCACCAGATCCGGGCTGTGAGGAGGACGTGGAAGGCGTTTGAACCCGAGCCATCGCACTGTCTCTACTGTCCCTGCTGCTGTATGAGGACGTGTACATTGTCATGGTGCAGCAAGACTGTTTTAGACAGCGTTCCTCTTCTTTTGCTGCAAACTGCAGGATTAAGTTCATTTTGCAGCAATGCACAGTTTGCCCATGTGCTTGGAAATGCACCAGAACTGGAACCTTCATGTCCCAAAAGAACCTTAACATGATTTTCTTTGGCGAGGTCTGACTTTTGAATTTCTTCCTCACTGGAGATGATGGACGTCTCTGCTCCATGCTGCGTCTTTTGCTCTCCAGGTTATCGCATAATTTCTAACTTGTCGTTACTTGGTGAGTCACCCGTGTACAATTGAATAGTATTAATGTCATTCTATGCCAGTTTCAGGATATTTATACATCACAAGACCAGCACATACACACACAACCACTTCTGTTTGATTTCTCTTTCATTCAGCATCCATACAATGTCAAAAACGCCCATACTGAGGCCTCAGGTTTTCCTTTCAGTGCTGGCGGCATGTAACCAGACCGTGGATATTGTTTGACCAGGATACATATTCATCCCGGACGATGATTAAAATATACAGCTATATTATGCAGTAATAGCTATGACATGTTTTATTTTGTTTTAAATGATGAGTGGTATGATTTGTAAAGATTTTGATGTTGAAGTCTTGCAGCTGTTTTGATCGTAGTATATGTAGGAGTGTTGTTAAGCGCTACATTAAATAGGTTAAATATGTTCAATATAATCATAATGATTAAACCAAAGGAATAAATCATAATGCACCTCCACACTGGTGTAGGTTTATCCTACATGGTTCAGTGGTTTATGCCATATATGCAGCAGATTCAGTGATGATTAGTGTCTAATGTCGGCCTAATGGATGAAATATTTCAATAGGTCGAAACGCCTCTAAAAATGTCATGCCAAACTTTCAGCCAGGACTAACCTCCATGCAGTTGTGCAGCCTGAGAACATTTCACCAAGCATGTGCGTGTCCTCTTTTCTCTTCCTCACAGTTCAGTATCAGATGGAGATGATGAGAAGTCTTCGTCACGTCAACATCGACCATCTGCACGTGGGTTGGTACCAGTCTACGTTCTACGGCTCTTTCATGAGCCGAGCCCTGCTGGATTCTCAGTTCAGCTACCAGCACGCTATCGAGGAGTCTGTGGTGCTAATCTATGGTACAGTTTCCCTCTCATTCCATCTGTCTGTCTTTTTCATCATGCATTTTTAACAGAACTAATGAGACTTGTCCAGCTCTGGACTTGGTCTCGTGTTTCACCCTCTTCCTTTGCTAATATTCGCTCGTGGCCTTGTCTGGTTCTCAGCATCTCTGTTGCGTAGACGCCCTGTTTACTCTCCGCTGTTAATTCAGTTCTTTTGTGTTGACTCTAACACTCTCTCTCTGTCCCCCTCTCTTTGTCCCCTTCTCCCCCTTTCTCTCTCTCTCTCTCTCTCTGTCCCCTCTCTCTCTCTCTCTCTCTCGCTCTCTGTGTCCCTCTCTCTCGCTCTCTCTGTCCCTCTCTCGCTCTCTCCCTCTGTCCCTCTAATTTCTCTCTCTCTCTCCCCCTCTCTCTCTCTGTCCCCCTCTTTGTCCCCTTCTCCCCCTTTCTCTCTCTCTCTCTCTCTCCCTCTCTCGCTCTCTCTCTGTCAGCCTCTCTCTCTCTCTCTCTGTCTCTCTCTCGCTCTCTCTCTCTGTCAGCCTCTCTCTCTCTGTCAGCCTCTCTCTCTCTGTCTCTCTCTCGCTCTCTCTGTCTCTCTCTCTCTCTCTCTGTCTCTCTCTCTCTCTCTCTCTCTCTCTCACTCTCTCTCTATCTCTCTGTCACTCTCTCTCT
>JAQMCW010000023.1:16794721-16805037 GCA_030068335.1 Chrysichthys cranchii
CACACACACACATATATATATATATACACACACACACACACACACACACACACACGTGTGTGTGTGTGTGTGTGTGTAGCTTTGGTCCATTTTTGGCCAGCATCAACAAGACAGGCATTAAGGCCAGAGGAAGGAATGCAGCGTTACGGTAATATGGTGTGTTTTCATTGAAGACTGAAGCCAAGTCAGGCAGATGCATTCTGGGTCAGTTGCTAGAAATTAATGGCACATGCAAGAACACCATCAAGGAGCTCAAGATGACAAGAGGTCGAACAAGCAACTGATTTCTAAGGGAAAGTTCAAGATGTAAAAGTACAGCATATGCTGAAGACAATAATTGCTTATTGTTACAACCCTGTTTATTCCTTTCTTTAAAAAAAACAAGCTGACATTGGGCTTTTGTGTCAGTTAGAAGCAAGGGCCATACCATAAATCAGAGAGACCAAGCACCACATTTGTTATTTTGATACAAAAGTTATTGGGGAAAAAGGAAAAGAGACTTGCTGCTGGAGAATTAACCTTGGGGTGAATAACAGTAAAACAATAAACAAAGGATAGCTGAGATTTTTAGATACCTTTCCTATTCCTAAGGAAAAACAAATAAATAAATAAAAATGATCTTTCTTGCTATCTAAACCCTGTCTAAACATGAGAAAAAGCATGATTCCCAAAACAAAAGGTTCTCACCCGTACAGTTTCCATGCAGCTCCTATATAAAGGGCATACCTAGTGCAACGACACTGTGGCCAAAAGTATGTGGACACCTGAACTTTGAATATCCTGTTCCAAAACTGTGGGTATAAATGAGTTTGTTTGCTACTATAACAGGCTTCAAACTAGATTTTGGTATGTTGTTGTGGGGGTTTGCCCATTCAATCACAAGAGCACAAGATGTCGAGCACTGATGTTCAAGAAGGTCGGTCACACTTGGTGTTCCAGTTCATTCCAAAGGTGTTCAGTGGGGTTGAGGTCAAAGCTCTGTGCAGGCCACTCAAGTTCTTCTGCACCATCCTTTGGCAAGCCACGCCTTCATGGATCTTGTTTTGTACACAGGCGCACTGTGCATTGTCATGTTGGAACAGGTTTGGGCTAGTGGCAGGAAATTTTAACATGTCAGCATACAAGAGTTGGTGTAGCGCCAAAGGTAGCACCATGTTGTATTATACAAAGTTCATCAATGAGCATAGAGCAAAGAACCAACAAAGACGACAGCGCCCATATGTGAAAGCAGGTGGGTTGTTAATTGAGGCCGTGATTGGCTCAAATGTGCTGGCATACTTCCTTTATGTTCTTCTAATAAAATGAGGTTATAAATAATGCAAACTTTTTGATCTGTTTGATCTGCTAGTCCTCATGGAGGTCTTGTGGGATACCCTAACCCATATTGAAAGACATAAAGAAAGTCAATGTCCAAAGATGTAACATTATACAATACTACACCAGTGAATGATCAGTGAGTTCTCAAGATGAGCAGTTATGGGCATCCATTCCCAGATAGAGCAGCTCAGGATTATCCAAGCAGGCAACTATCCAATCTTATCCGAGCAGGCATCTATTGCCTAGTTTGGGGGTAGCAACCTGGGCCTGAATTTTGTGTCATCAGCATAAGAAAAAGCAATGTAAAGATAGAACATGAGCAAGATTACTGCTATTGGAAATTGAGTTCATGCTGTAGTACTGAGCCTTGAGGGACACCAGCATGAAACAAATATGGATCCTCAAAATTTGATACACGTGCACATACAGGGGAAAAAGGAAAGCACTTCCATGTTGAGTGAATCGTGTTAAAGCTGGTAATGATGGACAGGAGAACACTGTGGTTAAGCCTTCTGAGAAATACGTAAGGATTTTTTGTAGTTTTTTGTAGTGTGTACATCAATAACTCTCTTCTACTATACTTACTATAAAAACAGAATTTCAAGTTATTTTTAGTGACCTCTTATTGAAAACTTGGTGCGACCTGACAGAAATATCCGTTACTGCGTCCAAGTCAGCAGGTTTGCAAGCTCATGTTGACATGTTGTGGTTAATTTGTTTATTCCTTATTAAGGAGTCTAATAACCTAAAGCAGTTAACACATGTGTAAAACGGCTACAGTGAGATGTGATACAGGAAATACTGATGCAACAAAGCCTATTAAAAGGTATGTAAATGTTTATGGAGACCATTACCAACAAAAGAAGAAACAGGCACAAGTTACTGTCAGAGTGAAAGAGAAAAAACAAAAACTGGCACATATTTGCAAAAAAAACATCCAGAGACCAGAAAAAAATCTTTCAAGCAGAATAAAAATTCATGTTAAAGTCACATTCATTTGTGTCATTCTAATGAGGACAGAAAAAACTTTGCCATTGTAGGGAGACTGAAGTCAGCTAATATTGGGTAGTGTTAGCAATGCTTGCTGCCAGCATAGGCCTCTCTGTACCATAAGGAAGCTAGATAACGTAGCTGTTAGCTAGATAGCATAGCTGTGAGGCAGAATGAAGGGTGACCTGGTCTGCTGCACTGTTTCTTATGGAAAATGTTCTCTATTTAGTGCCAATCAGTTATCATCCATCCGTCAGTTATCTTTATCGCTCATCTATTAAGGGTCACGGGGAGGCTGGAGCCAATCTCAGGTGACTTCGGGTGAGAGGCCCGGGCAGGTGGCTAATCTATCACAGGGGCTAACACAGACACGAACCATTCACATTCACTCCTACTGGCAATTTAGAGCAGCCAGTTGACCCAATCTGAAAGTCTTTGGGCTGTGAGAGGAAACCAGAGCACCCGGAGGAACCCCAAGGAGAGAACATGCAAACTCAGACACACACAGAAAGGCTGTAGTCAGCTGACAGGTTTGAACCTAGAGCCCTCTTGCTCTGAGGGGACAGTGCTAATCATTGCACCACCTTGCTGCCCCAGTCAGTTATGCTTCTAAATGAAATGAAACCATCTTAATGAAGCAATCACCTAGTTCATCTTCAAAATGGCTGTGTGCTACCACATGAAATGCCACGATCCATGGTCTGGCTGATACCATCGATATCATTTTGGTGCATCATGCTTAGATACATCAACCTGTTTTAATAGCAAGCGATAAAAGATAAGATGTGAAAGAAGGCAAAACCTGGCGTGGTTGAAAGGGTTTAAATTTCAACCTTTCAATTCAGGGTGGGGGGTATCTCGGGGGGGTATGACGTTGGACTACTGATCGGAAGGTCGGGAGTTCATATCCAAGCACCACCAAGCTGCCACTGTTGGGCCCTTGGGCAAGGCCCTTAACCTCAAATGCTCAGTTGTATAAATGAGATTAAAACAATGTAAGTCGCTCTGGATAAGGGCGTCTGCCAAATGACGGTAATGTAATGTAAATTTTAAGCATAGCAAATATAGCAAATATACCGTGAGAACACAAAGAAGTAACACAGTTTTCTTGTTCAGTTTCCTTTTCTGTCTGATTAAAAAAAAAAAAAAAAAAAGCCAAATCAGCCGAATCGGAACAGTTTGATTGGTTTAATAATGAAGGAATCTGTTTTTATAGATAAGTCTACTCCGTTTTCTCAATCAGCATCTGTGTTGAATGGAAGCATCCCAACAGACCCGCGGATAAATCAATACATCAGATACTGCATATTGTTCCCTGGTATCACTCCTCTTTTTTTTTTATTTAGTCATGCACTCATGGGAGGTTTTCAGTTTCCAATTAGCATTTTAATTTCATTAATTACCTTCTGTGCAGCCATGGTTGAGGTGTTGCTCGTTTTATTTTTTTTGCGGGAAAGAGCTCGGCGCTTTTATTGGTTCTTTTCCCGTGTTTTTTTTTTTTTTTTTTTTTTTTTTTTGAAGGTCCAAGTGGGTTTGAAGGTCTCTTCTCCCAGTAGAGTAGAAAGGGAATTTTAGCTTTTTAATTTGTCTCTCTTAATTCAGACCTGTCAAATGTTTTGTCTTGGATGAAAGGCAGAGCTCTGGCGGCTCCGTTTACCACTTGAAAGAATACATTGCCGTTTACTCGCCCTTCTCTAAGGAAAGGTGTGAGGGGACACGCAACCACACACACATGCATGCATCTACACAGCCTCATCCATGATGGTCTTTGTAATGTAGCTGCCAGATGACTTGGGACAAATTCGTCATGAGAATGTCATGTCGCAGAGTACATGCTGATTCAGAGTACTGCTTCGATGCAGAAATGACGAAGTCTTGGGGGGATTTATCAAAATTTTGGAACCCACGCGTGCATTTTGTGAGCAACCTTAAAAATCGTAGACACGGTGTCCGTAGCACACGAGTATAATTTAGATTTAATATTAAAACGCAGAAGTTCAAGCTCAAAATAGCTTCAAATGATGGGATGCATCAGGGCATAAGAGCGCTCACCCTTTTGTTTCCATCTCACTCTCGGTCTCTGTCTTTCTATCTTTAGCCGTGCTCCCTCTTTCCCTCTCTAATGACTGGAATACTAAAAAAGCGTGCAGGCATGGCAGATTTATCAGTGGCTTTGCTCTGGCGTCCTTTCCCCTCCATCTCTCCCGTCTCTCCACATCTGTTTAAGTTATCTCTTTGCAGTCTGCTGTTACCGTAGAAACCAAAGCAAACACTGGACCACTGTAGCCCAGCTAGTACAATACCTCCCTGTCTTTCTCAGCTTCTCCCGCACCCCCCGCCTTCCTCTCTAACCCACCCCCCTTCTTCCCCGAGGGTTCACATCAAATCAGCTCTCTTCATCTGAGAGGCTAAATTGAATTCCTTTTTTTTTTCTTTCTTTTTTTTTCCCCCCTCTGCATGGAGTGAAAAAAGAATTATGAGTTTTACAGTGTGTGGATGGAGGAGGGTGGGTGGGTTGGTTCGGGTGGTGCTGGGAGAATCTATAAGTCTTGGCTTGGCTGAAGAAGAAGAAGAAGAAGAAGAAGAAAAAAACGTAGTGCTCAGTATAGCCTCAATTTTAAATGAGGCTGCCTGTCTGGAGGGGCCTGCCACTCTCCTCCTGTAGCACTTCCTACGTCCCCACCCCTTTTTTCCCCCTTCAGACTTGTCCGTCCCTGTTATAATCCGGCTACTCTTGGACTTTGATTCAGTGTGTATACGTGTGAAAGCAGTTCACAGTCAGCGCATACTAGCATTTGCATTGCAGAGACTAACCATACATTTAGTGGAGCCTCCCAAGTTTTTTTTTTTTTTCCTCTCCTCCTCCCCCCCCCCCCCTTTTTTTACACGCATACACGTACACACGCACGCAGCACGTTCCACCTCTGTCCTTTCAAACGCCTCTTACCTCATGCAAAAATCAACTTGGCTTGCGTGAGCCGACCACATGGCTGTCATTTTTCCCTGTGTTGTGGTGGAATTAGAGTTGGATCTTCGTCTGGCCCCAACAGATCCCTTCCTAAACCACTAATCTATCATGGCCCACTAGCTCAGACGGTCTCATCCCAAACCGAGGGGTCAAACATGCGGCTTAGATTTGGACTAAAGCAGAGCGACGAGTTTGGGTGCGTCCGTTTGTCCGGGAGGCTTCGACTTGTTGTGCTTAAATAAATTAAATCCTGCTTGCTTACACAGCGGTGTTGCTCTTGTGAATTGTATGTTTGCCTCTTGTTCCGTTGGAAGTAATCCTGTTGCTTCCCAAGACGCTCTCAGAAGTGCGCCGTGTATTTTTCTTATTACGGAGCAAGTTCGGGGGAGACCGGGTGGTCATCACCCTTTGCTCACACAGAAATCTTTTGCCATGGGAGAATTGATTGCCACTAACAACTAGCACCCTGTTTTTTTGTTTGTTTGTTTTTTTTTGTTTTTTTTTTTATCAGAGTGCTTGTGGTCTACTGATGGGTTAAGGCAGATTTTGCGGCAGGCTAGTTGGGCTAGGCCATACAGCCTGTGCAGGTTTACAGGCTAATGTGTACTGACAGGCTAGCATTGTGCACACATGTAGATGAAATGTAAGGTGGATTCGGAATACCAGGAGAATGGCCTATTTCTTCTGGGAAGTCAACCAGAAACCCATCTGTTTAATTTGCTCTCAGCAAGTTACTATGCCTGAAGATTTGAAGGCACTTTGTAACCAATAATGATTAAAACAGTATGACCAGCGTACTGGGCAGCAACGTTACAGCATGACAACGTAGTTGTCTGACATGAGTATTTGAGAATTTGTAATTGGATTTATTGTCGCTGCCTTTTTATTATGAGCTTTTAACCAACACGGCCTCCAATCCAGATGAGTTTGCCACTCGTGGGCTGTGGTATTTCCATTGACTTGCAAATTACTCTAGCGAAATAATGCAATTTCTATACCTGCACCTATTCCTGTTTCCAAAACGTAGAACACTGACCTCAAGAAATCTTTTTTTTTTCTATTATTATTTCAAACAAAAGGATTACAGAATTAAGCCTGCCACCATACCACAAGATGATCCAGACCTTCCACCAGACGAGTGGTAAAATAACACAGTTTGTCTTACTGAGTCACCTTTTTCCTGTGGCGGCCTTTATTGGGACACCGTGTTCCTTAGTCAGACCGTGTGCAGATCCAACTGCGTCACCAAATGGTTTCGTTTACAGTAAAAGAAGAGGATGGCGCCCTCCGTCTTGTTACACGTTGCTGGAGATCATCCCCACCCCCCTCCCAAAGAAACAGTATTTCATTCACAATTAGAAGTTTGCCATGAATGGCGCAGAAGCCCAGCTGATTCGAACATGAGCCGAATTTGCAGTGTGAGAATTTTTCGCGTTCCTTTTATTCTGTGAGATTTATAGGCCGCACAGAGCGTACATGTGTGTATGCCCACGCAAATATACGTGTCTCTGTAATTTTTTATGTCAGTGGACCGTAGGAGATTGTGTGTATATGCGCGTGGGTGTGTGTAATTCGGCTAGTGTGGGAGAGAGTATTCTGAGCTCATTGGAGGCTGAATAATGAGGTGCATGGGAAAAGATGGAGGTCATATTGGGATCCCTGCCCTCATTCATCAGAGCTGGCACACCACGACAGAAAGCCTCTTCAGAAACATTAAAAACTCCTTCCAGGGCCACACACACACACACACACACACACACACACACACACACACACTTGCTTACTTTCTTGCCAAACCTGCAGAGCCAGCAAACTCTGTAATTTGCTGGGTAGGGGTAGTTAAATGGGAAAATATCTGTTTTGGTTTTTTTGGGGTTTTTTTTTTTTTTTTTTCCCTGTTTTTTCTCGTGCCCAGTATCCAAGTTTTCATGCGTTTTTCACGTGAGCCGAAATTCTTGCTTGCCAATTCCAAAGGAAACCACAGTTCGACCGAATGCCAAGCCGGAGGTGTGTTGAAAACACCTTTCATAGTATAGCTTGTGTGTTTTCAACATGAAGACCGCGTCATCTTCTGCCTTGCGCTGTCAAAGCAGCTCCTGTGGAAAAGCCAAAATGATTTTATTGTTTGAAACAGCAATTCTTTTCTGTTCGAAGTAGTGTGCTGTCGGCTTTTTTTTTTTTTCTTTCTTTTTTTAATTAATTTCTCAAATGGATACTTAAATAGAAATGTGCCTGCGGCCCAACATTATTATTATTATTATTATTATTATTATTATTATTATTATTATTCTAAGAAGAGTTAATAAATGGACATTCTGTTAAACACGAGGGGTGTGAGCTATTCAACGTCACTCTGGTGTTTAAAAAAGAAAAAGAAATTATGGCCTAATCTTGGATTATTTGTGTCAATTCTGATTCAAGACCTTTAATGGCGCTGTAAGGAGCGTTACTGGAAACGTCTCGTCTGCTTCATATCTAGCTTTCTGCTCCAAAAACCTCTGACTTCTCGGTCCACACACCTCAAACTTGCACACCACGATAGTGCTGCTCTCTGTGTCATCATGCTGCCAGATGGGGCTCTTCTTTGTACGTATTTTCTCATCTGGCAAAAAACGAATACCCAAACTGAACACTGAGATGGTTTACAGGGTATCGCACATTCATAGTATTTAGATGCAGTTATTTAGATAACTTATGGCTCCCATATTATAATTTTTTTTGTTGTTTTTGTATTGCATCCTGTTGTGTTTTTTGGACACTTCTTCCCTAAAACAACATCATTTGCCTTAACTTCATACACACTCCTTGATGGTGTAGAAAGCCCTTATGACATCACACTTAACAGGAACCTTCTTGGGGAGAGAGAGAGAGAGAGAGAGAGAGTCTGTGTGTGTGTGTGTGTGTGTGTGTGTGTGTGTGTGTGTGTGTGTGAGAATTGGTTAAACTTTGTCCTTACCTACAGGTTGTATCTCATCTGTCTTTCGAACAGATTTAAGGAATTTTCCTGGAAGATTAATGGAACTTGCTATTGTAACTAATTGGCTGCTAATGTAGATTAATGCTACACCAGAAGTAAAAAAGGGCTAGGCACGGGGTTTAGAAGGAATTTAAAAGTATCCTCCTGTTATCCTCTCCGTCCTTGACTTTGATGTTCGACATTAGACGGAGCAGCAGCGTGGAATAGGATTTGCATACTGCTTGAAATGCGCAGCTCAGAAGTGCTGTTTTCTGGATCTGATGAATCATTTATTTGTTTCCTAATATAACTCCACCTATCCTTGTATTCCCTTCTGTCGAGCAGTTATTTCCAAGCCTTAATACTGGAATTCGTACTCTGCGGGTAATTCAGACGTGCTTTGATGGTATGGGGTTCCCGATAGGAAAAGGCGAAACGTGCATCCAAATGTTTCCTCTCTGACTTGCACTGAACATGAGGCAACTTTCAAAAAGACAGATTTGTGGTTTTCGATCTAGTGCTAACCCAAAAATCGAATTGGTCCATAATCCGAAATTTGCCTCGAAAATTTGGAAGCCCGCTCGCTTCTGGATCTTCAGTGTCATCAAAGAACGCTTTTGCGGGTTTTGGCAGGAACGTACATGCCTGTCTTCCAACCCAGGAACGTATTTGATTACCTCACGGGATTTACTTAATGATGAGGGAGTAACAGTGACAAGAAAATATATCACGCAACATCACACAACAGTAAATATCAGTTACTTCAAATTGCATTTGGCACGTGATATTTTATGCAGGCGTAATCTATTGGTTTTCCGAATGCGAGGGCTACAAATTGAGTACTTAAAGCAATAGAGACAGAATGTGTTCCTTGCGTGTTTTTTTTTGTTTTGTTTTTTCTTTGGTTTTGATATTACTTTGCATGGATCTTGCTTTATGTTTTCTGTAAGTAGCTTTGAGATGTAAAGCCAAGTCAAAATCAGATTAAGGAGTTTAAATTGGATGAAGCCCAAAAGTTAATAACAGTCAGTATATCTGCTGGTACGGCTACAGACAGAGGACAAAAGGGATTAAAAAAAAAAAGATGCGCACTGGGGGGCATTTTGTTGGCCTGCATTGGGTTGACTTGTTCCCTTATAGTCAACGGTCACTGCAAATCAGTACAAAGTTCTTCTGACTGATCACGTTTATCCAACAATGAAGCATTTCTATCCTGATAGGAGTTTTCTCTCCCAGGATGACTCCACCCCCATCCGCTGAATACAAGGGCTCATTATATGACGTGATCAGTATGAAAGTGTATCCTGAATTATGCTCAGCCCAGTTGAACACTAATGGGAAATGAGTCAAAATACCAGTTCAGGAAATATCTTTTGGAAGAATGATGTTTATTCCTATGGGACTCTCCTAGAGATGAAGCTGTTCTGGCAACTCGTAGTGGCCTAACACCGTACTAATACATGTGCTTTGTGGTGGTGTTTTTTCTTCCCTTTAATTTGTCACCTGTATGGATTGTACAAGAAACCACGCACGGATGTGGGCCAAAAATGCGCATGTCTGTCTGACTAAAGCAGACATCCAAATTTTGGGTTAAAAGAAAAAGAAAAAAAAAGTGATTTTCACGTTGGGTCCAGATTCAATCTGCAGTAAATATTTGTTGTCGTCTGTGAGATCCTGATTGCATGAACGAAGTCAGTGTGTCCTGCCTTTCCTTCTGCCCCAGCTCTCATCTCGAGAAAAGCCTGCAGATGCTGATGGACCGAGTGGACGACATGTGCCAAGACATCAGCAAGTACAACAACTACAGCCGCAACCTGAGCAAACAGCAGCAGCAAAAACACCAGGTAGCACATCCCTCTGCTTCTCAAAGCTTCTCCCGCACCTGGCGCTCACCTTCACTAGACACAATTACTAATGTTTAGTCTCGGAGAACAGAGCATCCCTTTTCGGGATTATAATGTTGGAATTGTCAAGCTGTTTTAAATTAGAGGAGCATGTAAAGCGTTACATCTGGGCTTCAGCCGAACAGAAACATTCCTGAAAGCTAGAAAGCTAACCATTGTAGTAGATGCCTTTTCTGCCGCC
>JAQMCW010000023.1:16812326-16836428 GCA_030068335.1 Chrysichthys cranchii
CAATGTTTTCTCAATGTACTTACCTATTTATGTTGGTCGTTACGCTGCTTGTCATGTGTACAGTACTTGGGGAGCACGTTTATGGACCTTAGAGGTGTTTTTCCTTGTATCTCCACTATTTATGTATGCATGCATGTCCTCAAGTTCCGATGGAGATACATTCCGAAAAAACCCATCGTAAGTCGAAAATATCATATGTTGAATGTCGTAGGCCACTGTTTATGTAGCTTAGCCTAGCCTACCGAGGAGTCTTTTCCTGTAGGAGACATGCTGGGGCATTTAGAAAGCATGCTTTTGAATGAAAATTAGCTCGAAGCACACGAAAAACCTGAGGTACTGCACTGTACAGTACACCAATACACAAGTTAACTCTGAGTTGCGGGAGAGAGTGTGGCATCACGCAAGGCGAGTGATGTGTACATCCAGGCGTTGTCCGCGTATTTCCAGGTGTCGTCCGAATGTATCGTACGTCATATGTTATATGTTGGCCTGTGTGTGTGTGTGTGTGTGTGTGTGTGTGTGTGTGTGTGTGTGTGTGTGTGTGTGTGTGTGAATGTAATGTGCGTGAGATTACAGTGCGATAGGGCTCCCTATCATGGCATTAACCCCATGACACATCTGCGTTAACATTCAGGGCAGGGTCAGGAAGAGCAACACACAAGTGATCCTGAAGCTGCCACTTGTACGTGTGTGTGTGGGGGTGTGTTTTTGATAGCAGAGCTGTTGTTGCAGGTGATAGAGTGTTTGTGGGAGCTAGGGAGGCCACACTTCATTTTTCAGCCTCTTAAGGGTTTTTAGAAAAAACTCTCGAGCCCTGCCTGGCAAGACGTGTGTTCCCCTCCAGCGGTGCCTAGCAGAAAGCCAATCACTTAGTGCTGCAGTCTGGCCTTACAACATAATGGAGGACATTAAGATCGCCAGCCAGTGCTGTCATTACTCTCTACTGCTACACCTTTCCTGCTATTTCTGCCACCTTTACCACCTTTCTGTCCCGCTCTTTATCTCTTTTTCAGGATCCGAGGTGAATCAGCAAGTCCTGAGATTGTCGCAGTAATTACGCCTGTATTTTTTCCCCCTCTCCTTCTCTTTAGGGCAAATCAACACGTATTGCCAGACAGTGAAGGAGTTTACTTCTCAGAACCTGGGGAAGCTCTTCATGGCAGAGGCTCTCCAGGGCCATTGCAGCTAGAGGACAGCAGACTCGTTGGTTGTCCTGAGGCGAGTCCTGTAATTGGTTATGAGTAAATCTCCTTTAAGTCGCTAACCGAAGAAGTGGAGGAACAGAGGGGAAATTTTCCATGGTCCCTTTGAGTAATGTGTACCTAGTATGAAATTGTTACATGAATATTTGTAATTGTTCATGTATATAAATGAGTATATTTAACAATTGTGCATAGGTATGCATTTTTATAATAATATAGCACAAGTTTTAGCTACGTTATTGAAGCCGGACCAATCAAGAGCAAGCAGAAATTTTCCTCTTCAGGTTTTGTAAAAGGAGATTTGACTAAATTTGATAATTAAATGGATTGTGCCTAACTTTCAGCCGTTGTCCGTGTGATTTTATGGTTTTGCTTAAGGGGATTGAGCAGTAAGACGTTTTCGGTGTCCATCGTTTGCCTTCTTGTTTTGGAGGTGCAAGGCAAATGAAGCTAGCAACTGAAGGAATCTCACCGTAAATCTTGTACTTAAATGTCCGCATGAAAGCGAATACCGTGGATATACTACATACAGTGACGTGGTTTAGGAAACAGTATGGCCCCCTGGAATGTATTAACATGAACAAAAAGTAAATGTAGCTGAATGCCATGACGTTTTAGGCGCAGCCGTCTTTGACAGCTGGAGTCGCCGTTATGCCTCCTCATAGGCTCCGCGTCCTAAAGTTTGAAGCTGGAATTGTTTGAATTGTTTAGCAAAAGTCCATTTGTAAATCCCCAGTACCACTGATTATTGTAACCAAAAAAAAATGTTTACCTGAAACAAAGAGATTTAACCATGTATTTATGAAAAAGCTTTTGGATGAGCTTGACTTCTGTGTTTTGTTTTTTTTTTTTTTTTAATTCAGGTTATTGTGATATATATCCCCCCCCCACCTTTCAGCTATGGTTTTGTCCATGTTCTATTTTCCTCCTGCTATTTCCCAGTAGAGTTAACTTTCTTCCCATTCCAATTTACAAGAACAAATTTCAGCCACTTTTACCATTACATAAACTGTCTGGAGGAAACTTTCGCATTTGCCCACCTATGAGGTTGTTTTGGCTTTAACTTGTTCGCTTTGAGTTCACACACTGTTCCCATTAACCTCATGTCCTGTCCTGTCAAAAGGTCTAGACTTGCATTCCTCACTCTCTTGACTACATGCGTTTGTCCCGGACTTGTTTTGATCGCTTCTTGGCCTTCATGATGCTGTACGCTTGGGTATGTTCTCTAAAAACCAATGTCACGTGACACAATAATTGTGTACGGGTAAACATAATTCATCTAACAGTGGGACCTTCGATGGTAAGTTTTCTCAACAGCAGGTGTGAATGCTTATGCAATCACTTGCAATATTTGTGCAAAACTGTTTTGCATGTATTTTCTTTGCGATTAGACAGTAGTCCTGGTTGTAATTCATATCCACAGGCTTATAATGTGCTTGCTCTTGTATGTCGTGGTGTCTATTAACAGCTCATTCACAGGGACTTGATTGATGGCTTGGTTGCTTGACAACATTTTACACCATGCGAGAGACTTCAGGAGAGAAGAACGTGCACTTTCTGGTACTTCTGTAACAAGACGGTGGTATTTTTTGTCTGTTGCAATATTAAATGTTCAAGAAAAATGTCTTTAATGAAGTAACAATTGTAATCATTGGCAAAACTGCTGTGGTGTAAGTGGAATAAACCACTTCAGGACGCTTCGGGTCAGGCCGTATCACACCACCCAGTCGTAGGTTATTGTGCGATAACAGCAGGTCCTGTCAAGTTTTATTCCTTACATCATTTTACCAAACTCTGTTGACTTCCCCCCAACATTATGGGCCATTTTCTGTAGATTCATGACCTGTAATCCCAGCAAAGTCCATTTCAGTGCCATCTTATAACACTACAAAATGTGGCCAAGTTCAAGGGGGGTGCATTCTTGCGCAAGAATCTGTAGGCTTTAATAAAGAAATTTCAAAGAATAGCATTAGTAATGTATTAAGTTGCTATAAAAGCCACTCCAGGGCCGGTGAAAGGCAGCATTTATCAAAGGAGTTTGATGTCTACTTCACTCCATACGGATGAATAAAACCCGAGTTCCTACAGAGTCGACTACGGCTCCTTCTGCACAGTCCACCCACCAGCCGTGCGCTGTCATCATTAGCCTGACGGGATCGTGGCTTTAATTTATTTCTGCATGACTAGAGGTGATTAAAGTTGAAGAGGACTAGATTCTTTCAGAGAAATGGCTCAGAGGTGAGTTGTGCCTTTGCACCTGTTCATTAAGACCTCTGTTATAGCACGGCTCTCACGGCTGATAATCTGATTTGGTGTTTGTGTCTACAAGCATGGAGGAACGAATTTCTCCCCGAAGGCCTATCGATCCGTGCGTGTATGAGCGAGACTCATAGGGCATCGATCACTCAGGCGCCGGTTTCAGGTCAGCCTCATTAGACTCCACTTTGAACACTGTGCCATTGTGTTTGTTTCAGCACGGCACCATCAACGTGCGCCTGCTTTTACTCCAGTATTGATTAAAAAAAAAAAGAAAAAAGAACCCAATTCTTTCCACCTCAAGAAGGAATCTTTGGGGTTTTTATTTATTTATTTATTTTTATCCAAAAGAATAGGTGAGAATAATCCAGTGCTTTGCAACTCTTGTCTTAAAGTCGTTGGCGCTTGCAAAATCCATTTTCAGAAAGAAATGCTCAAACCGACTTCACGCCTTCCTGACCAAATCATTACTGTGTTTCCTTATCTCTCGAACATGAACTCTGTGAGGTGATGGCTTGTTTGTGGAACTCGTGCTGGTGATGTTAATTATCTGTCCTTTGCTTCAGTCGAGGAGCAATGCACAAAATTCAGGTCGCATCACTATTAACATTGTGCTGGAAGCAATGCTCAGGACTGCAGCCTTTCTCCCCCTCCTAAAACCACGCTGTCCGTTCAGCTTCCTCCTGATGACGCACAATACCACAATTCATACCCGCTTAGTCGTCCATACTTTCCTGGGGGGGAGAAAATACATATTTAGGTTCTCACTTTTAGACTTCCTGTTGTGTTCACTGTAGACCACTTCCTTTGAATCATGCATACAGGAAAATCAGTTGGTTTCTCAGTGCTTCCCCCTCTCCCCCCTTCCCTATTCCCTACATTTTTTGAGGCTAAATGATAGAAATCAAAATGACCTTAATTAACTTCTCAATCTCCCAGACAAACGTTCATATATCAGGAGCTAGTTGATTTATTTTATTTTTTGTTCATTTTAATTTTCAGTTGACTTCAGATTGGCAATTTTGATAATTCACTCATCCCAGTTTCTCATGCAGATGCTGCTATCGTCAGGGCTTTGAAGCTTCTGTCATAATTCAGAGCAAGTTCTGAAGTTCCTCTCCGACATACTAAGAGAGAACAAAATCCAGATTCAGAAGAAGTTTAATATAAAAGCCTGCCCTGGTTTTTCTTCAGGCGCCAGAAATTAAGCGTGGGTTTGAATTATAATTTTGTGCACCCAGCAAGAAATTACATTTTCATTACCCTTGATTCACTTTCCTCCTTCACTTTTTTTTTTATCCCCATCTTGGCTCCTTTGTGACAGTTTATCGGAATAATGTAGTGTTAAGATCACCTCCATTTTAGTATATTAAAAGTGGCATGTGCTGTAAAGTCTAATTCTAGTCATTACGCATGATTTTGGCCTGCTACACTGTCGAAATGACTCACACTTAGAAAACCCTCTCTGACCGGGAAGCGCTGTTGAGTTCTTCGGAAAAGCTTTCAGAGATCCCCAGAGGGACAACTGTAACACACACCTCCTGTAACGAACCTTCTGATTGAGCGTATTTTACTAAGCGTGCACGTAAAATGGTTGCTAACTGGTTTCCCGTCTATTCTATGAGCTTTCAGAGATGTAAACTGAACTGAGAATGATTGACGCTGAGAACAGAGCGGATAAACCAGGACCCTGGGCACATGTAGGTTCAACAACCAGCAAAAGAAAAGTAAACCCGACTTCCTATTTCCTATTGCAGAACAATCTTTGTTTGCTCTTATTTCTTTAAACTTAAATCTCCACATTGTGATGCAGTGTAACTTTTGCCAGCAACTTTTTATCAAGGGCACAAACATGACGTGCTACCTTAGGAACTTTTATATCAAGTGGATAATAACCATAAAATGATTGTTTGTTTGTTTGCATGCTTTTGTCTCTATTATTGGACTTGAATAGCAAACTCGCTCTGCGTACGTTGTTATATAAATGTTAGCTACCACTTTTTAGCCTAGTCGGCTTCCTGACAGCCAGAACATAGCACCGTGAAGCACGCTGGAGCTTTTAGTCGCCCGGGGCTATGAACAGCTCACAAACACAACACAAACAGATCCAGCTGTATATGAAGTAGTGTGGAGAGAGAAACAGCAGACATTGGCAAGATTTGTGAAATGCTCACTGATGCGCAACTTTTTATGTTTGTTTCTCATTATTTACATGTAACGTAAGAATTACAGTGACTAAAACGAAACACGTTATTTATATTCCCAACTCCCCACAATTTTATGCTTTGTTAGCGTAAAGGAAACAGCTTGGTCGTGTGTTTAAATGATTAAAGGTCTAATAAATAATCAACTTATCAGAGTGTATCTTGCATGATCTAGCACAGACGGACACGTCGGTACGAGGGAAGTCTAAATTCAGAACGAATGGAAACTGTTTCTTCTGGATTACAATTCGGGCATTTTAAAGCTGACCTAATGGAGTCGTCCCTCGCCATATCGCGATTCACCTATCGCGGCTTCACCGTATCCCGGTTTATATGCGATATAAAAAATATTAAAATGTTCATTCAAACATATTAAAAGAATATTAAATCGAAATAAAATACAGTATGTATTTCATCAGCGGATGAATGCACAATGAGAACGCAGTGTACGCCACTACCGCTTGGGCTAGTTTGCCCACGTGGGATTGTACACAGCGCACTATTGGCTGATGGATGGGAGGCGACCAACCAGAGCGCTGTGTTCTGTATCCTGGGCACTCATTGGCTCAGGGACCGTTCATCTCATCGTCATCAGCACTGCACAGCTAATTCATCATCTTGATCATTCAGGTTGTAGTATACGTCCCTGGTGAGTACCCATGTAGAATTTTATATGTTGTTAAAATAATGTAGGTTTAAGAGCATAGGACGTGTTTATAAGAGTGTGGGAAAGGTTAATAAGAGAGTGGGAAGGGTTTATAAAGCCTTAAAATCTATATAAATAATAAAATAAATATAAGATCGCTACTTCGTGGATTTCACTTTTCGCAGGGGGGCTCTGGAACGTAACCCCTGCGATAGGTGAGGGATGACTGTATACCCATTTTCCATTAGTTGTCTGTGACATGTTTTGGTCAAAATGCCACAAGGATAAAGCACCACAGTGCCCTTGTCACCCTGTCTGAACAACCCTGATCAGAACTGCTGGGTTGAGTGCCTGTTCCTTTAAATTACAACGAGCCACTGCTACCATGCTAGCCACCTCGTACCACCCTCACACTACCATGACAACACTTGTGCATGGACCATGGGAGGAAAATGGCTGCACAACAGTACAACCTTATGTGTTTGAACCAGCACCAGCACGGTCCCAAGACAAGTTTGATATTCTGATTGGTTAGTTATTAACGTTGTCACGTTAACATTTCGTTTTGAATGTTTGTTAGTTTGTTGGCTAAAGTCATGGTCAAGCTCTTGCTGGCTGTGTTATGGACAATCCACTGCTAGTGACCTGAATGTGTGTGTATATATGGAGTGTTTATGTACCAGTTCTCAAAAGCTAGGTTCCTGGACAATAGAGCTCACTTCGACACAAAAAAATGGCACATTTAATGGCAAAAGTAGTTCTGAAGCCGCGGGTGGGGATATGGAACTCGTGGGAGATGGAGGGGGGGCGGTATATTTTTAATGAGCTCCACTCATGACATCAGGAGGGGAGCCAAATCTGTATGACTTGTTGAATTACATGTTTTCTGCCCTATGCAGCCCAAGCAAACCTGACTGGTATGTCTTATTTCAGAGTTTTTTGCGGAGGTAAGCACTTCAGATACCCAAACGTATGTGCACAAGCACTGAAAAAGTGAGGGTTTGTTTGTTTGTTTTTTACTAAATAATGTCCCCTAAAATATTGTGCTATAAAATTTTGATCCTCATTAAGGTCAAAGCAAATAACATTATTTGAGCATTCTTAAACAAAGAAAATGGGGTAAAATGTCAGTGGTAATGTACAATGTCAAGTGGTGTAAAAGAACAATAACTTTGTTTTTAACAGTTAGATTGTGTCAACGAATTGAATTGGACATGGGACACGTTTCACTGATGGCCATATCACTCCGTTTGTCTATGTTCACTACAACAAATTCCAATTCTTACAACAGTTCGTTACACATCACGAAGGTAGAGTTAACCAGTTCATCAGAGGACTTGGCAACCGATACGTTTTTCACAAGTATAACCTCTGATGAAAATGAAAAGGAAGAAGGGGCAATTTATGAATCATTGTGAGCAAGCTAGCCAATGAACATTTGGCCATACTGTGTCTGAAATATCAGTTTACGCAATATTAATGTCTTATTCATAAAACTGTTGAATAACTCAGTCGAGTGAGTCCTAATGGCGTGTGGCACTCAACCTGTGGCTTTGTGCCTATGGTAGTTTCGTGCTGATATTCAGTATAAGCTCACTCTTGCTTGTGCGATATTGCTTAATTACACCTTTTTTTTTTTGAGAAAAAAGTTCAAATTGAATCAACTTTGGAATTTGTTGCACAATATACATATACAGGTAGTCCTCAAGTTACGATGGAGATGTCTTCCGCCACACCTGTGTTGAACTACGTAGCCTAGCTTAGGTATCTCAGCCTAGCTTAGCCCAGCTTAGCCCATCTGAGCCTAGCCTACCCAGGAGTCTTTTTTTATAGAAGACCACACATACTCACTGAAGACTTCATTTAAATCACATTTCTGTCAAAAGAGTTTGTCAGAGAGGGTAACACCTGGTGGAGGCAGCAGCACTGTGGCTCTGAGCTCCATCCAGCTGCGACACCCCGCTACACAAATACTGAGCTCCAGCTACAGACGCTGAAGCTGTTCTGTTAATAATCACAAAAAACAGCTGAGGTAATGCACTGTTCAGTACATCGATACACAAAGTCCGTGAGTTGTGGGAGAGAGTGAGGCATCGCGTGAGGCGAGTGATCCGGGCGTCATCTGAACGTCCGCGTGACATCATACGTTGTTACACTGGCCTGCCTGCGATGCCTGCCTGTGAATTTTAAATATTTTCTAAATATTTTACAATTTTTAGCAGATCACAATAGTTATCGTAACTTCAAAAGATCGTAAGTTGGGCCATCGTAACTCGGGGAGCCCCTGTATTTACATGTATTTATATGTAATATCATTTGCATTTTTATCATTATCTTTAGTGGCTTCCAAAATATATTGCGTAATAAAACTCTGAACTGAACTGAATTTTTTATTTTTATTTTAAACTTCCCACAATGCCAATCTCCCAGACAATAGTGCAACCTGTAGGAATTAGCCCTTGCTTCATCTCTACCCATTTATAGTGCTTAAGTTATTTAGTATAACTCATCATGCGTACATTCTGCTCAACTAACACCATCCTGTTCATCATCTCATATATCACTAAACTAACTGAACTAACCTACAACCATGTCATATAGCTGCATTGCATTCTGGGACTTTGAGTCTGTTTGCTGTTCTCCCTACTTCTACATTGGATTTCTCATTAGTTTCAGTCACACTGAGCGGTGAGAAAAGAAACGCTTGAGCTTTTGTTTGTAGGAGCTACCGAAGAAACCTGATATTTAACGCTCATATTGAAGATCGTTAACAATTCTTTTCCCTACTGAGCTCTTTGTAACCTCGCTCACAACGTTCCTCAGTGACATCAGCACCTTGTTTATAATGAATAATGAAAACGCAACGTCAAGCAAGAATACTGGCCCCAGAATCCCTGAGCTCATCACAAATATTACAATATCAACATGTGTCCTATGTTTCAGGGTGTTTTCACTAGAGCTGTTTATTAGTTTACCATCATGTGGAGTTTTAAAATTATTATTCCTATTACATGCAGTATAACATCTTCAGCCTTGCGTGCTTAGACACCTAATATGGACTTAACTCCTAGTTGCATGCATGCACCACTAGTTGGCAGTCATACATGGTTGCCTGTGATTCATGGTTGTCCTTGCCGCTGTGTCCTCCAGTGAATTGCATTTGTACTGCATCGCCTCTGCTTCCACTCTCTCCCACATGACTATCCTTTTGTGACAGGAGTGTTCATTCTTTTCCATTCTCTCGCTTTCTCTCCCTCTCTCTCTCTGTGTGTGTACAGTTTTCCTTTTGGTTCCACTGACTGCTCTCTCTAGTCTGTCTTCTTGCACGCTGTCTGGCCTTGGCTCTTCAGTAAGCCTCACGCCACCGCAGTGTCAGTGTGTATGAGCTGAATGCTGCTCATGTGGGCTGAGTTCAAGCCCGTATTGAAGTGTGTTTGTGTCTTCTGTGGAGCTGCTGACAGACACACAGGCTCATTATTGCCATTGAAGACCTTTCCAATTGTCTGGGGAAGAAAGGAACGTCACATGTCCAGTTCCCTGAAACATCCAATGACATATGAAATTACCCGAGTAGTTCTGTAAATTTACATTTCCAGAAACAACCAACTATTAAATATTAACAGCTTGGCTGAGCCATCACTGAACACTTCACGTTGAATAAGCATGACTCATCAAAGCTCTATTGGATGCATTCAGGGTTTTTTTTTTTTTTTTTTTTTTCCCTAGTTCAAGGAATATTTCACCATTTTGTTCACTTAATACCTGCACAAAGAGCTGTGACTTATGAGATGGCATAATGTGTGTAATATTTAAAAGACCGTCCTACACTGTGTTCATTTGTGTGGCTTTACGAGCACGTCAACCGGCGTAGTTCTCAATTAGCTTTTATCTCCTGCGTGATTAAAACAAGTTTGCCGTTCTAAAGTTTCTTTCTTTCTTTCACACTTTGTGAGGTTTTTTTCCCCCCCCGAAGCTTTTATTTCTTATACTTCCTCTTTGAGAGTTTAGACTTGCTAATTCAAACCTCTCCAAACTTTTTACAAGCACTCAGTGAAATGAACTCCTGTACCCTCTTTATTAATGTGCGGAACCACAGAGCTCAGTGGAAAAGGGTTTCTTCTAGGGTTTTGCTCGATACCCAAGGCTTCGGAGTAAAACTCCTCCAGAGGTTTGACTTGGAGCACTCTGAAAGAGGGATAATCAGTTGTAGGGTTAGACATCCTTCAAAAGACAGCAACTGATGATTGAACGTTTTCCTCCTTTGTTTTTGTAGAGTTTATGTGAATTTGGTTTTTGTGCACTGTATTGATTTTTGCCTTGTGTATTGTGCCAGACTAATCCTCTGGGCTCTGATATAAATGTTGCGGAGATGTCTAGAGATGTAAAATTGTTGATTAAAATGACCGCTAATGGCTATGTTAGTTTGGGGGTTAAAAAAACAAAACCCCAAAAAACAACCAGTAATATTTGTTGCATACTAACTCAGAGGCAGAGGTGTGTGGGGGTGAGATCGTTATAAACCTGCTGATGTTATTTTCTTTGTACCATAATATTTTCGAATGAAATTATCCCTTAATTCCTTCATTCAGTTTTAGTAAGCGATGTTTCCTGGTCGAGGTCATGGCAGACCTGGAGCTTATCCCATGAACTCTGTTGGTTGCGAGTCCGAAGACACCCTGATTAGGATGCTGGTCCATTGCAGGTCACCGTACACCTTCACACTCCATGCCACCCCTCATGAATGTAAGTCCCAGTAATTTACCCTGCAACCAAATTTAAGTTTATTGAGCGAACACGTTAAACACATCACATGTATCTCTCCAAATTTTGGTGCAGAAAGCAGTGTTCGCACCTGCGTGATGGTACGCTCTGCCTGCTCCCATGAATTTTTATTGGATCCCATGGGATGTCAGTCCCAACACACACCTCTGCTCCATTCTGATGTAGGAAAAGATCATTTTGGGTAAATTTAAATGATTGTGTAAGAAAGTTGTAATCCTTTGGTAGATCTTTTGAGACGTCAAGAATTGCCTTCAGCAGCAGTTGTTTTGTGAAGATTTTTTTTTTTTAATTTGTGGGCGTGAAACTTGACTACTTACAAACATATAGAGGACGTAATCGTTGTTCTATATTAACACATGCGTACCATGAGTTCACTGTTAGTTTTTAAGTGTTAATGCATTTCTTTATTGTTCCTATGTGGTCCAAATGTAAAAGTACTGGATAATTATTTGGAAAAAGTACAGTAAGTAAGGTATTTTTACCTGCCGAAGTATTGTAGCTCAGATTTACTGTAATGCCTGGCATACTGAGAAGGAAAAGAAATACTAAATTGGATCATTTATCATTTGTTCAGAGTAATACCTCGACCTCATCTATTTCGAGTGCGTGTTCAAGTATCATGTTACTAAAAGCCTTCTTTCTTTTTTGCTTACCTGCCTATCAGGACACACTTTCTGTGATTCGAGGTATCTTTTAATAGGATTGCATTCAGACCCATCTCTAATGGAAATGCATCAGGACGGAGCAGCATTCAGTCTGTCCAGCGTGGCATCATGACAGAGGTGAGATTAAGGCCTGGCTGAGGGAGGAAAATCTGGGCCCTGCCCTGCCTTTGGCAAAGAGGAGGATATTAATGAAGGCTTGGGGTGTATTGACAGCGAGTTAGTGTTAAGTCAGGAGTTTTGGCTAATGAAGACTTATGTAACAAGGTGAAGAAAGCATTAGTTCAAATCAATTCTGTGTAAAACCCAGCGCTTGATGACGTTGATGTAGAATTAGTGAGCAGGTCGTAAATTCTGAACCGGGGCAGACTGAAATGGCCTTCTGACCCTCTCGTACAAAACTTCCTACTTGTATTCAGTGAAAGATATCGAATCATACCGAACAATCTGTTGGAAGAGGACAATATGGATGAGCAAGATGGAATCGATGAAGGAAATCTCCCGTGTGTCGGTGCGCAAACGCTTCCATGCGATTTGTGGCTAAATGAAACATCCTCATTCAACGCGGACATTGTGAAAGCTCAGCAACTTCGGACAAGTCCCTCGGAGGGGCTGAAACGGAGGACTGGGATCTTCTGTGGTCTGTCAGTTCTGTGAGTTAGCTTTGATGAGGAAGGACTTCTCTGGGTCTGACATGACTTCCGCAACGTTACATGCTGCTTTTTTTTCTTTCTGCTTTTATGTCGTCTTTATGCTTCTCCAACCTTGTGTCTGACATTCCCTCTGTCGCACGCATACCTTCTCCCACACACCTCTCCATCTTTATCTTGCTCTCACTCTTTCTTGCATTACCATGGAAACTGAAACAGTCTCTTCTTTGAAGGTTCGGTGCTGAATATTGTGCACCCTGTGCCCTTCGTAAATATAGACTCTGCAAACAAAATATTCACAAACAAGTATGTTAATAATGGCAAGATCTGGAATCAGATGCAGAGGATGTACTTGAAAAGGAAGAAGCATGCACCGACAATACATTTTAAGGCTGAGTGTGTGCGCAAGGCTGTAACTCACATCGCCGGGGACAAAAGTCAGGGAATTGCTCTGATCATTAAAGGACTTTGCACAGATTAGAAGGTTATCGCTGAATGCTTTTTAAATTGGCTTAAAGTGTGGATAAGTACCAAACGTGCAGGTTTTCTGTTTGCACTTGGCATTTGTGAACCCTTTAGTAGCCATAAAAGCCTCTAGTGCCTTTGAATTCTGTTTTCAGAGAGAAATTGTAATCCACTAGATCCAATTAGATCCAATCTACCTGACTCTGGTCTCTTCTTTCAAGTCCCAATAACTTGAGAGTTGTGATATAATTCTGTACATTTAAAATATTTCCTTTGGAGACAGGAAGTCACCCTATTCTAAATAATTAAGCTCTAATACTTCGTTTTTCCTCAAACAAGAGGAATGGAAAAGGAAAAGGATTGGAAACGACTACTGTATAGCATTTAACTGGATGAACAAATGACTAGTACTGGTATGAGCCATCACTTAACAGGACACACAACGACATGAAGTGCAAATACACACCAGCACAAGTGAAGTTCTAGACAATGAATGCACATAAGGATATATGCAAAACATTCAATACAAAGGATAATAAATACACAGAACAATGTTGTGCAGGAAGCTCTTGCACAATGGATTGTAACCATAAAGTTTATAGTACCACTTCTTCACATTATATTGGCAGTAATATTTCAGAATACAGCGGAACCCTGGATCACGAGCATAATTCGTTCTGGAAACGTGATTGTAATCCAAAGCACTCATATATCAAAGCAAATTTCCCCATAAGAAATAATGGAAACTCAGATAATTCATTGCACAACCCACAAATATTTATATCAAAATGATTAATACAAAATATAAAGTGAAAATCCATAAAACAAAATAACCTGCACTTTAGCTTTGAAAAGACTCGTGGCTGGTGTGAGGGAGACCAGAGAGGAGGAGAGAGGGGGAGGATTATTGTGTAGGATGTCTTTCACTACACCTCACGGAGTCACTGCAGTCTGTCGGCTCACTGCGATCTTTTACAAGGAAACTATCCAATGATGGCTGCTTTTGCTTCCTTTTGAGGATTTCGCAGAAATGCGACATTGCATCGTCATGAAACTGATTCATCGCTCGCACTGCTACAGCCTTATTCAGGTGGTGCTTTTCTACTCAGTTTTGCACTCTTTCCCACGTGTTACACATCTCCCTGGGGGCCATTTTCGCACACACACTAACAGTATATGCGAGCGCAGATGTTGACTACATGAATGAGCCACAATCCCGCAGTGAGTGAGAGAGAGAAGGTGTGATCACATGAGACTCAGCAGATGAAGCGTATGCATGCTACTCATATTGCAAGACATTGCTTGTTCATCAAGTCCAAATTTATTAACATTTCTTGCTCGTCTTGCAAAACACTCGCAGACCAAGTTACTCGCAAGCCAAGCTTCCAGTGTACTTATAAAGCACATCAAGCCACGAATGCTCTCACATCATAGTACAAGCGAAAGGTGCAGGTTCTTTATCAGTACCTAGAATGATGAAAAATAAAGCAGGGACAGAGGGTTTTTTTTTTTTTTTTTTTTTTTTTGTTTTTTTTAACCTTACAAAGACCCCTGCAATGGAATAGATTTCAGTTAGCATTTAAGACTCAGACTATTCAATTCAACTGGATCTGATTCAATTTCAATTCAATTTACATTCAATTCAATTGAATTCATATAGAGTTTTCAACAATGGACATTTTTCAGAAATACATAAAGTCCTGATATACATTTTAAACATATGAATTTAGAAATTTATCTCCAATATCTTCCTCTAATAAGGTAGCCAGAGGATAGCCAGACTCATCTGGGTGACACCGGATAGGATGATGATCATTCCTGTCTATAACTGTGTGCTTTATCAGATTCAGAATCAGGTTTATAGCCAAGTACGTTCTCACATGGAAGGAATTCGTTTTGGTGGTTGGTGCTTTCACAGAAAAGAATTTAAGAATAGATAAAAATAGTAATATAAACAAAATTAAAATTATGTGGCCCAGGGTGTACCCCGCCTCCCGCCCAAAGTCAGCTGGGATTGGCTGCAGCTTCCCCTAGCAACACTGAACAGGATTACGTGGCAGATGATCAGCAAGTGAGGTGAGTAAAAATGAAGTAGGATACTACAGACCAAGCTATGCAGTATGTCCCAGAATGTGCAAAAATGGATCACAAGATGATGAATTGTCATGGCACGAACGTACAAGAAAAGAGAATATGTGCAATTGATTTAAATAATGCATTGCACAAGGGATCAAGATTCATTTATGATCCAAATGTGTGATGGTGTGTGGCCAGGGAATTCACTATAGTTTTAACCTGAAGTCTATTTTGTTGAAGTTATCAGCTGTTTACTGATGGAGGCCTAAGCCATCGCAGCAAAACTGTTCATATCAACTGCAGTCCAAAGCCAGAGTGTATCTTTAGGTTGTCCATATGGAGCCATCGTGGGAAGTGAAGAGATCTCCAACCAGAAGCAGGGCATCACGATGGATCAGGCAGGTCCAGAGAGCAGCAGTGGTCAGGATCAATGGTATCTTAGGAGTACAATGTGTGGCTTGAATGAGAGAGAGAGAGAGGCAGAGGCAGAGGCACAGACTGCAATCTGTTCACGGTTTCAAATCTTTAAATCAACCCAAATCTTTAAATTTGGCTTGAAAGCCTGCTTGTTTAGTCGAGCATTTTGCTGAATTGCTTTTTTCCTTAGATAAAGGTGCAGATCAGGAAGGTTCAGTGGCATGGAATGTTTTAATACTGTCACTCGCGCCTTTCATACAGATACACAGGTTTGTTGAAGGTAGAATAGTGCAATGTTTTATGTCTCAGTGTGCTCCCAAGCCTGTGTTACTTTCGGGCTATTATTTATCCTGTCATAACTCGACGTGCTTTCCTCCTACAAAAAGACTTCCATATATGGACTTGAATATTCATCCATATTTCCATATGCAAACTCAGATGTTTTCTCTGGTTTGCAGTAGGGATTGCATGAATACAAATTTTTACTAGCCAAAAAGGCCAACTAATTCAGGACGCCACTTTTATTTATTTGTTTATTTGTTTGTTTGTTTGTGCCGCAAATAATGCACCGACCTGCACTACAGTGAGCAGCCATATACAGGCTACAAATGAATTTTCAAGCTTAAGTGCTTTTCAGGCTATGCTATTAATGAGGAAAGTAAAGTCCACCATGTCCCACTCTGGCATCTGTAGCATTCCTCTAGTATGTGGTCCAGAGATAGATCTTATTGTCTACTTTTGCTTCCATTTTTGGATTTTGGCACGGTTCTACTTTGCAGGACACCTGCTCTATCTCCAGCATGCTGACCACTCAGAATTAAACAGAAGGAAGCTGATAGCCCATAAAATGAACAGAGTGCCGCTGTAACATTTGGACACCCCGCTAGGATCTGAGATGCAGATCAGATAACAACGGTAAAGTTGAGCGACAAGTGCAGGCTGACCTCCAAAAGTCTAGTGTGATAAAAATGCTAAATCATTTCAAAACATGGTGATCCAACCAGGGACGCCTTGAGGTCTAGGACACGAGGGTGGTGTGTCTCCTCCTAGAGGTCTGAAAGTGACTATTACCATCTACCTAGAGATCGTATGAGAAGCGAAGCAGAGAGAGAAGATTATTATTATCTTCTCGCCTCGGTTTCCATCCTTTACAGCTTTGAAGTTCTGTTATTTCTGTGTAACTTGGTGTTCTCATCTCACTGATCTGGTCTAACTGGATTCCAGTTCCATGAAGACATGAGGAAGGAGACGTGTCATGATGTGCATTTCACTCGCCACAACTGTTTTCAGATTTATTTCTATAAAGGCACAAAGCGCGCTACTGTGCTAAGAAAGATGTGACCCATTGGAGCTGTCACATTGACGCATTCAGCATGTTTGAAGTCCTTTTCCGCAATTGTGTCACACACAAGGTGAAGTACGATCACTCTGTGGTGAAAAGCCTAATCGGGACTCCTAAAAAGTCCTGGAACAGGTCTTTAAAAGCTTGTTTGGAACACCTTCATGTCTCTGTCTCCGCACTGAAGGTGATCATGGCTTCTATGAAATTCGGTCTGCGCTTTCCCCGGCATCTGGTCTTTATCTCCGTAATCCGTATCCACATAGTATATATACACATTTATTCCACAGTGGGTGCCCTTGCCAAATGGAGCTGCCCCATGCCAAGCTGCAGTGGAAACTATTTTATCAGCTATTCCGATCAATCATGGGTCCTTGCTTCATTTGCATAGTAGGCACAGATGTATACATTTTCCCAGCTCCTGAGTTATGTGCCTGAACTGACTGGAAGATTATAAGTGCTGAGAAAGGCCAGCTCTCTAAGAGAGACAGTGGTACAGATGAGCCATTTCGAAACAGTGTCATCTCTTATGTTACTTGTTTTTCACGATGACAGCACAGCTGCACGGCTCTTTAAGCCATTGCATTTTGAGCACATTTAAAATGCCATTTTGTGCACACGACTTGAGAAACATTACCCTTTAATAGCATGGCAAGGAGCACAACAGGACGCCTGAGGGTTAGAATGGAGTAAGTGTTTCATCAAGCCCTCAATCTCAAACCTGCATGAAGTTTGCACATACAGCAAATGCACAAAGCTTTGTTTTTCTGTACATATAAAGTGGTCTAATATGGATCTTTTTTTTTTTAAACCAGATTTCTTGAATTTTATTATATGCAGGTGTCCGTTGAAAGGCAGTGATCCTGAATGTGAGTCTGTAATCTGCGTGCCCGTTCTTGGGCTTAACTCCGTCACCTTCATGTATCGTCATGGCCGCTCCCAGGCTGGCAAACTGTAAATCCTGTTCAACATCCGGGAGACGTATAAACTCCTATACATTCTCTCACACTGAAATTAGTTCGACTCCACTTGGCCTTCGCTATGTGCCTGTCCATAATTCTATGTGTTATGTTTCAGTTGTCACGTCCCAGTTACCTGCATGTGGTTTACGGGAAAGGTTTAAACCTGTTGGTGACGCCATCAGACGAAGGCTTTATTGGTTCACCTCATACTGCTCTGCTGCTTTATCTCCTCCAACCTGCTTCGGATGAGTCATAACCTTGGATGGGATTATGTGTAAAAAATCTCTCTGTCAAACAAACATTTATGTGTTTATCGACAGTACGGCCCCTGATAATGATCCCTGTGCAAATATCCACAGAGATACAGCTCCTATGGGGAAGCTAGCCGTGGGACAGTGGAGGATTTAAATACCTGCTATGTTTCTTTTTGTCTGTTGACTGTTCTAACCTGCATCTATTGAATGCTGTCTCACTAGGTGGGTTTCCATTGCAGTTTTGCACGTAATAGAAGTGATATTTAAAAAATTTCGACAAAACACAAGGGTGAATGGTCTGTATTTCGATGTTAAGTGTTTATAGGTGAGTTTTCTTCTCTCGTGATATCTCTTATGGAGTGCTCTCTTTTTTTTCTTTTCTTTTTTCTTTTTTTTTTAAGAACCGTCGTGCTTTCAGTTGCTCTTCAGCTCATGTCATATGACATAAATGTGAAAAATGTGTTTCCATTAAAGTCGTGCGAAATACTGCTTCATTGAATCGTTCGAAAAACCAACTGATGCGAGTGTAAAAACTTTTTTTTTTGCGGTATTTTACGGTTTTTTCCTCCGAAATACACGTTTCCATTCCTTTTTTTTTTTTTTTTTTTTTTTTTTTTTTTTGGTTCGAAGTTTCAAATTAATTAGGTAAATGGAAACGCACTTTCCGTTGTATGTGCTCTTTCCTTTTCAGGTTCTCCATGGATCCAGTCAATTCCCGTTTCATTCCTGTGCTCCAGTTTTCCCCCATGATATCAGTGTGTGGCTATTTAAGTTCTCAACATATTGGGCGTGTTACCTTGCTTCTCATTAGCTTGTTACCTTTTTGCTGACTGTTAAATTTCACATTGAAATCAAAGAGCGAGTTTTTCTCTTTCACTTTATTTGACTTTGTTTGCCCGATTCTTGTAACGTTGGTCAGTGGGTGTATAATCTGAGTGTGGTGAGGATGCGTCATTGAACGTAAGATGTGAGTGCCAATTTGTTTTTATGGATTGGGTTTGTGTGGGGTTTGCGTAGTAGTGAAGAATGGGACGTTTGTTTGTTCGGTTGTTAGTTGGTGTTTTATTTAAAAAAAAAAAAAAAAATTTTAAAGGAGGTTAGGAAGTTAGCTTGCCATTTTGTCTGTTGTTTTGGCCTGGGTTACACCTGAAGTGACGGAATCCCAGTTGTGTTTATTAAAGAGTAATCGTGTATAATATATGTTTGTTTTTCTTTTGAAATTGTCTTTTACCCAGAGTTTCATTCATACATTTCTTCCAAACCATTTCTTCCCCTTCATTTCACCATTCCATTATGGCCTGACCTTAGACAACTATTATACATGACTCATTGCCTTCTATAGATTGCTATGAAAATGAACATGCTGCTAATTTGTCACTGTCGATGTCATTTTGTTCTCGGACCATGCAGCTTAAAGTTCTTCACACAGTCTGTTTTAGCTGCATGAGACTTGGCCGGATGTTCGGAGGCCAGATTGTGGTGGGCAGTTGGAACAATGTAGGAGCGGGGTGCCAGAGGCAGAACTTGGGTACGGAAAGGCCAGCGTTATTGTAACTTTTCATTATGATGCGATAATTAGACACCAGCTCAGGACTGTGAGATGGAAAAATGATCTCAGCCCTCATCCCCCACTGCTGTTGCCCACAGCATGAAACGAGCACTGAAAATGATGCCATTGCAGACCTGGCACAGCATCACCCTGTGGGTTGCAGCCTGTTATCCGCTGGAGGGATTTTTTGTTTTTAAATCGGGAACATTTTATTACAATTTTATTAAAAGATTATGTTAATTTCTCAAATTACTTTTGGAGCAATTGAGTAAATTTACCGAAAGTAAAAATAACCCTGATTCCTGAACGGATAACCCGATCTAGCTTTAAAAGCAATCAAATTAAGAGTAAAATCCTGCACGTCCACCGTGTAGCCGCTGTTTAATATCAACTCCAACACGTGAGCGTACAAAACCTAAAAAATAAAAAATAAAAAAAATCCATTTTTAATTACTCTGAAACAGTGCTGTGTACATGCTTGAAGTTTCCTCCCAGCAGTTATAAAGGCTTTCCACACTGACTGATCACTGCAACCATGGCAGTGCAACAGAAGCCACAAAACAGCTTCTCAATTTTGCCCAGCATTTTGAAATGAGACAGGAATGGAAAGCTTTTTATATAGCATGTTTGTTTATAATCATCTCCCTTAGCCTGCCTGCACTGGCTTGCTCATGCTGCCTCTTTGTTCTGGCTTTGTGGCCATAATGATTTGTGACTGAACAGCAAATCCATAAAGCTGGACAACCCGATGACCAGTCATTTGCTCCGGCATGTGGCGCTTTTTATTTTTCCTTATCTGATATGGATTCCTGTTGGGCTTTTTCATCATTTATTCGTTCCTCTTTGGGGGGCGGTGGCTTTTTTGCATATGAAATATGGTTTTAACTGATCAGAAATGACTGGTGGGAGTGTAAAAGCTGCTCTATCAAATCTACCTGCTCCGGCATACACACACACACGCACACCAAGCAAGACGTTTGCTTGCAATTACTGTAACAAATGGTGGGTTGAATTGAAAACAGATTGATTTTTATAGATTCCAAAAAAAAAAAAAAAGGCTCTCTGAATTTTCTAGGTCAATTTACCTCAAGTCTGTTCTCCCATTAAAAAAAATCTAATATAACTAATTTGCAGAAACCAGCCCAGTGACATCATGACATGGAACACTTGAACCTTCGACACAGAAATAAAAGACCCAATGTGATTGTTTAAGAAGCAGCATTTACACACACCCAGACGCACGCACGTGCAGAGTCCTGGCTGAGCCAGACAAGAGCAATGTACTCCATCTGTGAGCCACTTTGCAGCCTGCTCTGCCATGTCTGTGTGGAGAACGGCAGCAGAGGGTCACCAGCCTGCTTATTCCTGGAACATTGCTGATGTTTGCGGATGTCAACTATTTTGTCTTCCTTATTCACCGAGTACAATGTATTCTCTCTCTCTCTCTCTCTCTCTCTCTCTCTCTCACGCACAGACGTGTAAATAAATTCTTTGACGTGAAAACGCTTTTTAAAATGGTGAAATAAAAAAACTGTAGTCATTTCTCTACACAGATCAGTTCACAGAATCAAATCATTACTACATCCTTTGTACCAGTTCTCTTAGATACACAGTTGGGAAGTTTTATAAATAAAACGGCCGGGCGATTGTTCCAAGAAACGGGAAACTTACCGCAGGGCTTCTGCTGACAGTTTTTGTGATTTGCTTCTGTTTCTCTGCAGCTCTCAGCCTCCAGTTTGATCCTCGTGCCAGTTCTTAATGACATGCATTTATTTATTGATTGATTTGGAAAGTTGATATTTGTAAATCTGAGCATTTTCACTAGCACTAGTGAAGGGTGAAATAATAAATGATTGTAAATAAATTGTAATTTATTCATGTGCACACACGTGTGTGTGTGTGTGTGTGTGTGTGTGTGTGTGAGAGAGAGAGCGACTTTTCATGCATTGCATACATTAGCACATTGGTTGTTAGTCTTATGCCATATATATATATTTTTTGCACAGGTGATTCAGCTCATCAGCACATGATGAATTAGTGTAGTTAAAGCAATTAAGGAAGCACTTCCTGTATTTTCGGTCTTTCCATTCCGGGCAAATGTTCACAAAACTCTGACATTACATGTTAAAGAAGTGATACGATTTTCTGCAAGTGACTATAAAATGTTAAATAAGAAGTTACTGACAAAGAAATATTTACCTTCCTTGTGGGAACAGTAGCCTAACTGTGATATTTTCTAAAGTGTCTTGCATGCTGTTTGTCTTGAATTCATTAAAATATAAAAAGGAATGTTATACACAGACGTCTCAGAAGTAAACAGACACCATCATTTTTGGAAAGTGTATTTCTGGAAACTTCCTTCTAGCTGCTCTGCCGTAGTAGGCGAGTTGATGGAGATCCCTCACAGAAATACTCTGACTCACTTGGAGTCGCTCTGCAACATCAGCGGCCTTACAACGGGGATTTTTTCAGCAGTCCACTCGACAGTCTGAAGACGCCTGTCAGAGGGCCCAGGTCGACCTGAGCGGGATGCTGGTGATTCCTTTCCTTTGCTTTTGAATTGTACAATCACTGTGAGAAGTCCACCCTCTGACTGACCCACAATTTCGCCCTCTTTAAAAATCACTTGGAAAAACTTTTGCTTCTGGTGTTCGCCGCATGGCTTGTTGCTCTAAACAATTAATATGCTGTAATCTGAAATGAACAATAATCGTATATTAACAAGTTTGAAGCACCAGGTGGTGTCCGCATAGATAAAACATAATGGGGGTGTCTATTTACTTTTGAGATGCCTGTGTATACTAGATTAAATGTTCGTGTAATGAGGAAAATGGAGACTAGCATCAGGGACTGTTATCGTTTTTGTTGTTCTTAATGACCTGCGTTCATGCATCTAACACTTAGCCTAAATATTCTTTGGGAAAAAGTGCAACCTCCCCCCCCCTCCATCCATCCAGTCAGTCTGTTCTTCCTGTTTTCCTCTCTAGCATCCTGCTTACCCTGAGCAGACCTTGAAGAGTTGTGTGTGAGGTTGCTCTCTGTACACTCGGCTCCCCTTGGGCCTAATGACCCAATTTGCACTGTCCACCAAAGCCGAATCAGCTTTTCTTCCCGCTCAGTTTTGGGAAGGAAAAACAACAGAGTGCCAGGTTCACCCTGGAAAATCTGAGCGCTGCCAAAACAGCACAGACTTGGACACATACAGGAGCACCTTTGTGAGGGCTGCTTTTAAAAAAAAAAAAAAAAACACACCTGGATGGAAAGAACGTGAAAGATGAAGGGAGACACACAAGTGCAACATGGGTACAGTCATTAGTGCCGCCATGAGGGCTTGGGCACTGCCAGTTCAGGTTTTTTTCCCCCCACCGAGGCAATGGTTAGAAATGAAAACATTGTGGCTTCTAGTCTTTTTAGAGCCTGTGTTAACGTCTTAAGGGTTGGCCCCTGCTCATTATTTTTGTCATTTTAAAAGTAAGAATTTGTCCGAGTTTAAAGAACGCTACTATTTACTATGTTACCACAGTAAACATGCCACTGCTGTTTTATCATACTGGTTAATGTGGTTGGACATCTCTAAGCTAATCTGTCACTGAACATTTATAGGAGAGGTCCGTTAGCCACCAGAAGTACGTGAGCGGAGCTTAGCACCGAAACAAAATCAGCATAAATGCCTCAGGTAATTTCCTTTTGGTCTCGTTGACGCGGTATGTTTTGTTTTCAGCCAAGAAACGTGGTTCTTATTATCGTACCAAAAAAAAACAACAAACTGAGAAACCATATGTCAAAATAAGCAAGATTTCGCTCGTTTAAATAGCTCTGACACTTCAGAGAACAGACGATGGAAAACCTAATCGAGATAAGCGCCACTACGGCTTTTAGAGAATATTAGGCTTATTATTCTGTAGGGAGAGGTACAGATGGACTTACCTACGACAGCTTAAACAGCTGCACTTAAAGAATGTCTTTAATACACTTTGATCTGGTGTGTCTTGGCCTATTGTAATGTTTTAAAGGATTTGAGGTTTTTGCTGCTAAATCTATTGAAGGCGCAATACAGATCTGGCATTGCCCAAACAACATTTGGGAATGTTTGTAAAAATAAAAAAAATTTCTTTTCCCTGAAGTGCATTTGAGGAGCCATCTGCTTAGAATCATTTTTTAATTTATGAGTTTAATTTCAGTCTGACAGTGACTTGGTGCCTATATGGGGCATCTATAAAGCAAAATGTCCAACGCTGTCTGGCTGGACTTAAATAAACACTGCTTTGGAAGTATTATTGGTCACCAGATCACGTCAACACGTTCTGCCCAATAGCTTAAATGAATCCCACAAAGTCTAAAATATTGTCTTCTCAATTTTGATATGGAAAATTGCTGGTTGTGTATAATTTATGTAGTATATCTGGGTCTTTTTTGCATATACAGTTGATCCTCTCATCTACGGACACCGCATTAACTGATATCGATGCAATGGACAACAACAGCTGGTCTGAATACATAATCCTTTAGCCAGAATGTCCGGTATGGTGGCGTGCGCGCAACTAGTTGTTTACAAGTGTGATCGTTGTGAAGCTATACTGTTTTTTCGGCGATTATTTGGTGTTTTTCACTGTTTTTCTGCCCAGTGCCATCATTATG